>CM053783.1:362620455-362860455 GCA_028749045.1 Cupressus sempervirens
TTTTAGGTTTACATATAATTTAGTTTTGAAGTTTAAATGTTCAAGTTTGAAAATATATAACCAAAAGTTTAAGTTTTGTTCAGTTCAACTAGTTCAAGTTTCAGTTTAAGATAGATATGCATAATAGTTTAAATTTCATTTTTGTTCAACTAGTTAACAACTAGTGTCATTCCAATATACCTAGAGCTCCCAATGTAGAAACTTGGCTCTGATACTAGATGTAACACCCCACCAAGGGATCTAAAAGAATTAACCTAAAGTTTTACTAAGTTTGAGAAACATTTTTTTTTAAAAGAAAGAATAAAAGGCATGTCAAACATAAAGTAGGGGAAGCAATAACATACAATCATAATAGATTACACTCCTTAAGGATCCCAAGACATTAAGTCACATTTAAATTTTAATTAATACTAAGTCTAATAAATAACACATCCATATGAAAGAATAATTAAAATTCCAAAGTCCATTTAAATAATATACATTTATTTCAAATGCCACTTGGCAATAAAATTTGGAATGCTCAATCATCCACTATACATGTCACAAGGTATGGAAGGCTAAAAGAATATACATTTATAAAAATAGAATTACATCATCCTCCTCAGATCCATGATACAAAGTACAATACAATAAATGAAACCATCCATCATAAAGATATAACTATCCATCATAAAGATACAACTATCCATCATAGAGATAGAATGAAAGGAAATGCAGACAAGGAAACTCTAGCCACGGTATCTACAGACTAATCTCAATGGTAAGAGTAAAAAGCACTACCACTCGACCGCGTGGAACCTAAATGAACCTCTCCCTCCACATTGAGGAGATAGTCTCAAGTCTCATATATGATATCAAACCAAATATCAAAATTAATCTCTAAGTCTAGGAAATCCTAAAAGTAATCTAACTCAAAGGTTCCTAAATAGATCGACATCTAGACCTAGAGGCACACAAAGACACATAGGAAATCTATACTATTAGTGGGCAATTGTCATCCCATGAATCAATTCTAGGGCTACCCAACTAGTCTTTTCATCCTTCGCCCCCCTAGTGACCCTATGCAACACTAGTATCCTTTCATACTAACAAGGCATACTAATGAGTCATCTCTAAGGTTACCTGACTAGTCTTTTAATCCTCCAGCCCCTTAGTGACTTTCTGTGGTACCAATTATATTATTAATTCATTTTAAACCCATTTAATGAAATTTTATCACTTATTAAACTACTTACAATGAGTTACACTAGCAGCCACTTTGGGCCTCGACCCCCATTGCAAGCCACTTCTCAACTTAACATATAGATTACTTACCCTAAGTATAAATCAAGAAACATATAAAATCACCCCAAACCTATACAAGTGACTGGAAAGCATCAACAAATAATTCACAATAACATATCAGTTCTCTATGAGCAACTAGAAAGCATCCCAAAATACTGATCGAAGACTAAAAATGGTTAAGTCAAGTATCTCATAAACATCCACCTTAGGTTCACACAGGAACACTGGAAAGCAATAACGAACAATAAAAACAACTCATCAAAGAGCATACCCGACACATTACCATGGTAGAGTTTAAAAGATCAAGATCAAACATCATAACATCACAATCACATAACTCCCAAGCCTCTAGTAGATGTCCTAAACTGGTCAAAGCTAGGTCAAGCCCCAAAACCTCAAAACATAGACAACATACAAATAACAAAGTATAGGTTTCATATTTTGATTTGATTTTGAAAACATAATGATGAGTTAAATGTAAGGTTTAAATATTTGTTTCCATGTAAGTTTGCGAGAACCTAAGATTTACTTTTTTACCTCTTACTATTTAACCCATTTCTTGTTTTAAAACAAAGTGCACAATTACTCTTATCCTATGAAATTTAACGTTCACAATTAAATATCATCAGATGATTAATATTTATCTCCAATAAATTATAATAATAATGATTGACCATTATTAAAAATCACTACTATTTGATTGCTTTATATATATATATATATATATATATATATATATATATATATATATATATAGTCAAAAGAAATAACTTAAATATTATTAACTAATACTTCATTATTAAATTATTATCTTATTTAAACTAAAATTAATGAAATTAAAGTAAAAATTATTTATAACTAATAAAAAATAAACTATATTAAAATTCATTAATTAATTAAATTAATAATTAAAAAATTATTAATAAAATTATTAATTAAAAATATTAATTAAATAATAATTAAATTTTAAAACAAACTTTAAAAAAAAATATAATGGAAGCATTTTAAGGCCCACTGATCATTCAACTAACGACCACAATTGTAAAATTGTGGTTACTATCGTAGCCCTGCTATGGCCGTAATAGTCATTAACTGTTGCTACCGTAGCACTGCTATGAGTAGCAACTATGACTTTCAAGCCGCCGAAGGGTAAGGTTGAGAGGGTGGCAGTGTCATGACCTTGCCTCCCCATTATATATATATAAATAAATTTATTATTATTATTATTTTAAAAGAATAAATTTATTTAATAACATTTTTGCAATAACAAAAATATAATAATAATAATAATCATATATATATATATAAAATCTTTATTTTTAAATTTTATTTGGTTTAAATAATATAATATTTAATTTAAACAAAAAACCCCTCCCAATTAAAACTATCTATATATATATATATACATATATATATGTATGTATGTATGTATGTATGTATGTATGTATACATACATACATACATACATACATACATATATACATATTATAACAATCCTAACAAATCTCTGATAGGGAAAATACGGCCAACCGATTGATTTTTTTTTTCTATTAAATTTTTTTATTTCAATACAAAACCCTTCCTTATAGAATTTTCACTTTTGAATCTACCAAAAGAGGATTATTTGATATATCAATCTTTCTGTATACAAAAGATTTAACATGCATATTAGAATTTCACCATATTGAAACACTCATCACAGAGAATCATTCAGAAAATCATTTGTAGACACAAAGAAGATGGAAAAAAAATAGCATAATAACTGAGCGAATAATCACAAGAATTTACCTAGACTTTGATGCTAATCACTATGCCCAAAAATATTGTGAGAGAAATTTCTCCTCTCAAAACCTTCTCTCTTCTGAAATTCTTTCCTCTTCCAAAATTTGTGGTCCTTTGAAAATGAACCCTCAATTGGTGATAAGGAGTTCTGTCCTAAAGTCAGGGCACTAATTGTGGGATCACCTGAGAGAACTCTTTGCTCACCAGACTTTAACTCTTTATTAACTTTTCTTTATCTTTTTCATGCACATCAATTGAATTATAAATTATCTTTATTTAATTTCGCTTGACTTCTCTTTTTAATTAATTTATTAAAGTTTAATCTCATGCACACATCATTCAATCTTAAAACTTTTAATAAATTAATATCTTTTTTTTCTTTTTAATGTATTTTCAAAGGTTTAACTGATAAAATATTTATTAACTTAAATAATAATAATCTTTAGCATTTATTTAAAATGAACTCTAAATATATTATTATTAAATTAAATATGTCACACTCTAAAATTAAACTTATAACTTTTATCTTTAAATTTAATTATTTTTATTTAATTAATTTCTCTATTAATTAAATATAATTAAATATTAAAATATCATAATAGTTTTCCATTAAATTAAATCATTAATTTAATAATTTAATTTAACTTAACAGAAAAATCACCACTTATAAAATTAAATACGAAAACCCATCATAGAAAAACACATACAAGATCATACTAAAGGGTTATAATCATGAATTAACGTCATTCGATGCATTCGAAAGATAATCAACTCAGATACTTGTCCTAATTTTCTAGGACAAATGGCTTTAAAGGTTTGGGATTTGGACTTAAGAATTTATCTCCCCTCTTACCATTGAGATAATGTAATAGGGTACACTCATCCTGGTAATTTAGGGAGGTCAATACCCGATACTTACAATCTGCATAAAATCTACACATGTACAAACAAAATATATACTAAACTAAACATGCAATGGCAGGAAGTGGTGCATCATGTAGATCCTAACTAGCAGGTGACTATGACTCCTTGCCTTAACCACATCAGAAATGCCATACATAAAGAAAACATACATGCACACCATACACATGTAGTATGGGGTAAGTATCCGTAAGAAAACACGTATGATAATCCATTTAACTAATCATCATCAATAACTAAAACTATTGTAATAATCATCATGCATACGTGAAGTATAGAGTAACTCAAGGTACTATATGGATTAACTCAAGGTAAGAAAGAAGTTAAAAGATGCTCACCCTTCTCACTAATATGCTTTCCTCTTTTTAAGAAATAATCCACTTACTGTTGGAGTGAGTAATGGGAAAGATGGATTTATTTAATTACACTTCTATGTAAAAGTTGGAAACAATGATACTAATAAACTCAGGCCAACTCATGGGATAATTGAAAGCATATTAGCTTAGATATATGTTTAAAAAAATATATATTATATGAATAACTATGAAGCTGACATACTCCTATACAATTCTTCAAAAGTGAATCTCTACTATTAGGGTGTATAAACTTCTAGAAGTAGATGACCCTCTAAGCTATTTCATGTACATACATGAAAGTAACTTATTTATAACTATTACTAAAAATTTTGCACATGTGTAAAATTTTAAGTATGAATACAGAGAAAGTGCATGAATGCCATTCATTTCACACAAAATGTCCTTGTATTATTCACCATGATAGATATAATTGATATTTTGCAAAACTAAAATGAAATTAATGTTCAAAGTAAATCTTCTCACACAATAGACCATGAGAGTGGTCCCTAAATTTTGGTAGTTATTTATATTCTATGAAAGTAGATAATGTAACATAGAAATAGCATACAATGAGAGGGTCATAGGGAACTAGTCATTGTCTATAATGACTAGTCATGTTGCATTGCTCCAATCCTGCTTTCTTGTCGCCCTGAAATGTATTTCCTACAAGTCTCTGAGTCTTGCATACAAAGAAAAGATGTGTTAGGTCCAATGGATCCAAGCAATGAAGGAAACACCTTACCTCATGCATTAACACTCTATGCTACCATCATATCATGCACTTACATAAAATAGAAACATATACCATCATATCATAGGCAATCATCATTACATCAAGATTTTATTTCTAACATGTTTGTTTCCTTTGTAGAATCTTATATCTCATAGGTACACAAATATAACTGTACTTATTCCCACAAGAGTTATTGATCTCAGAGTGCCTACGAGAGATAGGATCATAGAATTTGATTAAGAATGTCATGAAAGAAACATAAGGGCAACAAGAGAGAAATAACAGAACAAAAGAGTTGAAAGTGCAAGCTACAAGAAGATCAAACTGGGCAGCAAGCTATAGGTATGGAATGAAGTAGAAGCATTTTACAGACATGGATGCAAGTGAAACATGAAACATTAAAATGATTCTTATGAATGTTGCTATATCATTATGTATACATGTTGATTGAGTAAAGCAAACAACAAGGGAATCAATATCATATGCCAATGAGATTAATTAGAGCATACAAATAGCAACATATATATTGGAGTCATACATTGTGTTAGAAGAAAATAAATACTTCCATATGCCATCAACTAAATAGTGAACAACTAGAATCATGATAACCAAAATTCAAAACAATGACAACATGCTAGAGGAGTGAACAATCAAGATATGATTAGATTATCACATGTTTTAGAAAATATTTATTGTTAAAAGGGTTCTGATTGTTGAAATATCAAATAATAGTCATGCTATTGCCACTACAAAATAATCTCACCAAGTCATGACTGATACAAATATTGGTAATTTCAAAATAACAGAGGAAAGCTTTATGATTTTTCCTGAGCTCAATGAGTGTGAAGAGTGATATGCATGCTTAATACTTAATAAGAGATGTTCTTATGGGCTAAGTAATTTCAATAGTAACAAGAGTGGCATAATACCAGATGGAAAGTATATGACAATACATGTAGATAAACCAAAGCAATTTCATTATGAAAAAAGTTTTTCAATGGTCAAAATTAATGGATAAAAAGATAAATTAGTTTGGTGCCTATAATGTTAAATATTTTGATAGTATCACAACAACATGGATGATATTGATGCATTATATAGATTACACAAGAGCCATTGAGAATTTTGAAAGCCTAAAATAAAATCCATTTGTAGAGGAGAGAAAAAATTTGAATGCTTATGACAACCACATAATTTTTGTTTATCTTTTAAATCAAGGGGAAATGCCATAAAATCAAGCAAGTGAATCTCCAAGAATAGAAGACTATGTCAAAAGATCACTCCAGAATGTTTGCAAAATTTAAAACTTTAAGAACATAGAGATAAAAAAGAATAAAATGTGTGCTCTTTAAAAAATCCCACTTATAGTTGTAAAGAAGACCCACATATTCTTTGGAAAGGTTGTCAAAATTATGGTTAAAAGACCTAGTAAATAAGATGAAAGAGGGCATTTTTCATCAAGAAAGGAGAAAACTTTAAGCTCATCAACATAGGCAACTTACAGTTGAAGTTAAAAACTTAGGTTTTCTACATTTTGTGTGCCCAAGATGAAAGGAATAAGCTCCAGTTTGGTGTTGTTCTTACAAAATAATTAGGCTCATTAAAAATGCAAATTTTCCTCAGCATAACTCCAAGTCAAAATCCATCATTTCAGCCTTCCTTCAAACTTTTTAAAAAAAGTTTCCACTTCAAAGATTATTGGGGAGCAAGGAGACCCAGTTCAAATCCATAAGATGATAGATCAAATGCCAAAAAATTAGGCCCATCAAACTCAAGTTCCCAATGAAATTCATGGCATGATAGCAGTAGAGGAGAAAGAAAATTTAGCTTGAGCATCTATCCATTAAATCTCTTGAAACCTTCCTCTTTCTTCCATGGCGGTAGCTTGGTAAGCAAGAACAAAAACAATAGAATGAAAATAATTAATTTTCTTGTAGGGTTTCAACCCTTATATTCCTCCATATGTATTGTGTAAAATGAGTATTTGTTCTACCTTTGATAAAAATAAAAAAATTAACTCCTTAGACCCACTTAATCTTCAAATACTAAGAGTGGTGTATGTCACTTATTTACTCCATACCTCTCATAATTCAACATTAATATAAAATGGTGCAATTATAAACTATTTTATATTAATGTTGATAAAATATAATAGCTCATAAGAGTAAATATCTATTTTGCATACTATCTAATATTATCAAATAACTTATAATTAATAAATATAAATACTTATTAAATTAATGTTATTAAGTGACTTATATTACTTAACAAAATTAATGTAATTAGTATTTAAAATTATTAACCATAAATTATTTGATTGATTATTAAATATATTGCAAAATAATTACTCACTCTTATGTTTTTGAAGTCATTAGATATTATGACAAAATAGTGGTAAATGGTTAAAGTGGAGATGGAGTCAAATATGTTTGAAAACAAGTGGAGAAAATCTAGGAAATAGTTGGGTTCATTTAGGAGTGTTCTTGACTCAGTTTGGAGGCTTTTAGTGCAATCTCAAAAAGCTTTCATGATGGGGTATGATGTGGTTTGACCTTGTCATCATGTACATTCCATTTGGAGGTTTTTTAGGTGCTATTTTTGAGCCTTTTCTAGAATTTGATCCAATTGGTTGAAGGAGAATTGTACTTGATGAGTTTTACAACTCAATTTTTAGAGTTCTCTCTTATGTAATTTCAGGCTCTTTGTGATTTCTTTTGGATCCTTTGAGCATTTTTGTTGCATTATTTTCTAACTTCATTGATGATATATGTAGAGACCACCTTGGATACCATTTTTGAATGAGTTTTATCACCTTCTTTCTAAGTGTGGAGTTGTGTATCAATGTGATTAAATCAAATTATTAGTAAAATTCTTCTTTTCCTTCAATTTTGTCTCATGATTATATGTATTATGTACAAGTGTAATGTGAAGGTTTTAGATTATGTTAAATGAATGTCATAGGTTCCTTATTGCGAAAATTTTATTTTCCTTTACTGAGAAAGTATGTATTTAAACTTTTCTACAAAATATAGATGTGCATGCATCATAGAGCCAAGTTGTGTGAATATATTACTAATCTTATTGGGTTTCAAGTGTTAAAATTTATTTGAATATCATCATTTTGCACTTTAGGTGCATCACCATAGGTTTAGTTTTATTTTCCATTATCTTTCTATCCCTTTCTCTCATAAAGTTCATAAGTTTTAGTGAAACATTTGATAGGAACTAGCCTAGAAACTAGAGGTATCACTTCATTTGCATGTCTCACGTAGAAGTGATTCCCATGTTATACCAAAATTATTGAACTCATTCAGTTTAGTACCGAGTGAAAATTTTGGCACTTAATATAAAAAAATTGCATGAATATAAGATAGTAATATAAACCATTCTCATAACTTTGTATCTATACCATCACAATTTCTTCCGATCACAAATTCAAATTCTATTACTTCTTGTACTCATGTTTCTCTAATACAAACACAAGAATAACATGAGTTAAATATACTAAAAAATAATTGTAGTCACATCTTCCAATTCATTCTACCTTGCACAAATTAAGTAGATCTCTCTTTCAATATAAACAATGATTATTTACAATGAAGGGAACTTACTTATATAGACAAATGAGTGAGAGAGAAATGGAGAAAAAGTTAGGAGGAACTCAACCACCTTGACTAAGTCAAATAATATTGGATCACATGACTGAAGGTTCATGTAATTAGACTATATGCACACTGATTACATGCAACATATCTTCAGAAGCTATACAGTTGAAAAAACACATAGGAAAAATGAAGAAAATTTTAAAAATTATTGGATCTAAATGAACCAATCTTGTAGATTATCAATAAAGTATTTGAATTTGGCGATGTAAATAAGGATGATTGTAGGATTGAGGGTTCCTTTATTCCACATCATTGCATTCACTTTGATAACCATTGTGTGTCATCTTTTGATAGCCTCTTGATTCTCTTTGACGAATTTCCAATTGTTATTTGAAAACCTTATGTAGCTAGGCTTTTCCTTATTCCAAGTTGTTATTAATTCTCCTTTGTATGATCTACACATTTTGAAGTTTCCATCACTTTGAAAACCTTCTCAATGATGTCAAGATGTAAACCAAAAATAACTTTCCCATCAACATCTCTCTCTCTCTCTCTCTCTCTCTCTCTCTCTCTCTCTCTCTCTCTCTCCTTTTTTTGATCAAAGTGTTTTGGAACATTCCCACACGAGCTCAATTTTTAGCACACCCATTGAAAAAGTGAAGAACTAATGAATATTATTTCTTTTGATTCAATGTATATCATCTTGACATGATGTCTCTATTCTTTGAAGAAATTATGACATATTGTTGAGATCTAATTGGAAAGATCATTGCTGAAAGAGATTATTGAAAAAGGGAGATTGTTAAAGCAAAAAATTTGTTTCAATCACTACTTTATCACTGATGTCAAACCTACGATTTGCTGGTAAGACAATTGCTTATAAGATTCAAGTACTATCACTTAGTTGATTGATGAAGAGGATTTGATCAATTAGATATAACAAAAGCACCTAGAGGGAAGGTTGAGTTATGGATATGTAATGAAGTACAAGGATCAGTTAAGATAGTGATGACATGATGTATTGATAATATACTTAAGGTTACAAAGGCTAGCTACACTTAGAAACTTTAGATGAACAAGTTACTCAAAGACTATCTACCAATCTTGACTGAGGTGGTTAGTAGGTGTTGAGAAAAGTTAATTCAAGCCAAGCAAAAAATTAGTTGGTACTGAGTAAAAGAAAATTCTAGTGTGCGTCGAGTAAAATAGTTGATGCCGAGAAAACATAGTATGTGCTGAGAATTAGTAAAATTTAGTTGATGCCGAGTGAACTCATAGTTGATGTTGAGCAACATAGTATGTGTCGAGCATCAGAAGATTGATAATGCTGAGCTGTTGCATTATTAGAAAAGTCAAAGATTTGCCAAATCTAAGTTGACAAGTTTGTTTTCTTGAAGTCTATGAACTAGGTGGAATATTAGATTGATGAGTTGGTGGAACATAATTTGAGGTAAACCATTTTAAGGAAAATTCAAATGGATTCAAGGAAAATT
This sequence comes from Cupressus sempervirens, assembly GCA_028749045.1. Taxonomy (NCBI): domain Eukaryota; kingdom Viridiplantae; phylum Streptophyta; class Pinopsida; order Cupressales; family Cupressaceae; genus Cupressus; species Cupressus sempervirens. The sequence continues at coordinate 362,630,630 of CM053783.1, forward strand.
TTCTAGAAAAGACAAGATATGGGGTAGATTCATTGTATCCTACCCAATTCATCCAAAACCCTAAAATGGATGATGGAGAATAAAGTGGAAAAGTAATCTAATTTCCTATTTAAGGAATGTCTGGTCATGAAGCAAAGTGTCAAGGGGAAGCTATCAAGAAGGTCAAAGAAGACCAAGGAAGAATAGAGTTAGAGAGTCAAGGACTCTACTTCGTCAAGAGACCAAATAGGTGACTGTATTGGCATACTAGGCAAGAAGGCTTAAGGAGATATATGCTTGAAGGGTGAACAAGCTGTTCGAGCTATAAAGAATGAAGGCCAAGAAAGATTGAGGACTGAATTATGATATGAAATCTGCAAGATAAGTTGTAAGTTATATCAGATCAAAGTTCTACTGTTACTCTCTAATAATTGTATTAGTTAGGGTAAAATCCTTTGGACTAAGGTTGACTTAACAATCATTAGAAAATCCTTTAATAGGGTGGCATTCCAAGTGAATGGCCTAAAGTCCTATAACCAGGCTCACTTCTAATATGGTGATTGAAATCCCTTAACTGGGTCACATTTAATAGTGTGTATTGTAACCTTTAACAAGGTTGGCCTTTCATAGGGCGTCACTTTAGAAGAGTGAAAAAGGAGTAGCATGTTACTAGTGGTTTTTCCCAAATTGGTTTTCCATATTAAATCACTATGTCAAATGTGTTGATGAATCTTTATGTTTCAAGTTTATATTGCTGCATGTTGATTTAACAGTAACCTGCAAATTTTAATGATAATATTGGATGCATACACAGATATGAATGTTTGATGGGTTCACTAAGCTAAGTGAAAAGTTTTATTTGTACATCTAGACCTTGAATAACTAATTCACCCCCACTCTTAGTTATTCTAAAGAATTTTAACAATTGGTATCAGAGCCATCTACTAACATGACTAGTTTGAAGGTACTAGAAGCACAAAGATCAAGATGTCCAAAAGAGAAGTACCCAAGCTTAACAGAGACAACTTCCCTGCATAGAAAAGTCTAATGAAGATGCATCTTGGAGGAATAGGAGATCATGCACAATTTACCATCTTAGTTGAACATGTTGATCCTATTGGAGTTCCTACTATGGAAGATAAGAAAAAAAAGAAAGAACACAATCAGGAAATGTTGGAGATTGCCTCTGCCCTAAGCTATGCATAATTTGATGATATTGAGGGATGTGACACTTCAAAGAAGATGTGGGATGCATTGAACACTATCTACTTTCAAGGCTAAGTTGCTATTGAAAGATTCTGATGAGAAGAAGCAAAAGAAGAAAAGAAAGATAAAACATTTGTCCAATGATAGTGATACTGATGAAGAAGATGTTGAAAAATTGGAAGCATTATTGGCAAGAAGATTTCATAGAGGAAAAGGCAAGTTCAAAGGTAAGTTACCCATCATTTCTTTTAATTGCAATAAAATTGGTCATATTGCTACTAGATGTCCAAAAAAGAAAAACTATAGAGGAAGTGATAAATACAAAGGTAGAAGAAATGAAGACAACAAGGATTACAAAGATAAAGGCAAGAAGTGCTACATCGTAGAGGAGGATGATTTTGATGAGCATGATGATGAAGTAGTTTATGTTGTAATGAAAGACAAATCTAATGAAGATGAGGCAACTGCACTTGTGACTTGTGTGAACAAAAATGATAGATGGATCATTGATAGTGGATTCTCACATCACATGACAGGAGATAAAAGTAAGTTCATTACCTTAAACTATTATGATGGAAATAGTGTTAGATTTGGTAATGATGCCCAATGTTTGATAAAAGGAAAAGGTTCCATCAAACTGACATATAAGATCTCATGTAACAATGCTTGCTATGTTGAGGGACTAAATTATAATCTGTTGAGTGTGTCACAACTAAACAATTTGGGATGCAAAGTTGAATTTGGAAACAAGATTGACAAGGTATATGATACAAATAGAAAATTGATAGGAAAAGAGATCAAACTAGAAGCAATCTATTTTTTCTAGATATAGAGGATGCTACTTGTCTTATTGTGAAATATGATGATGTGTGGCTATGGCATAGAAGGTTATGTCATGTTAAATTTGATAACTTGATTAGTATCAATAACATGAAGAAAATTATAGGATTGCCCAAACTAAAAGATCCTAATAATGTGGTATGCAAACAATGTCAGCTAAGAAAAATGACTAAGTCAAGTTCAAAAGAAAAACTTATACCTCTAAAGAGATACTAGAGATTGTTCATACTAACTTGTGTGGACCAATAGAAGTGCAAAGCTTCAAGGGAGACAAGTACATAATGTTATCTGTAGATGATTATTCTAGAATGATGACTGTCATGTTTCTTAAACAAAAGTCTAATGCTCTTCAAATGTTTAAGTGGTTTTTGGCAAGAGTTGAGAAGGAAACAAGTAAAAGTTTGAAATGTTTGAGATTAGAAAGAGGAGGAGAATTCACATCAAAAGAGTTTGAAATGTTTTATAATGACAAAGGAATCAAGAGAGAAACATCTACACCTAGGACCCTTCCATAAAATGGAATTTTTGAAAGAAGAAATAGGGAAATAATGGACTGTGCCAGGACACTTATGATTAAGAAGAATGTTGCTCTGAAATACTGGAGAGAAGATGTAAGCGCAACTATCTACATCCTAAATCGAGTGCAGATCAAGAAAGGTACTCATTCAAAACCTTTTTAATTATGGTATGGATACTCACCCAATGTAAAATAATTTAAGGTATTTGGGAGAAAATGTTACATTCTTAAAGATACTAGAAATGGAATGTTTGATGCTAAAAGTGAAGAAGGTATATCCCTTGGCTACTCCACAAGAAGTAAAGCATACAAGCATTTAAATACTAACACTAACAAGATTGTGGAAAGTGCAAATGTGAATTTTGATGAATATACAAAAGTTCATGATGTTAAACCTGTCCAAAAGCTAGAAGATTACAAATCATTTGTATACTTATATGAAGGAATGCTCACTAAAGAAGAAGCTACAAATCAAATTGGAAACTGACATCAAGTTTCAGTAACTATTGAGTCATAGCCTATGAATGCCAAATTGAATTCAAGAATCAAGCTGCATTCAGATGATGAGTTGCAAAATGAATAAATTGCACATTCTAATTCTAAAGTCAGTATACATGAAAGAGATGCTTAGATACCTAATAAAAATATACATAGTGACTTTGAAGCTGAAAGACAAAATGAGGAAACAAGAGCTGAGCCAAGACTATCCAAATATGTTAGAAGACATCATCTTGCTAATCAAATAATTGGAAAAAAAAGATTCTAGACCAATGAAAAGGAATATATTGAGAAGTGAATCATGCTTGCTAAGAATGAGAGAACCCAAGACAGTAAAAGATGCATTAGAAGATGTTGATTGGTGCAAAGCCATGGAAGAAGAAATTGAGCAGATAGAGAAAAATGAAACTTGAAGTCTAATTCCTAGACCAGAAGACAAAAATGTGATTGGCACCAAGTAGGTATTTAGGAATAAGCTAGATGAGAATGTGAAATCACAAGGAAGAAAGCAAGACTAGTTTGTAAATCATATGCACAAGAGGAAGGAATTGATTATAGGGAAACATTTTCCCGTATTGCAAGATTGAAAGGAGTAAGAACTCTACTTGCATATGCTACATACAAAGGATTCAAAGTTTATCAGATGGATGTTAAGTTTACAATTCTAAATGGCATACTAGAAGAAGAAGTTTAAATAGAACAACCAAAAGGATTTGTTGATGAAAATAATAAGAATATAGTATGTAATCTGCACAAAGCTCTTTATGGTTTGAAACAAGCACCAAGAGCGTGGTATGAAAGACTTCATAAGTATCTTGTGAAGATTGGATTTGAAAGAACTGATGATAACAATAATCTATACATAAAGATAGAAAAAGGTAAAGATATTCTATTATCTGAAAGTTTTTTTTATGATATAATATTTGGAGGACAAGATGCTTTATTCAAGGACTTTGCTAATTATATGAAACATGAATTTGAAATGTCAATATTTGGTGAGATCAAATTCTTTGTGGGACTAGAAGTATATAAGCTAAAGTATGGCATATTTATGACTCAATCAAAGTACATAAAGGAAATATTGAAATTTTTTGGACTGGAAGATTCAAAACTAGTAAACACACTCATGATAATAAGACATGAACTATCAAAGAATGATGATTTTGCTGAAGTGAATCAAACACTATACAGGTCTATGATTGGTAAGCTACAATATGTTGTACATAGCAGACCTAATATTGCATTATCTGTATAGTTGCAAGATTCTTTGTAAATCCTAGGGAGAATCATTTAATGGTAGTGAAGAGAATAATGAGATACTTGAAAGGAACATAAGAGTTTGGCCTATACTACAAGAAGAATGAAAATTTTTATTTGAGAGACTACACTAATGCTGACTAATGTAGCAATATAGATGACAAAAAAGCACTAGCGAAGGAGCACTTTTCTTAGGCAAGAGACTAGTTACATGGACTGGTAATAAATAGGGTTGTACCTCATAGTCTATAGCTAAAGTTGAATATGTTGTTGCTATTATAAATTACACAAGCATTGTATGGATCAAGCATCTAATCAAAGGAATGAGGAAAGAAATAATAGAACCTATGATACTTTATTGTGATAACACTAGTGCTATTAACTTATCAAAGAATCTGGTGATGCATACCAAGACAAAGCACATAGTAATCAAGTATCATTACTTGAGAGAGCTAGTTGAAGATAAAGAGTTGAAGATGGAGTATGTCAACTCAAAGGAACAAATTGATGATATATATACAAAACCATTATGTAAGGATGCACATGAATATCTAAGAGGTAAACTAGGCGTGATACTCCTATCAAAGGCTATCTAAGTAACATGAGCACTACCCTGCATCAAATAAGTTGATTGCCAAATGTCACAAATTGATGTAGATGATCTTACTTTAGGTGTTTTTGGAAGTAATAAAATTGTTGAAATTCCAAAACAGTCACAAGAAAGGTGAAAGAGGGAGAAACTAAAGATATTGTAAATTCTATATCTGCATGTTAAGATGTGAAGATAGTATGTCTTTGGCATTATTTTCAAAGAGGGAGAAATAGTAGAAACTGATCAAAATCTAAGAAGGAGGCAAAGCATGAGATAGAGCATGAGGAAGAAAGAGTGTTGGACTAATCATCATTAGAGGGATATTCCAAAATAGATTAGGGAGAAAGAGAAAAGAGGGAGGAATATCAAAAACTAATATTCACCTAGAAGTATATCAGAGATTGCTATCTTAGAGGGAGATAATCACTGGTGTTGTTGATCAAAGGAAAAAACATGTATGATGAGGGAGAAATCCTAATCTACCTTGTAAGAGGGAGCTATAAGAAAAGAAACTCAGACGAAGTCATAAGAAAGAGTTTTGTAACCTAATCAGAAGATGGAAGTTGTTGATAAAGGGAGAAATATACAAGTTTTTCTTTTTGTAATTGTCTTACTATTTTAACCTAGTGAAGTGACTTGGTTGATCAGTTTGCTTTGCCATCAATGCTAAAGAGGGATATTGTTGAGATTTGATTGAAAAGATCATTACTGAAAGAGATTATTGAAAAAGGGAGATTGTTAAAGTAGAAAACGTGTTTCAATCATTATTTTGTCACTAATGTTAAACCTGCTATTTGCTGGTAAGATAATTGCTTATAAGATTCAAGTACTATCACTTAGTTGATTGATGAAGATGATTTGATCAATTAGATATAACAAAAGAACCTAGAGGAAAGGTTGAGTTATGGATATGTAATGAAGTACAAAGAGATCAGTTAAGATAGTGATGACATGATGTATTAATAATATACTTAAGGTTACAAAGGTTGGCTACACTTAGAAATTTTAGAAGAACAAGTTACTCAAAGACTGTCTGCCAAGCTTGATCGAGTTGGTTAGTAGGTGTCGAGAAAAGTTAATTCGAGCTGAGCAAAAAATTAGTTGGTGCCTAGTAAAAGAAAATTCTAGTGTGTGCCAAGTAAAAAAGTTGATGCCAAGCAAACACAGTATGTGCTGAGCATCAGTAAAATTTAGTTGATGCTGAGTGAGCTCACAGTTGATGCCAAGAAACACAGTATGTTTCGAGCATTAGAAGATTGATAATGTCAAACTACTACATTATTAGAAAATTCAAAGATTCACCAAATATAAGCCAACAAGTTTATTTTCTTGAAGTCTCTAAACCAGGTGGAAGATAAGATTGATGAGCTGGTGGCATAGAATGAGGTAAACCATTTTTAGGTGAATTCAAATGGATTCTAGGAGAAGATTCTAGAAGAGACAAGATATGGGGTAGATACATTGTATCCTACTTAATTCATCCAAAACCTTGAAATGGATGATGGAGAACAAAGTGGAAAAGTATTCTAATTTCCTATTTAAGGAATGTCTAGTCATGAAGCAAAGTGTCAAGGGTGAGATATTGAAAAGGTTAGAGAAGACCAAGTAAGAACAAAGACAAAGAATCAAGGACTCTACTTCATCAAGAGACCAAATAGGTGACTGCATTGGCATAATAAGCAAGAAGGCTTAAGGAGATATATGCTTGAAGGGTGAACAAGTTGTCAGAGCTGTAAATAATGAAGGCCAAAAAAGATTGAGGACTGAATTGTGATATGAAATTTGCAAGATAAGTTGTAAGTTGTATCAGATCAAAGCTCTACTATGACTCTCTAACAATTGTACTAGTTAGGGTAAAATCCTTTGGACTAAGGTTGACTTAACAATCATTATAAAATCCTTTAATAGGGTGGCATTCCAAGTGAATGGTCTAAAGTCCTCTAAACAAGCTTACTTCTAATAGGGTGATTGAAATCCCTTAACCTGGTCACATTTAATAGTGCATGTTGTAACCTTTAACAAGGTTAGCCTTTCACAGGGCATCACTTCAAAAGAGTGAAAAAGGAGTAGCATGTTATTGGTGGTTTTTCCCAAAATTGTGTTTCCATGTTAAATCATTGTGTCAACTGTGTTGATGAATCTTTATGTTTCATGTTTACATTACTGCATGTTGATTTAACAATAACTTGCAATTTTGAGTGATAAGCTTGGATGCATACACAGTTATGAATATTTAGTGGGTTCACTAAGCTAAGTAAAAAGTTTTATTTGTACATATAAACCTTGAGTAGCTGATTCACCCCACTCTCAATTATTCTAAAGAATTCTAACACATATCTTAAAGATTTTGATGCAACATGAAGATTCCAAATAATGAAAACATCTTCCAATGGGATTGAATCCATGAGGGTTTCAAGATTAAAAAAATAATGGTAAATCCATGGAGTGTAAGCATTAAAAGTATGACTTAGATACTTCTTGAACACTTTGAAAGGGTATGAATGGCAGGAGTAGCTTGTATTTTGGGCAATAAAGGACAAAATTGGGTTTTATGAAGAGGATTGCATGTATGCAAAATGAGGCTTTTGTTTTGAATGGATAAGAAATCAAGTTGGGAGAATATGGATAAAATTTTTTTTGTTAAAAACATGAGATTTTCCCCAAATTTTGCGTTTTAGATATGCACTGAGATGTGATGAAAACTAATTATTTTACCTTGGGTAAATATGCAGTGGGGTTTTAGAAGTTTGATTACCTATTGGGCAATGTAGAGTTTGGATGAGCTTTGAAGATGGATTAGATATGGAAGATGGAAACATGAAGGATACTTGCATTCTATTGATGAAATTTCCAAATATTCTTCTTCTTCAAAAAAAAAATCAACCAAAAAATATATATAAAAACCAAAAACTAAAAATGAAGAAAATACCTATTTAATAACTTGGAACAAAAACTTAAGGCTGCATTTAAAAACAATGGAAGATAAAGAGAAAAACTATGCAACAAATAAGAAAAATGCCTAAGAAATGCAAAAAAAATCCAAGTCTTACACTTACTTGGAGAGAAAACATAAAAACTTGGAGCAAGAAGAAATTGATATGGATCTCTTCTCTCCAAAATTAGGTTTTTGGAAGTGTGTTTGCATGTATAGATTAAATTCCTTTGAAAATTTCAAACCTCGGCCCCAAATCATGGTTTTTAAGTTCAAATGCATGTTTTGTGTGATGCATATGTATTTGAAAATTCCCTCCTAAGTACATATCACTCTTCTTGAAGTTCTTTGCAAATTTGAAAATGTATATTCAAGAGCAAACTATGGTTTGGAGATGCATCTACATGTGGATGAAAGAGCACCAAATATTTTTTAAAAATGGCTCTTCCTTCAAAAATCTAAGAAAATAGTGACTTTGAGATTTCTTTGTATACTAAAAAAAAAAGTTCTTGATTCAAATCATGGTTTGGAGATGCAACTACATGTGCATGAAAGAGAAACAAATGTTTTTTGCCCATGTCTATTCCTTTAAACATCTAAGAAAATAATGGTTCAGAGATTGTTTTGCATATTATAAAATTTAAGTCTTGAGTCAAATCATGGCTTCCTAGCCCTATTACTTATAACATTTTTATGCCAAATACCCAAATCTTGGTTTTGAGGAATAAATACATATGTTGGAGAAGATGTGAATAATCAACATTTATCTTTTTCCATTCAATTGGGTTTCAAGAGGCCTCTTACATGTAACATTTTTCCCTTAAAATCCCAAATCAAGGTTTACAAAACCAAACACATATTAAAAATATGCAATGCAAGTGCATTAAAACCCAACATCCAAGCACCAATTGGATTTTGGAGGTCATTGCATCTTTAAAATATGATGTTTTACAAAAATAGTGCACTCCTTACTTGGATACCCAAAAAGAGAGGAAACATTATGCTCAATATGCACTTTATTATGAAAATTGGGGTTTGGAAACCCATTTGCATATTTAAAACAACCTCTTTTAGGTTTTAAATCAAGTTTTGGAAAACTCATTACATATCAAAAATAAAAATTCTAAGGTAAAATCATTTTTTACAATGCATGTTGCATGTTTGCACTTTGATCTTTCAATGGAAGTCACAGTTAAACATGTATTTACATGTTTTAGAAACAAGAGAAAGGGAAAACCATGGTTCTTGGATTTTACATATTTCAAAAATACATGTATTTGAAAAATCATGGTTTGCAAAACCATTTACATGTCCTATGTTTGCCTTCATATGCAAATCATTTTTCTCCAATGCATTTACGTCTTTGTATATTGCATGCAAAGAGAAAGTCAGGGTTTTGAAGTTGAAAGACATGTTATAAAATGCATGCAAAACCACCTAGCTAGTTGTTTTGATGAGAAACAAGTGATTTCCCTAGCCAAAATGTGGTTTGAGAAACCATCTACACATTGCTTATTCAAAACATATAGCATGCAATTGGCCTTCTAAACCATGATTTTCTTCTTTTTGTAAGAAAATACAAGAAAAAAGGGGGGATTGTGGGTGTAATTACATGTGCATGAAACTTTCATGACTTAAAGTTGAAATATAGCACATGTTTAATTGGTTCACTTAATTGAATCTCCCTGTAAAGGGTCCATTATATTTACACTAATATTTTTACATGTTATGTGTAAATAGGTTGAAAAAGTGAAATCTCACTTAAGAGATTTAAAATTAAAACATTAAAGTGTAACTCAACTTCAAAATAGACTAAGTGTACATTAATAACTTAAATCACTTAAATTAAAAATTTAAAGTCAAAAGGTCAAACTCTATAACTTAAAAGATAGAACATAAAGTGAGTTTAAGTCATATATTTCAAAAAGTTCAATAAAAAATCAAATTATAAGGTTCAATATTTAAAATATGCAGTGGGGGTTCTAAACCCCCCTTACATATGCATTTAAAACTTAATAACATTTGACTAACAACTCTAATCAAGCCCCAAGATATCTCAAAACAAGGGTGTGATCAAAAGAAAGAGATTGAAGCAAACAGAAAAATAAAAGCAATCCAAGAAAACACTTAGAAACATAAATAGACTTTGAAGGCCTCAAAAATTAAGTATACACTAAAAAACTAAAGAAACAAAAATGACTTGATGAGAGCCTTCAGTTAAAAAAATCATTATTTGAATTAAGAATGATTGATTGATCAATCTTTGCTAATCAAGTAGTGAGTTACCTTAGAGAATTATAAAACTTAATTGGAAAATTTTCTTAGTGTTGCCTCCGTTTTGTGATGAAAAAATGAAGGACACCATTCATATTTTTGGCTTTATTTTACTCTCCCAAAACATCATCTAAGGACCATCAACAATCCACACAACCTGTCCACCCTTAAAGAGTGAAATAGAAATAGGCATAGAAGGTTGAGAGGGTGAATATTTTTGCACATGGGAAAGCCTTGGCTTTTTTTCCTCTTTGACCTTCCACTATAGATTGATTCTACTTATTTTGGAAGCTATAGGACTATCTCCTATGTGGGAAAAATGTATATCCATCTCCTTGGGATTAATGGAGAAGGGTCGATAATTAGAGGGAGGCTTATGATTATCAAGTTTAGGAGGTGCTTGAAGTGTAGGCTTATGATTTTTTCAACTTGGAATGACAATCTAGGGAGGACTAGCTTTTCTAAAGGTGGAAAAATTTCTTCTATGAGTCTCTTGTCCTTGAGTTTTTTTTTATTTTAGCAGGATTGATCCTTGTCTCCTCCTCTACAATGGAATTCTATCTTGTGAGGTATGTTTCAAATTTCCTCCATTCTATTTCATTCTCATGTTACAAAATGAGATATGCCTAGTGATCCTTATAAACAAATATTATATACCTCTTCTACCATATTACATTCTTGAAACTAATGTTTCCACTTCCCCTTGTCTTCATCCAACTCCTAGAACCAACTAATCATGAGGAGTTCAATAAAAGAATAATCTCCACAATCTATATCAAGATATGGATTGTAATCATAATCAAAATTATTTCCCAAGTTTGCAAACCCAAGGCCTAGGTTGCCTACAAGGTCAAAGAACTTTGTTACTCCTAGGTTTCTAGAATCATTGTGGTTTCTTAAAAGATTGAGCATGGGGACATGGGAGAACACTTGGTTGCAACCTTATTTGAGATTGAAAAGATGAGGCTAAAAAGTGATAAATCTCATGATATGAGGGGAAATGGGAGACATCTCTATGAAGGGAATCCATGTTAAAACATTTCAACAAAAAAAATCATAGAAAGATTTGAAAAACATAGAAAATTTTGAAGAACCATAAAATATTAGAGATGATCTTTACAAATACCAACATTATTTATGCTTGAAACTAGTAGATTTTACACTTATAATCACCATGGTGTTTGATGAAATACCTCTAAAGGATGGTAGATATAAGGATAACACCCAAATTATCAATGAACAAAGATCAAATTAGCTAACCAAAAAATTATATTGTCTAAACTATGTCCCACCAGGCATGCCAAAAATTGTTGACACAAAATTTTGTACCTATGCTTGAGGTATGACCCTTGAGAAACCTTGTGTAATATGGAAATAACCTTCTAAGTGTGGGATTTTTACTTCGAGGCTAAATCTATAAATAAGGTCACCTTCATTACAATCAAGATACATCTAACTATACATTTTGAGAAAAAGGGAGAAGGAATGCATGAAATTTAAATGCTGAAAGGGGAAAAAGATGATGCACTAGATTGAAACTCGGTTACTCTTTCTTCCTACAGCTACTCAAAACATGAATAATCATCTAAATACATCAATATTGACTCTAATATACCTTCCTAAAGAAACAAATTTGATGGGGACACAACCCAAGCATAGAATGGACACAACAAGAAAAGGGAAATTATATTAACTGTGAAAATAAGCTAGTACATTCAGTACAGAGAAAATAGACTTCAAAACATGCCCTAAGGGCTTACAATAGCATAAATCTAGAGGTAATTTCTCCTTTTAGTACCTCCTCTCAAACTCCACTCCGAACTGCCTTTTACAATGCCAGAAATGTCCTTAAATAGACCCCGGAGGGTTAAGGACTAGGAATACATTCTAGAAAGTGCTAGTTGGCATCCACCGACCAAATAGAAGGCTCCAGAAGCTGCGTTAAAAGTTGACACAAATCTAGAAGAATCCAAAAATGGTAACCAAACTTTCGAGAGGCATAACTTTTGATTCATAGCTTCGATTGACGACCCGTTTACATTTTCAGAAAGCTCTATAGCCCTATGGACTAGCTTCACTCGTCCCCCATTTTTTTGGCCCTTTTTGAGGTCATTTAATGCCCCTATCCTAACTTTGAAGAATTCTTAGGAGGTCTCCAAAACCCAAAAAATTGTGATAACTTTCAAACCATGGGGTCTTTTGACCTGATTCTTTTTCTGGAATGCTCTAAATTAAAATTACATTCATCTCGCCAATTTACACCTCCTAGTTCACCAAAATGATGGCTCAATTACATACTCCTATTTTTTTGACATTTACATGCATCCCAAGGTGTCTAAATACTCTATCCTAGAACACTGATAGTGGAACTATAAGAGTTGAAACCTTTATTTGACCAAATGGGTATCCAAAAATGAAAACACATGAAACAGAAACTAAGTCTAAGTACATTTTTTTGGGTGACATAGGATTTCCCTTATACCTCTGGATGCTCCTGCATCAAAATTCAAGCTAAAACTAATGATATGTTGTAGGGAAACATGTTCACAAGATAACATTCATGGGTAGACTAAACACAATATATGAACTTGGAAACATAGAAGGGAAGTAATTTATTCAAGTTAATAAAATGCACAATATATTATACTAATAAGATAAGGTGAAACAAATATTTCTAATCCTAAAATTCAAAAGGGAATTACAACTATAGAGCATAATATTGTTGCAATGAACTAGAGAAGAACCTCTGAAAATATGTACAAGACTTCGTTTTAAGGAGATTAGGTATAAATCAAATTACAATGATAAATTTTGAACTCCAACCAGTTGGAGTTAATTTATAAAGTTTCAATCATGAAATATTAGGTAAAATTTGATCATGTGTGTACTTAATTATGAAGTGACAATGAATAACCTATAAATGAAGAAATTTTGTAGAAAGAAGAGACAACCCAAGTAGAATAAATAAGAATAAGTCTGATTTCTATGCATATTTGATCCATGCAATGATAGAAAATAGGCCAATAAATACCCTTGTAGTCAAGAAAATCATGATCATACCCTCTTCATGTAAAAAGATATGAATAAAAAGTGTTTATATTGCATGTAGAACCTAGAAAATACATGTCAACATTAAATATTGTGCTCTTGGATCATGTCTTATCCACTAAAAAATATTCATGCAAACGTGAAAATACAAAATATTTTTTCCATGTGCAAATGTTGAAAAAGAAACAAAATTTTACTTGATAGGATTTATCGAGTAACATTGTCCATCAAGAGGGGAAAAAAAATTCCATCAATAAATCATTTTGTACTATGGTAAAAAGATTCAACATTTTTTTCCTATTCATCTTTGCACTCAAAAAAATCTTCTAGAGAAATGTACCATGTGGCACCTTCTTATTTGCCCTACATTTACAACATCATGCACTTGGTTACAACCTACCTACCATGTGTCATGACGTCTTGATCATGCAACATTATTCTTTCATTATCATATCAAATTATGGGATCACAAGATCCCACCACATATCACTTGAGTCCACTTGATCATCCTAAACTACATTCCATGTGTCATGTTCTCATTTTTCTATAACCTGCAATGTCATGCCACTATGAAATAGCCAACCTCATCTCTACACTTTGGACCATACTTCCACTGTTCATCATCATGTGGTCATGTAATGATATCACCTCTTATCACACTTGGTTACAAGATCATAACATGTCTCCTAGGTCATGTCTAGCCTCCTCATTTTTTGTACCATGTAGCACCTCTAAATTTTTTCCTTGACTTCCATCTCACTAGACACATAGGTCAAAGTTTATCAAAACATACTTATGTGTTTGCCAAGTCAACCATTAAAACCCTACAAGTCACATGGGCCTTGCATGTAATGACCACCTCCCTGCCTAAAGTTAGCATGCCTTATTAACATTTAAATTTTTATGAGTTTACAAAGAAAAATTTACAAGTTGTTATTCTTTTTGAATGTGGGACAAAGGTTCTAGTCCATTTTTCTACCCAACAACAATTGTGCATCTACGAAGGAGAAAATAGATAATTCTTTTTCTTTTTTTAGAAGACATGAGCTATCAACATAACATAGACTATTAGAATAGCTCAAAAATACTCTAATGATAAGTGAAGTTACACCAATAGAAAAAAATACACAATATTTGTAGCTTGAGAAGAAAATGCAGTATACTTCATGTGTCAACAACAAATAAAACTTAGCCAATAAAAGGTTTCTTTGATCAAATATTTCTAATGGGTTAAAGGGGGTAAAAAAGTGCCAACATTTATGTAGACTCAAGGAGGATGCTTGTCTACTAAGATGATCCGTAGCATTGAAGAAATTTATTGGGTATAGAGTAATTAGTGTAAAAAAACATGAAGAATTCTATCACAACATAAAAATTACAATTCTATAACCTACAAAACATCAAAATTTGCTATCTCTAGGAGGGGAAAAATTGTGCTCATGAACTTCTTGAAAAGATGAAAATGTCTAACCTACTATGCACAAGTATTTATAAAAAATAAATTAAACAAATCCATTGATTAGTTCATTGAAGTAGCTACCATTCCTTGATAATTTCACATTCCTTTTGTGCATAAGTGTAACTAGATAGGGCAACAAGAATGACATGCATACTAGTCCACTTCGAGTACTTTTTCAATGTTAAGAAAAAAGATTCTCTATAGCATTGGTAATTTGTCTATTTGAGGAAGAAAAACTCTCTCTCCTCTTTGGGAAACTCACCCTCATGCTTTGAAAAAAGCATAATTGTAGGGAACTTATTGATATGTTACACAGATAGATAGGTTGCTGAGATAGATGCCTTAGTAGAACTAAGAAATCAACTTTGACATCATTAGTGTGTTATGAAATGATGGTATCCCGATGGTATAAAAGTGGCTCCTCCTTTTCCTATGAATAAATGATATCCACTTCTTCATCATGCTACTCATGATCCACATCCTTGGGAGTTAATGATATGGTGTGGATCTCCACATTTTTCTACTGCAACTCATAATTTTTTGATTAAGGAGAAGATGACTTGACATTTATGGACGAGAAAAATATTTTCATCTCATCCCAAAAATGTCCTCATATTTAGGTTATTCTCACTCTACTACAAGAATATGAAGAGTTTAAGGGGAAGCCTCATGCATATCAACATGTTTTTCCTCTATTACAAAGCTATCCTTGGGTTTCTCTTTATCATCCTCTATATCATGGAGGACAATATGTTGTAACAAATAATTTTGTTCTTCCTTCTCTTGTAGCATATCCTCTAATTCTTGTAAAGGCTTAAAAGACAATATTTTTCCCTTGAGGATAGTAACAACATCATCTTTCTTCTCTTCCTCCACAAAAGAGGGAAACTCTTAAAACTCTTTTAAACCTTCATTCAAATCATTACAAATAAATTTTTAATATCCTTGTTAGTATGCTCATCATATGCATCAATGTCATCATTAGTGGTAATATTCATAGTGTCATCCCTTCTTATTGATCCGTCAACAATAATCCCATCAATTTATTGATCACCAAAACATTAACTTCATGCACATGCCCTTGCATTGATTCATCAATTAATTTTTTTTTCTTCTTCAAAGACAAATGGGTCATTATGCATTTGTATTGTACCTTGGTCAACTTGAACAATAGGTTCAAAATTTGATTTTTCCTCTTGCTCTTTTATTTGTGCTTGCTATTTTCTTCTTTACATTAGCTCAGGTGCCAACTTAGTTTCTTCTCTTCAATTTTTCTTTCTAAGTCATGAAAACTCTCTCTCTCTCTCTCTCTCTCTCTCTCTCTCTCTCTCTCTCTCTCTCTCTCTCTCTCTCTCTCTCTCTCTCTCTCTCTCTCCCTCTCTCTCCCTATCTATCTCTATCTCTCTCCCTCTCCCTCTCCCTCTCCCTCCCTTCCTCCTCTCCCCTCTTTCTTTTCTTGCTTCTTTTATTCTTATTTTCCACTAAACCCTTACCTCAAAAATAATCCCCCAACTAGTACATTCTCTCAATCCTCTCTCTCTCACCTTGCCTCATCTTTCCTCACTTAGGTGTCTCCATTTTTCTCTCCCTAATGTTTTCTCATACAATAACTAGGTTATTTCCTTAACTTGCACAACCACACATACCCTAGTGTAGATTTCCTCCTTTGATGTTATATCCACACACTCAAGATATTTTAACTTTGATACCATTTTGATTCAAAGGTTAAGGGTTCAAACATAAACATTTTGCAAAATTTTTTCTCTTCAATGTGTTCATGCCCTTTTCTCAAACTCAATACAAGTCAAGGATATACATGAAAACATGATGAAATACCCAACCAATACTTGGAAATGTGTATATAGATTCTTCACAATATAAAAGAAATAATAAAAACTTCCAAGAAACCATCAAAACAAATCAAACACACCATTCAATGTTGTTTCCTTCAATAAGTCTAGTTAGGCTAGCTACTAGCCCTACTCAACTAGTGTTTGGACCATAACTTGTGAACCATCAATCACAACCATAAAAAAAATAAAAATTATTTGAATACCCATTTTGATGTTATATAACATGTATCAAATTATTCCTATGTTACTTTGAAACTTGACTATTACATTGGATTAAGCATCATGCATGTGATAAGGAATATATATATATATATATATATATATATATATATATATATATATATATATGTATGTATGTATGTATGTATATGTATATAAATGTATATATATATATGTATATATATATGTATTTATGTATATATGTATATATATATGTATATATGTATATATATACATACATATATATGTATATAGATATATATATATATATATATATATGTATATATATGTATAATATATATATATATATATATATGTATATACATATATACATCTATACATGTATATATATATATATGTATGTATATACATATATACATATACATACATATATACATACATACACACACACACACACACACACACACACACACACACACACACACACATATATATATATCTACATATATATATATATATATATATATATATATATATGTATACAAATATATATGTATATACATATATATGTGTATACAATATATATATGTATAGACATATATATATGTCTATTTATATTTCTATATACATATATATATGTATATAGATATATATATATGTATATACATATATATATATACATATATATATATATATACATATATATATACATATATATATATACATACATATATATATACATATACATATATATATATATACATATATATATATACATATATATATATACATATATATATATATACATATACATATATACATATATATATATATACATATATATATGTATGTATATGTATATATATATGTATATATATATATGTATATGTATATATATATATATATATACATACATACATATACATACACACACACACACACACACACACACACAACTTTAAATGTAGAATTGATAACATAAATATAAATATAGTTTCAGATACCCATTTGGTCCTTCTACAACATATATTATAATGGGATAGGGTTTTTATTGGCATTACTAATATTGATGGGATATGGAAGTGTGTTGCTACTATGGTTTATCCATTATGTTGATTTTCATTGATGTCAACATATGTGCACTTAGTCTTGGTAGAAATGGTAAAGTAATATTTGTAATCAAAAGTGGGACATGCAAATGCACAATGTTTCTAGATATGCTCATCATGATATCTCCATGATTACATAGGTTCATGACATTCTTAGCACAAGTTACAATCTAATTGGTGATTAATGAAAAATTGAATACAAGAAAAAAGAAAATGATTTGATTGATGTGATTTACAAAATTGAACACCAATGTTGTGATTGAAGATGTTTAATCTTATTGATGTTATTAAATTTCTATTTCAACCACATGTTAATTAGTGATTCAAAAATTAAGTTATGTGATTTTAAGGTTTGATAGTGAAGAACAATGCAAAACTGTAAAGAATGATCAATCAAATTATTGATCAATACTCACAGATTTGTTTATGCAATCAATTAGTGATAGCAAGATACATGATTAAGTGTCAATGTTGATGTTGAAAGCTATGTATGGCTCATGTTGGTCAAGTTGATTGAAGATTCATGAAGAAGTCCATCTACCTAGGGAAGTGTGGTATTTTTTTGACTTTCTTATCAAATCAATGTGTGATTGGTCCCTCATGTTGGTGCAAGATGGAGAATGATACAAATTCACTAAGAAAATGCCTAAGGAGGGACTATGAAATTTAGATCCAAATTTAAGGTGGTGGAAAAATCCTAATTGATGTAATGCATTAATATCATCTCATGTTCAAAGAAGAAGAAGAAGAGAGTAGAGAAAAGATTGTGTGTGTAGTGGTGCTAGATTATCAATCAATTTATGTGATTCAAACAAGTAACCTATCTAAATGTGAAGAAGTTGTATGTGATTAATTGGGTCTGTAGTAGCAAGAAGTAGTGTTATTCATTAGATCATCACAATTGTTATTTCCTTACAATTGCAATGAGAAAAACCCTTAATAGGATAGATCCTAAAAAATCTTATTTATAAATCCTTTAACAAGGTGACACTTTGGCTAGTGTTTGAAGTCCTATCACAATGCTACTCCTAATAGAATAGAGTTCCTAGTAGGGATAGAGGGAAGCCCCTTAATTGGGTGGCTCCTAATAGGGTTTTTCTTTAATTGAATTTATTGTAATCTCTTAACTAGCTTAGCACCTTGGTAGACCTTGAAAATTACAAATTTCTGATTTCTCCTTTAAAAATGCCTTGGAAAACATGTTTTTTCTATTTTGAATAAAGAGTTTGGAGAAAACTACAAAAAAGTGAAATTTCTATATTATGGATGGCACAAGAAGAAGATCCTATAAAATAGTGATTTATCATTGTTTCAGATGACTAAGAATTGATGGAATCCAAAGTAGCTATTTTTACAAAATTGAACATACCAATATAAGGTCCCCATGAAGAGGAAAATTTTACTACTTTAGAGATGTACTTATGAAGGGAGTGCAAAGTAGCATTTTTTGTCATTTCGGAGGGGGAAGATGGAACACATATCAAAGTTGCAAAACATGATTAATAAAACATGTGAAAGGGTTAAATAAATTAGTTTATGTACATCATACTATGAGTCATTAGTGATAGAATATTCAAAATGGTAGAAAAATGAAATGGAGAAGTATCCACTTGTCCAAAATGTCTAAAAACATAAATGAAGAATTAAAGGATGAGTAAAGGAAACAAGTTATTTAAAGAAATTATTCTCTAGGAAAACCCATTCTAAGTTATAGAAGGATTTGGAGAGCAAGTGAAGGAACTATACAACTGCATTGATGAGCCACAAAAATTTGTAATATCAATTCTCCTTTGAATTTGAATTATTTCTCAAATAGCACCTAAGAAGGAAACTATTGCTAAGAAGGAAGTAACAATTAAAAAATATAAGAATGAGAACATAGAAAAAACTATACAAAAATAATCTTAGAGTTATTTCTTGACTCTTTAGCTATTGGTACCATGTCCATATTTTTTGATGAATTTAGTGGGTATCAGAATACAACTTTTCTAATTTATGATAGGCCACTGTTATGGTATTTTTATACAAATACAAATGAAAAGAACCTAGGAATAATGCTTGGCTACTTGACTTGGGAAAAATAATTGTTTTGAATGTATATGTGGACATGGAGCTTATTAATATCCTAGCTAAATGTAATGAGCCAGCTACCAGGATAGTCAAAAAATCAAGTCGAATGCCCCTATTAGTTATAATAATGTCTTGCATTGAAGAATGTTTCAGACTAACAACTCAAGCCCTAACTAAGATAGATAAGGCTTAGTTTAAAATTGATTATGAAAAGAAAAGAAAATTCAAGTTAACATGGATCACACATTCATGAATAGGAGCCAAAACAACAGATTAATGCCAATTCAAAATATGGATCCACACCCTATTGACATATTTATGAAAATTTTCAAGAACACTTATTATGGTTGGGCTTAATTTTTTGGAGATGACTCTAAAGAGAAAATTCCTCTTGACTATATGTACATGTCCATGAGAATTCAAAACCCTCATTCCTATTTGGAGTTTGATTTTTCTAGTGAGATTTAAAGAACCCTTTACACACAGTTGACTAGGTGGAAAACTGCTAATACATTCAAGAATTACTCTTAGTTGTGCCATCTTCTATTATTCCAAAATGTTGACTAGTTTAGTCTTTGAAACTCACTAACACCAATGAACAAGGGAATCCTTTACCCATTCAATATGGTGCAAGGCTTGGGATAAGCATGGAAGGGATGGGAATTTCAATACATTTAGAGATATATTTGTGGTACATATCACTAGATTTCTTGGAGGTTATATCACCAAAATCCCTTAACAAATAAAGGTAATGCAAACCTAATTTCATAGTGATTAGTTTGAATTGATGTAGGTAGCAACCCCACATAATACCTCAATTTGTGTCTGAAAGGGTAGGTTTCCTCAAGTTTATCTAACAACTATTGTGGATTGAAAAGGAAATTCTACACACTAGGAAGAAGGGGCATCACATGCTCCACTTTATAAAATTCAATGTTTCATAATAGGCTACTCAAAAATTAAGGATGTCTAAGAATATGTTATGAATAACTTTGGTTTCCAAAGTACAAAGGTAAGGCAATATGATCTGGAGGTTCATATCAAGTCTTTTGTTGCAGAACAAGATCACCAATTCAATTTGAGGAAGATATTATAAGGAATCATGATCATATTCCTAAAATTATGTAAAGGATGAAGAAGTGGAGTGTTTTGTTGAAGATTGAGAAACAAAGAAATGAAGGACTTCCCTATTTCTATGATGAGATTGAATTAGAGGTCATCGGATTTGATAAATGTATTCAAAATGTTGATGAAATACATCAGCAGTATGTAAAATAAAAGGGAAAGGAAGTTGAGAAATCTCAACGCCCACCTGCTTAGAAGAAGAGGGAATTATTGATAGGAGGTTCAACTTCATAATCCAAGGATAGTGTATTTATGGAAAGTGATAGACAACTAGTCACTTATGAGGATTCATATGAAAGAGGAAGATTAGAGGAGGTTTCTAAAATATTTAGAAGTTCAAAATAAATTACCACAATTAAAGAACAAGAGCCTATCCCAGTGTTCAAAGAAGAAATACATGGGTATCATACACTAGCAATGAAGAATGACACACCAAATTGACACTAAGGATGAGAGGGAGGTGATTTCTCAATGGTTCATTAAATATAAATATTTCAATAAGACGTAAGATTTCAAGGACTTCTAGATCAAATGATGAAATTAGAACTTTGGAGAAGATAGAGGGTCAAGATTTGATCTGAAAACTAAAACCTTGGCTACTTTGGTCACCTTCAAAGATGAAAAACCCAAGTTAATTGATACTTCAAAGGAACAAAAGTAATAGAATTTGTCCAAACCATTGATAACACTGATTTTGTAGTCTTTACAAATAAATTGATGCACAAAGCCATGTTTAATGGGATGAAAATAAAGCACATGAAGGATAGAATTGAAGAATTATAGATAAGAGAGATGGACATGAATGCCAAATGCATGCAAAAACAAGGCTAGAGAGTCATCCAAATAGTATGGAAGCCTTTCTAGTACCTAGAGCTACTGTTGTTCACCAACCCATAGTACCTACCATTAAAATAAAAGAAAAACATATTGAGGAGATCAAAGATGAAGACATACAGAAGAAATGCTCTTGTAAGAAGCTTGACGATATCTTGGCATTCAGGTTGAAGATGATTAATAGAAGATGCTATGAGGTGTAGGAGGGTTTTCAATGCTTGAATAATATGGAGTTGGAGAGAAAGTGGAAGCCTTCTAAGTATGAGTTGGTAGACTATATGAGGTAACAAAGAGGGATCTAGATGCTCCCTCATTGATTAAGGATACAATATATATGTTGGAGGCTATAAAAAATAATTTGGCTATACAAAGGGTACATCTTATTTCTTCTATTAATCATTACATCATACCCTCTCTAGTGGATGAAGATGGAAAAACAAAAAACTTGGAGGTATGGAGAAGTGAAATGACAACACTTCCACAAAGGGTCATGAACCACTTCTAGGAGAAGGAAAGCTTCCAACTAAATGACTTCCACACTTTATTGGATAAGATCATCATTCTAGATAATAAGTTTTCTAAATTACAAATTTATTTTTGAGTTACTCTAGGGAAGAAATGGCAAGAAACGTAGAAATTCATAGCTGAGGTCTCTATATTTACATGAACTTTTTGCATACATATTTCTAAGTGGATCATTGACTACATGGTAGTACCTAAACCCATACAAGTAGAGACAAAAACCAAGAAGGATGAAGAGGCCACTAGTATAAAATGAACCACAAACAATATTGTTAAGTTAGTTTATAGTTAATATGCATTAGTATTTACTTAGTTATGGATATTTACAACATGAAAAGATCCAAAGCTATGTTGCACCCTTTCATTTTGTATAAGAAAGGGTACCAGGATTTTATTTAGATAAAATCCATAAGAAGATACATATGATACATCCAAGATATATTATTTTTTGACATTTTTATAAATTTCCATCTTTATACAATATTATAAAGTAGTTTGAACTTTAATGTTTGATGAAATCTTAAGATTTATGCAATCTTTATTATTTTGTTGGTGTTCTTCATTTTATCTAACAATATAAGATACTTTTCTTTGATACTTTATTTGGATATTTGGATGTTCAATTAACCATTTTTTAGTATTTTCCTCTTGAATCTATGTTGTTATTGATGGATTGAATTTTATACGTATCTTTGATTATCAAATTTTGCATGCTATGTAATGCTTTCCTAATTGGTCTACATCACTGGAGTTAAATCTACTTAGACTAGGGTCCATATTCCATAATATTTCTCTATCCAATAACTGATAGTGTGCACACTATCTTTAAGGGTTTTAATGATATTTTGATTCACAGTTAGACTCTATTTACCCAATAGCAAAGGACTAGTCTAGTTATTGTTAAGTTGATCAATAGTTATAGTAAGGTTCTCTATCTGATTACCAACATTACATTAAGTCACTATTATCATTTCCACTATATCTTCACATCCAAAAATAATTAAATTAACAATTAGTAAAGAATATACCCTAACATCCTAGTTTCTCCTTGGGAATCACTTGTTCTCCCAAGAGCATCAAGTAATAAAATTTGAAAAAGTTAGAAAAAATCATTTCATTAGGTATACCCACCTAGGTTAGAAGATCTTGAAGTGATGATGGTTTTGTCTTTTAGTTCAAGCCCTAGTTGTTGGCTAAATTGTGTTAGATTTCCTAGCATTGAGAAAGCAAGGCTCATAGGTTTTCCAACAAATAACTTAAGGAACTAATAGATTGGTGACTCTGCTGGGGATATTTTCTTGCAAGTGAAAAATTTCATAGAGTTTTAAGTTTCATAGATCATAAAACAATTTTTTTAAAAATTGTACTTTGTTGAAAGAGAACCTAGAAGACCTAGAAAATAATATATTTCCTCAAAAGGAGGTGGAAACTCTATTCAAATAATGATTAATGACTCTATTAGTGATGATAACTCATAAGAGAAGTGGAATTTATTTAAAATAAATGAATTATTTTAAACCAAAGAAAATCACTGATTCTCAATAGTATTCAGCCTTTGGATCTCAAAAGGTTTAGTTACAGACTAGAAAATCTATGTTCTAGGTTATTCAATTTAGTACCAAAGTTTTATGGAGATTGGAGAAGATTTGCACTCTTTCATCTAAATTATTTTATAGTTTTCTAAATGAATATCATTTACATGAAGAAAGAAGTCTTATGATTATCTTTTCCAAAACCTTAAAAGGAGAAGCAAGAGAAACTTATGAAGCATTACACTCTCGAAGTATCTAATCATGGGGGGACTTTGAACAATGTTTGTGCAACACTTTTGGAATAAACACTCATTGCCAAGAAGAATAGGCCTATTTACTACCATGAATTATTTCCAACCATTTGTGTACTAAAGGAGCCTACATTAAATGATTGCTATGATCATGTAAAAAACATGTAAAGCCCTAATATGGTGGTTTCAAAAAGATGCAAGAAAGATAAAATAACACCTAAAAGTGAAGTATGTGAAGGAGAAAGAAAGAAGAAAAATATATATTAGATTACCATCCTTGAATATGTTGAAGATAATAGTGAAAACCTTCTTAGTAAAGAAGAAATCTCAAAATTTCTTGAAATTGAGTACCAAATAAGTATAAAATAAAATGGCCAAAAAAAGTTCAAAGTTTAACCCTAAGACTAGTCCCCCTGTATATGATGATGAAGAGTAATTTCAATATATTATTTCACAAGATGAAATAAACCCAAACTGTAACAACAAGGAGGATGACCTTAAAAAATGTGTGATGTGGAATCCAATAAGTAATATTGTAGTTACTGTGAATAAGGATGATAAAGGTTTCAAAGATTTTCAAATTATATAAAATAAAAGAAGGATTCACCTTTTATAACATTAAGACAAAGAAAGCTAAAAAGAGTAAGGATTTTTTTTTGAAGAAAGGCCATTGTAGTACCAAAAAATATCCACAAATTTTGAAACAAATAACTTTTCTAAAGTTTTTATAGAGAGAAAATATTCCTTTTTGACCTTCATTTTATAAAAAAGATAGTCAACTATTAATTAATGAAGCATGCTAAGTTCACAAATTTCATAGGGTTGATGGAGATCATTTTTTGAAAGTAGTGAATTTTGCATCTAAATATGTAGTGAGTGATAAATTAAACATCACTTTTCATGTTCTCCTTCATCAACAACACAAAAAAGTTTATAGAGGTAGGGCATGCAAATATACTCCTTAGTATTGGTTTGCTTCTCTTAGAGATAACTAAGATATCATTATGCTCCAATATAGCATATGTCCCTAGAAAAAGCCACTGTTAGACCTTGAAAATTACAATTTTCTATTTTATCCTTTTGTTGGTTAACAATTTATATTCCTTAATTTCTTTGGTTTATACCTTGACTCTTAATGTGCCCAAAAGTAATGGAAAAAAAGTGGTAAAAAAAATAATGGATTAGTGTAGTAATCTATCAAAGACCCCTAAATTGAAAGGTACAACTCCCTTTAAATGAAAGATTTGCAATGAATTTGTTTTTACATTTTTGGGGTATGCTCTTAACCAAAGAGTAGAAGAGGCTAACACCAGATTTTTTAATACTTCAAACAATCTAGGCAATCTTCAAATCTAGCTCCTAAAATGCAATCTATTTTACCTTGGATGATGGATATGATAATGAAAGATTATTTACCAAAACATAAATGGGGGAAGGTGATTAATTTAGTAATGACTGAATTACTAAAGTGACTAAGATTTGACAATATCTCAAATTTCCCCTTTCAGCTACTTCATTAATCAAATCCTAAACTCCTCAAATAGTCAAAAAAATGCATGAATTAATGTGCATATCACAAGGGAATGAAGTGATACTTATGTTGAAGAAAGTAAAGCTTACATTCCACTGAGACAAAAGAAATAAAACCAAGTTTATTTGCAATCTTTCAGTTTCCAATCTTAGCACATTCATCCCAAGTACTCTACCACAATGAAATGAACAAAAAGATTAAAATGTAGACTCAAAGTCACACATAGCAGTCCCAACTACATGGATTTTCCCATAAAATAATTTGTCGATCTGATTAAATTCTAAAAAAGTTAGACATATAGGCCTCCTCGAAATGGCTAGTTACATTTGATGATTACATATTAGAGAATCTATGAATAGAGGATGCTGAAAATAGGACTTGACTAGGTCACCATCCATTAAAAAGTATAATCTTATTAAGAAAATGCTAAAAATGGATACAAAAGAGAAGATAAGAAAGAAGAGGGATGAAAATTGTCTAAGAGAATATCAGAGAATCAAGCTTTCTTTGGGGTCATAGCCTTAGCTCTATATGATTTAATTGCATCAGTTACTTTATCTAGTTTGTCAACACCTAGGATTACGATGTTATCAGCTTGAATCATCTAGTAGTCATTAATCTCTGTCAACTCTTCTATCCTATGAACTCTTATTGGAACTTTTATGATGGTTGTGTTAAGATAGAATCCACTGATGAAAGATCTTGGATCTTTGAAACCTCAAAGTTGACTGGATTAAAAATGCTAGGAATTTGGCTTTCATTCTTTTGATGTCCACCATTTTACCATTATTGGATACATAAGATTTTCTATGCAACACCTTTAAGTTTTCAAAGATCTTTTCTATGACCCTTTGCACTAAATCATGCACATCCTTAAGCTCATTTGTAGATATTATAGAGCTTTCCACTATGAACTCTAATGATTTCTTCAAATGAATCAATGATTCTTATCTTGTTTTGAGGATCCTGTGAGTCATGGTAACATTAGTTTTCATGTTAATCACCTCTTGCAATAAGGCCAATTGCTCTATTAATCTATCTGATGCTCTATGCATGATAGTTTGATGGCTACATTCTTCCTTTCTCAACTTGTCAACATCTAACAGTAGATTTCCAAGATTATTGATGAGAGGACCTTGGGCTTTCATTTGATCAATCCATGTGCATTCAATTTGACCAAATTACCTTTCTTGTTGTAGCTTAAAAAGTATGTTTTTGTTCTCTTCTACACTTGGATCAAATTGACTAGTAGAAGTGCTTCCAACTATAGCTCTGGTGTAGTCCATTAGTTCCTTATTTGAGGCCTTGAGTACCTCTTTCTCCACCCTTATCTTTTCTAGTCTATCCTCTATCCTTTCATTGGTAGATTTCCATATATTAACCATGGAATCATGCACAAGAATACCAATGCCAATCATTCTAATCTAAAAGTCATTGGTAGTGAGCTCATGGAACTTGCTCTCTTTTTGAGGTTCTGCTATCTCCATCAGCATATGACTAGTAGAGGGATCAATGTCTAATGTTTCTATGGACTTTTTTTTCTTTGTCTTCTTTAATTATAGTTGAGAAGAAGTTGCCTATGTGATTAGGTCCTTGGATGGAGAAGCTTCCTTGTATCTTTTCTTTTTCTGATCAATGGATTCTTCCAACCATGACTTGATTGAAAGGACATTGATCATTGATTAAAGGGCTATGGGATCAAAGAGCTTCCTTTACACTAGTGGTTTCTCCTTTCTCTAAGTGGTAGTGGGGAAAGTAATCACTTTATTAACTAAGAGGGCCAAGGTATCACCCTACTTAGATGCATCTTACTTCTGACCATCCATGGGGTTGTTGTCACCATCAAGGTTGATGACTTTGATAGGGGATGAAGGCTTGGCCACTTATTTCTCTATCTGGGAGAGATCCCCCTTTCTTATGTCTAGGAGAGATCCCCCTCTACAAGTTGGAGTAATTTGGACATTCTCTTCTGGAGGTTGATCTCCACCTTGACTAATGGACTGGGTTGGACCCATTGATGTTAAAGTGGTCACAGTGGTGAAGGTAGTTACAATTGACTAAGTAGATCCATAGCTACTCCACCAATAGAGACCATATTTCTTGTTTTCTTATTTCTTTCTCTTGTCCACTCCACCCATTTTTCCATCCTTTTGATGATCCCATGCATTAGGACCTCCATTGTGTTGACTATGGGACCTTCAGGAAGGGTTGATAGAATGGGAGTTCCTTTGATTTACTCAAAGGATGAGGGATGCATGTAGGAGTCATCATTTGCAAGATAAGAAACATCAAAAGAGTCATTATACAATATTATTTCATCAATTTTTAGCCTAGAACAATACCTCTCCCTAATTTGGTATTCATCATAAAATCTAGTCCAATAATCTTCAATTTCTAGTACATGTCAATGAGTGTATCCTAGCTTCATATGGTCCCTTAAGAAGTTCACAGGATCATAGTAGGGCCTGAGCACTTCATAATCAACTCGTTTGATCTTCTTTTCAAAAATTTCAACTAGATTTAGGGCATTAGATCTCGAAGCATGGGAGTAAGGTTCAACCACTATTGGGAAGGAAATCTTGGCTATTTTCTTTACATTGGTACACAAGGTGTTCACTTCTAGTATTTGTCAACATAATTCAACACAAAAACCTTGTCCTTAGGGTACTTGGGAAGACTTTTGGGAAACCCATCAAAAGTAGTAATCTATAGGTAGGAGAAGATTAGAAATTGGATAAAAGATCATCCAAGTTGACCTAGAGCCAAAATGGCTTCAAGTGAAAATCTTTGCTTAGGGCAGCCTTGTAATTCCTAGCACAATCTCATAGTAAATGCATCATTCACTTTCATATACTCTTTGAAGATCCTCCATAGGTGAAGGTGGGGGTAGAACTCATACACCCTCATGTTTTTATCATAGTCTTGGATGCTAGGAAGACCAAGCCATAGGTGATGTGTTGCTAAGGCTGATATTAAATATTAGGACATATAGAATTACATAAATGCCTTAGTTAAGTTTAACCACGAGGCAAGCTCTTCACATATGATTTCAGCCCAATTGATCTATAGTCCTTCGATACATATGGCTTGCATGAAAAAGAAGTGATACTCAATGAAGTCAAAAATTTCATCCTTTCCTTTCAATCTCAATAGGAGTGCCAAGATGTCAACAATTTCTCTTTTTAGATTGGTTCCAAAAAGAGTCTTTGACATTTTACTCTTCTTTGAGCAAGGTCTTTGGAACTAGGTTCTTTCCATATCCTCCCTTCTCAAAGTCTTATTTTTTTTGAACATGGATCTAGATGATGTGAAATTGATGTTGTAGTATTCTTCCTTTACTGGTACCTCAAATGCAAATTGCATCAAGGTCTTATTCATCAAGAGAAGAATAGATTGGTCAGGGAGCAAGATTTTCTTTATTTTTGGATCATATCTCTTGATACATTCTCTCACTAGTTCTAGAGCCTACACAACCATGGGAAATTTGGAAACTTCCATGAATCCACTCTCCTTTAACCTTTGGGTAATTGGGTGGATAGGTTGAGAGTTGAGCCTCCTGTGGAGATCACCTAAGTCATAGAATTTGAATGAAGTATTAGTGAGATCTTATAATTCTCTTTCCAAGCCTATTAGTTGGTCACAACCTACTGCTCTGATTGTCATTTTTGTATAACTTCAAAAAGGGGGAAATTTCTCAATAAATAACCATTAAAATAATCAGGGAGCAAGTTGGATACAAATTCGATCAAATATATACAAAAATCCAAATGTTGGCACCACACGAATGATATTAAATGTAACCAATGGTCGTAATGGTAGGATTTGTAATAAATTTGATATTTAATTGCTATTTTAAACATTCCATTTCTATGCATATAAGGATTTATGAACCTAATAACCATATTACTTATTTATAGTCATATAGTGATATGAAAAACCACTTACCAAACCAAGGGATTTCAGTTTAGTGGAGATTCACTTATTTACCTCATAATTTGGAACAAGGATTCACATGATAACTCATTGTATACAAAGGGGAAAGTGTAGATCCATCTTCTTGTGAGCTTATCTTCCCTTTGATTTGGGATTGTAGCACAAGAAATAATCCTTCAATACCTTGGGCACTTAATTTTCTTATTCTCTGCACCAATAACTTAAACATTTGGTCTCCTTTATAAGGTGACTTTACCAGAAGCATCTTTCTAGTATTTGTTGTGGTTTCACAATGCTCGCCCCATTTTTTCTAGAAATGGGGACCCCCTACTTTATTTTTTTAGTTTTTTAGATCCCTAGTTTGGGGTCCAAGTCTTTTCTAGGGTTTTGCTTAGTGTCTTTGGTCAAATCCAGGTCCCAGTTTGAAAACCCAAATTCCAAAAATCATAATCTAAGAGGGTAAGTCATATTTTTGCAAGAAAAATGGTGTGATTGATGCACCTCACTAGGTGTGCTAGTGCGATAAAACCTTTGAGGTAAAGCACTTCCCCTTTGAAGTGCACAGTACCCCAATAATGAAGCTATGCACCTCAAAGAGGTGCATTGGGTCTTGAGTATATAAAACCCAAGACCCTCCACCCCTCTTCACTTCTCATTTTCTCCTTCATTTCTTCACTTTGAGCTCATCTCTCACACCTACATAGCTGCCCAAGTATGCTACTGTGCCTAAACACCTCCACCTACACACAAAAGAAAACATGTTAAATACCAAAAATGTGCGCAACTGTTAACCTATCTAGGTGTATAGTTGTACACCTTTTTTCTTTGCAAAAAATCTTAACAAACTTGAAAAAGAAATTTTTTTTCTTTGAAATAAACCTTAACAAACTTTAAACAACTTTAAAGAACTTACATCTAAGTATAGGTTGATTGTTATGCACCCCCTTTTATATAAAATTAACTTTAATTAAGGTGCACACTTGGAACACCTTAGAGGTGTGCCAAATGTGCACTTCAATTTTTCAAGGATAGGCACACCTAGCACACCTTTGAGGTGCACTAGGTGTGCCCTTTTTTTGCATCCTAGGGTTAAAATTTGAGTTTTTAGATGTTTCCATCAATTAGGGTTTTCTTGCTTTTTCTGTGTCATTGTTAAGGTTGGTGTGAATTGGTTTCTTGAATTTGGACTAATAGATGTTGATTTTGTGAGGATTCAATGGCTTCTTCATCATCCTCCCTTGCTACAAAGATGGTCTTGAAACTAGTGGTGTTCAAGTTTCAAGGTGTTTCGGCAAAGTTATGCTTCCATGATGATTATTCAGAGATCCAGGACACCAAACTTGGTCATACAGATTGGAACACATTCTTGGTAATGTGAAACAAGCCCATAGAAAGGTCCCCATTGATATCTACTCTTATCTAATTGGAACTAGTCAATGCTACTTCACACCTCAGATGATTATTAAACTTGCAGAGAACTATGTTTCTTAGAAAGGATTGCGAAGAGTATAACTGGAGAGATCATACTAGATTTATGACCTAAGAACATAGAGAAGGTGTTCTATCTTCCAAGGGCAGACTAGTTTATTAGATTAACCTATCACCAGGTAGAAATATGGTACAAAGAACATGTATAGGAAGAATTTGAAATCATCCAGTCTTCATACCTCATTGAGAAGACTCCTCTAGGGTATAAAGCAGGAAAAGTGGACATGACAAGAGGATACATTAAAGAGGATATTATATATTCTATAATACTCTTGAATAGAGTCATGGGGTTACTAGTATTAGGACACCTAAATATATGGATGGTGTATTTGATTAAGACTATTAAGATAGCAAAGATGCCAATTGATTGGGCTTCCATTCTTAGTAAGAACTTGGATGAGCAGTTGATGATAGTTAAGAATAACTATAAGTTCTACATGACATCCTATTTGGTGTACCTATTAGCTGCAAGAGAAACATAATCTCTAGGGTTGTTTAAAAAGGGCAATATGCAAGATGAAAACACATGGCCATATATAGTATATCCCTAGTTGGTGAAGAAAAAGCTTCCCAAGCACAACAAGGAATACAGGATAGTGAATGATGCTTTTATATTAACAATTCTAATTCATTGAAGGGGATTATGCAAAGAGGATGTTAGAGGAGGTAGTGGCAAAGATTTTAGTTTTTGGAGCCTACTACATCCAATATCAAACATTCACTTATTTGAAGGTAGTGGGTACCACTATTAATCTCAAGAAGCTCCCTAGATATCCAAGTGATAGACTTATACTACTAGAGATCACTCGACAACTCTTGTCTACCTATGATAGAGTAAGGAAGCAACATAAAATAACTTGGGTGTGGCCCACTACTATAGGACCATTTGGTGTAGTCCAGAGATAGAATATTCCATCTTTTGAGCCTAAGTGGGATCATTATCCCTTGGTGGAATATAACTCTCCTTGCCCTTATTTTGATAACATTGGACGGGTGCAATATTTTGCTGGCAAGAGATTCTAACATGAAGATGCAATTGAGGACCACTGGATGAATGTAGTAGATGACTACAATATTCATATAAGGGATTATTGTAGGATGACTCTCTATCTGGCAAGCAGTTCCTTGAAGATAAAGGTTCCTTTGAATATTACGCAACAAGATACTAAGGATGTCCTTGATCCTTTGTTCAATAGGGATAAGATTGGTGATCAACCTATTATGAATGCTAATATTGATAAGGAAGAAAACTCAAATATTAATCACAGGGCTAGGCATGTCATCAAATTGAACAAGGATTGGATTAAGAGAACTTTAAAATTGGATCCAATTCCTCTAGCATTAGTCTTCCACGCTATAGCCTAGCCAACAAAAGGTCGAGGAGCTAAGGTAATAGTCCCCATTTTTACAACTCAGTCCCTAATGAGGCTAGAAATAGTGCACCAACTTGATAGAGAATTTGGATATTATAGGGCTTAGAAAGATAAAGGAAAGAGGAAGAGAACTTCTCCCCAACAACTCAAGCTAGAAGAGGAACCAACTCAAGCACTGCCACAGCCTAGGGCAAAAAATGTGCAAGGGTCAGAGAATGTTGAAGCTACAAAAACCTAGGACAATCCTCAAGTATGATCAACTAAACAAGGTCAAGGAGGAGCTAAAATAGAAGTACAAGAATTATCTCCATGTCAACAAGATTTAAAAGCCTCCCCATCTACTCCTAAGAGAAGAAAAATCAGCACTACAGTCAAGAGGAGACAAAAGGTGATTAGGAAAGCTATTCCTTTCCCATTACTTCTAGAAGTTATCCCAGAAGGAGAGGAAGAAGAGGATGATGAGGATGAAGAAGATAACCTTCCTTTGAATCAAAGGACTAGTCTTGCTAGAGCTACAAAGTTTGAATAAAGAAGAAGCTCCACAATTACACCACTATCCATTCTTGAGCATCCTATTCAGTCTACCACTACAAAAGATGAATTGATGTCTTTCAAAGGTCAAATTTTTATTTCATGCAAGTCAACATTGAATTGGTGGGAGATAAAATAAGAGATAATCTAACTAATCAACCTCAATAGGAGGATTGGAGTCAATTTCCACCTGAGCCACAAGGACCCAAAGTAGCTCCACCATCATCAATTCAAGTTACATTTTGTGTGGATAAAGGTTCAACTACTCCTCTTCCCCCAAAAAATGAAGAATAAAAGGTTCAAGAAGAATAAGAGGAAGAGACACAAAAAATGTCCACCAATAAAGTGTCAAAGGAAGGGAATATGTGAGTATCCTCAGTAGACTTCCCAAGACATAGAGGTGAGGACTGTGGAATCCATGGATACAAAGACTCTTGATGTAGATCTCTCACAAAAGGAGAAGACTCTAGAGAGGGGAGATAAGGGGAAGAGCATAGTAGAATAGACTCCTTCATCATTAAAAGAAAAATCTTTGATGGATCATATCCCAAGATGGTTGAGAAAAAAAATAATTAGAAATAAAAGGTAATGATATGATACTGAGGAGGAAGGGATAAGAGAATTGATTGAAGTTCTCAAGAAAGTTGAGTCACTACCAAAAGATGCATGGGCACTGACCTATATTATGAGTGATTAGAATCAAGATTTATTTGCTCACATTACTATCCCTCCTCTACATGTAGATGTTGAGGAATTGACTCTAAAAGATTATTAGACCAGGGAGGTTATGCTTGAGAAACCCATGTTGGACACTACTAAGTTGATGGTGACAACTGGGATTAAAGAAATGTTTAATAACTTAGAATAGGTTGATAAATAATTGATAACACTTTAGAAATAGAATGAGATCCTAAAAGGATATCTAAATGAAGTTGTTGGTCCTTTAGATCCTAAAAAATCCTTGAATGAAACATTGAGGAAAAGAGATAAGGAGACAATGCAACTTGATCCATTTTTGAGAGCTTGTCAACAATGGTGAGAAACTTTTGAAGAGAAAGGTGTGTACATTATATAGGGAAATCTTAAGCTACTAAACCATATGTAGGATAATGCAGATAAAGTAGCAGCCATTTTGAATTAGGATTTTGGTTTGATGGACGAAGTACATACTTGGGGCAAGGACCTGCAAGCATTATAGTCAATCATAGGCCAAATGTATCAGATGTTAATGGAGGTTTGCACAATGAAAGAATTAGATAAAAATTAATGATTGGATAGAGAATACTGTGGATGGTAATAAAGTAATGGAAACATTACATGCATAGATTTATAAGCTCAAAGATCAAACCCAAGAGCAAATTTTGGAGGCACAAAAATATTATAGTGATGAATGCTTAGATATTTTTGAAGATGATTCAAGGGACAAATTGATACTTATGGAAGTAGTTGTTGAACAGTTCCAATTTTTTTTTGAAGAAGCTTCTAATGATTATGATATCAGACAAGCATTCAAAACCAAAGAAGCATTACTAGATTTAGATGTGACATTAGGAGATTTTACAGAGACTCACATTAAGATGGGCAACTATAGGCAAAAAGTGAAGGACACATATGAAGCCTTAAATTTTCTAGATGCAGCTCAATTCATCAAGATTATTGAGAAATCTAAGAGAAAGTACCTAGACAAAGCTATGGTATGAAGGGGAACAAAACCCAGAAGCTAGAATTTTAGTTTTGACACTTGGTGAAATTTTGCATTTTTTGAACCTACTTCCGAGGTGCACAGGTGTGCCAGGGGCATAGGTACATTGCTTCTGAGGTGTGCCAATTTTTTTTGAAGAAGTCAGAGGTGCATTGATAGTAACTAAAAATTATAAATTTAGAGCTTTCCATGCATTGAAAACACATTTTGATGATAGTTTAACTCCTATAGACACCTAGTGAAGATGGAGCTTCTATTTTTGGCACTTCCAAGAACTCCTACATCATCTCATAGACTTCTTCTCCTCATTTCTCATGTTTTATTTATTTTAAGGCATGTAAAGGCTAATGCATCCCTTTAATTATATAAATATGGATGAAGTTCTACTAAGCACCAGTTAGAGAGTTAGTTTGTACATAAATAGATTTGTTTTATTAGTTTAGAAGCATATGTTTGCATAAAGATATCTCTCACTGTCAACAAAAATTGAGGAAAATATTTCTTATAAATTGAGGAATGTAATATGTATTCTAGGCTACCATTATTTTGATGCAATAATATATGCTATTGGTGATTGCATTTGCAGTGTAGTGATTCTTGCCTCAGTGTGTTATGTTTAATGGATTTATGTTCATGGAATGTAATTGAGATAATAGTTTTATTGCGTTGTTCTAGTTGTGAAATATTTTAATTTTGGTGTTTGCTATAGGTCTAAAAATTCTACTGATGTACTTAGTTTGAGAAGAGATCACCATATTGTTCCTGCATAGCTTTTCATCTCACATGAGCATAATTCCACGACCTTGCAATTTGATGAAAAGTGAAACATCTTACAGTTACTAAATTCCCATCAATGATTGCAGTAGTGGAATTAAGGAAGTGTTGCTCCTATTTTCATTGGTTACCTACCGATCTTTTCAAAGGCTTGACTCATAGACACATTGTTTCTGTGGCTTATATCCATTAGGAATTTACTTTTCATGTTATTTTCTTAAATCTCTTGTTACCCTATCTTTGATATTTTGTTTACTAACCCCTTGGTTAAATTAGGAATTCATATAGTTGCATAGTTAGACTACATTCATCATAAAATAGAAAAATACAATTTTATTTTTATTTTTGTGTGATTGTTATTTTGTGATAGCAAGTAGATTCAAAATCTTAACGAAATTGTTTAAAGAACCAGCAAAGGCCTCCTCATGAATACTCACATTTATCTTCAACTGAGTAGATTCTAGTAGGTCACAAGATTATATAGAACCTTGGAGTTGATCCCAGATTAACTTTTCAAGAGAGGAGTTTGAAAGGATTCTTATCTTTAAGCATTGTGCAAAATGACAACTTAATAGTATCTCTGTAGAATATTCTCATGCTATACTTTCATAGTTCTTTATTTCTTCAGTCTTTTGGAGAAGTATCCTTTTATGTTTTTGAAGGATGGAAAACACCTCTAAGACCAACTTTTTCTAGGGGAAGAACCACTTTAAAACATTTTCCTTTATTTTGGATAGTTACCTTGTGTATCCTTGAGATGAAATTTTGAGTGTGGATTCACCATCAAAGGCTCAAGTTTATCCCTTTTTGGCATGACATCTGGGTCCCATTGATGCATAAAATCATTGAATGAACAATGAGCATTGTTGGCTTTGGAAACATAACAAAACACTTTTTTTTCCATCGGGTGAGTAGTTGAAAACATGCAGACCCATCTGTTTGCACATAAATATATTTTGACCTTGGAATTATAACTTGAGACTTGCTTGGCTCTTACTTTCACTTTTCTAGATCTTTCCATCATAAATAAAGTAGGTTTTTATCTATGAATACTATCATAACTTTTTTCTTTGAGTTTGTGCTCAATGAATTTTTCCAAGGTGAATTGCTAGCTGGATAGTTTAGAATCCAAAGGAGATGAGTATGCCGGAGAAAGAAAAAAATCACAAAAACAAGAAGGACTCAATTCTCATTGGGAAGATGTTCAAACCATATCCCAACCAAACTTAAATCACCTAAACCCCAAATGTACTAAAACAACAAGAATCTCACATGGAGGAATAAGGAAAGTTGGAGCAAGGGAGACCTAAAAAGACACAAAGTGAGAGTCTTGGGAAACTTGATGAGAAGAAAGCCACTTAAGGGCTATCTAGACAAGCAATTGGAAAAAGTTGCAATGAATGCCAACAACTACAAACTTATAAAGGGATAGATTGAAAGTTGGTAGCACCTTTAAAAATGCCTTAGAAAACATGTTTTTTCCATTTTAGATGAAGGATTGGACACCCCTGTGAAATTGTGAAATTTTTATATTTTGGATGATGCAACAAGAAGATGCTACAAAATAGTAATTTATCAATGTTTTAGATGACTAGGAATTGATGGCTCTTGAATTAGCAATTTTTTGCAAAATTGCACATACCAGTATGAGGTCCTTGCAAAGCAACAATTTTTGTTGTTGTTTTAGAGATGTACTTATGAAGGGAGTGCAAAGTAGCAATTTTTTCATTTTGGAGGGAGGAGATGAAATGTATGCCTAAGTTTTGAAAAAATGGTTATCAAAACATTTGAAATGGTTAAATAAGTCATTTTATGTACATCAAAGTATGAGTCATTAATGATGGAAAGTTTGAAAAGGAGGATGAGCAAAATAGAGAAGTAGCCACTTATAAAATTGTCTAAAATCATAAATGAAGAATTAAAGGATGAGTAAAGGTAACAAGTTATTTAAAGAAACCATTCTCTAGGAAAAATCATTCTAAGTTGTAGAATGATTTGGGGAACAAGTGAAGGAGTTGTGAAACTACATTGTTGAGCCAAAAAATCCATAATTCTCCTTTTTGAATTTGAATTATTTCTGAAATAACACCTATGAAGGAAGCTATTGCTAAGAAGGAAGTAATAGGTAAGAAGATAATAATGAGAACATAGAAAAAACTACATAGAAAACAATCTTAGAGTTATTTCCTGACTCTTTAACTACTGGTACCATGTGTTACAGTAATAAAGTATTTACTTATTAATTAAATCATATTGATTTAATTAATAAATCACATATTATCTCTAGTTTACTTAAGCTAAAATTTAGGGATATGATAATCAATTCTTTTATTAATTATTATCATGCAACCTAGGTTAGATTCATGTTAGGGTTTTGATATTCTTTTATAAGGATTAATCTCTTTTTTAATTTATTAATTCACTTTTGATTATAGCAATCTCTCTTTTTTCTCATCAAGAATGTCTCATCTATAGATCTAGGAATTCTAGCCTCCATAGCTTTTGCTTCTCTCTTTTTGTGACAGGTGTTCGCATGCAGGTGATTCTTGGGAGTTGTGGGGTTGATCATTCATCAACTTCAACATGGTACTAGAGCTCCATATCTTCATGCTCTTATTTTGTTTATGAGAGGTTTGGCTTGGATTCTAGATCTGTGCCTTTTTTTCAAAGGGTTCCATTTTTTAGAGGATTTTTATACTGAATCTGGGGGGTCGTTGATTTTTTAGGTCACTTTGAGCCCAAACAGACCTCGCCATCGAGCTCGAAACACCCAAAAACCCCTACATTCATATAAAATTTGTCCAATTTGGACATAGTTGGAATCTAAGGCAAAAAAATATTGCTCCTAGATTGGGCACATTTCCTGAGGTAGTGGTTTTATGATTTTTTGCATGAAAACTAAGATTTTTGGCATAGAAATCAAGATTTTTTGGTTACAAAAATTGAGATTTTTTGGCACACAAATCAGAATTATGTGCACAAATCAAGATATCTTTGGTACAAAATTATTACACTTCTCAAGATAATTTTGGTACTAAATGCATTTCTTGAGACATTTGATGTGGATCTTGAGGTGGTAAATATTTTTTATTTTTCCCTTTCAATTCTATTTTGACCTAAATGTGGTTTTGGTCGTAACTCACTCATTCCAACTCCATTTTTTGCAAACAAGATATCACCAAAAATCTAGTTCTGATCCTGTCATGATGGTGTAATTTATTTAGACTTTTGATTTTTTTTGGTTTCTAGTTTATGTAGTCAAAGTCAGAGGTTCTATTTTGCAACCTAGGAGACATATCTTGAGACATTCAATTTTCCAGATTCTACTCCAGGCACATCTCATTCAGTTTTTTTTTTTTTTTTTTTGTATTCTAGTGGACATCTTGGTTTTTTAGGTCTAGAGATCAATTTTTTTGTTTTAGATGATTTTTCATGGGTTGTATTATCTATTGTACTAACCTTAGATCGCTTCTAGTCTATTTAGACATCATTTGTATGTATTTTTTGGAAACACACTGAGATAAAGTGTCACTCTATTGCATTTCAAAATCTTGCACATCTCTGAGTTTTGTTGTACTCATACTACATTATAAAGTGCCTAGGGGGGTTTCATGTTGGCCATATTCCCCATCTTCCTTTGTTAAATGAGTATTCCTTCCATGACATTAACCTCATGATGGGTCAATGACACGTGCTATTATAAGTGTTTGTACTTATTTTGCACTCTCAATGTTCTTGGTTCTTCTTTCTATAGGAGATATTGTGTTTAGTTTCAGTGTTCATGTCTTACCTCTCAAAATTTTAGGGGGTTATGCTAGTTCTATTTATTTCTTGGTTTCATGGAGTGAGCTATGAATTTAGTATTTGATCATATGTACTAGGTGATTGCAGTGGCTGGATGCCTATGCATTTTGGTGAGATAGATCATTTACCATATAAACATTCTTTCATTCTAGTATTTGGAGAGCATGAAGATACCTTCCATCTTTGATTGATTAGATCTTTAGACTTACTCTTCTCTTCCTTGTCATGTTCTATATAGTGGAGGTTCTTTAGATCAACAGTTTAACAGTGTTTGTAGGTTCATGTTTCAGTGGTGTTCTTCATGATCGTCCTTTTGTTCCTATCTTCTGGAACATTATTTCCATCTCTTTTTGGAGTAGGGTTTTTTTGATGTGGTTTTCTCTATTTCTCCTCTTTTCAGAGATTTGGTTGTTGTTAGGTACCTCATTAGGCCTTGTTGTCAGGATCCAAATTTACTTTCAGTAATAGTTTCTAGGTTTTTAGCCACTTCCTAAGTTTATTTTAAGGGGTGGGTGTTAGAGTAATAAATTATTTACTTATTAATTATATCATATTGATTTAATTATTAAGTCACTTATTATCTCTAGTTTACTTAAGCTAAAATTTAGGCATATAATAATTAATTATTTTATTAATTATTATCATGCAACCTATGTTAAATTCTTGTTAGGATTTTGATCTCCTTTTATAAGGATTGATCTCTTTGTAATTTATTAATTCACTTTTGATTTTAGCAATCTCTCTTTTTGCTCATCAAGAATGTCTCATCTATGGACATGGGAATTCCATCCTCCATAGCTTTTGCTTCTCTCCTTCTATGATAGGTGTTTACATGTAAGTGATTCTTGGGAGCTATAGGGTTGATATTTAATCAACTTCAATACCATGTCCATAAATGTTTATGAATTTAGTAGGTGTAAGGATGCAAATTTTCTAATTAGTGGTAGGTCATTGTTCTGGTATTTTATGCAAATAATGATGAAAAGGAACCTAGGATCAATGCTTGGAGACTTGATATAGGAAAAATCATTGTTCCAAACATTTTATATGTAGACATAGAGCTTATTAATATACTAGCTAAATTTCATGAGCCAACTACCAAGATAGTCAAAAAACTAGATGGGATGCCCCTACTAGTTATAACTAGGTCTTACATTAAGGAATGTTTTGGATTGAGCACCCAAGCTCTAACTAAGATAAATAGAGATCATTTTAAAGTTTATTATGAAAAGATAATGAAATTTAGGTTAACAAAGATCATACATTTCATAAATAAGGGCCAAAACAATAGATTAGTTGAAAATATGGGTCTACACCCTATTGATACATTTATGAATTTTTTCAAGGACACTTATTATGGCCAAGCTTAATTTTTTGGAGATGAATATAAAGAGAAAAATTCTCTTGACTATATGTACATGTCTATGAGAATTCAAAACCCTCATTCCTATTTGGATTTTGATTTTTCTAATAAGATTAAAAGAACCCATCAGACATAGTTGGCTAGGTGGAAAACTACTAAAACATTCAAGAATTACTCTCAATTGTTCCATCTTTTGTTAATTTCAAAATGTTGACCAATGTAGGAGTTCACTGAAACTCACTACCACCAATGAACAAGGGAATCCTTTACTTATTAAAATATGGTGCAAGGCATGGGATAAGCATGGTAGGGATAGGGATTTCAAGACATTTAGAGTTATATTTGTGGTATGGATTACTAGATTTATTGGAGGTTATATCACCATAATCCCTAAATAAATCAAGGTAATGTTGAGGCCAAAGGAATAATTACTTGATGGAAAATATAAGTTCAATATTGGGGACTAGATATAAAAACTTGATTTCACATTGATTAGGTTAATGGATGTAACCAACAACCCCACATACTACCTTAATTTATGTCTAAAAGGGTAGGTTTCCATGAGTTTATTTGGTAGCTAATGTGGACTGAAAAGGAAATTGTACAGACTTGGAAGAAGGGGGAATCACATGCCCCACTTTATAAAATTTGATGGTTTCATAATAGGCTACTCAAACATTAGGGAGGTCTAAGAGTATGCTATGAATAATATTGGTTTGCAAAGTGCAAAGGCAAGGCAATATGAGCCATAGTGTCATATCAAGTCTTTTTTTAAAAGACAAGATCACCAATTCAATTTTGAGGAAGATATTATAAGGAATTGTGATCATGTTCCTAATATTAGGCAAATGATGAAGAAGTGGAGTGTTTCATTGAACATTGAAAAACAAAGGTTGATTGAAGGGATTTCCTATTTCTATGATGAAATTTAATTAGAGGATATCAAATTTGATAATTTTATTCAAAACTTTGATGAAATACATCATGATTATGTAAAATAGAAATAGGGAAAGGAAGTTAGCAACCTCAACTCCCACCTTCTCAGAAGGAGAGGAAATTGTTGATATGAGATTCAACTTTAGAATCTAAGGCTAGTGTATTTGATGAATGTGGCACCCCACTACTAACTTATGAGGATTTGGATGATGAAGGAGGATCATAGGAGGTTTCCAAAATATTGAGAAGTTTAAAAGAAAGTACAATAGTTAAAGAACTAGAGCCTACCCCAATGTTCAAAGAAGAAATATATGGGTATCATATATTAACAATGGACAATGATAGAGCAATTGATATTGAGGATGAAAGGAAGGTGATCTCTTAACAATTTATTGAACAAAAAAATCTCAGTAAGAAATAGGATTTCAAGGACTTTTGCATCAAATAATGAAATTGAAACTTTGGAGAAGATCGAACGGTCAGGATTTGATCTAAAAACTAAAACCTTGGCTACATGGTTACCTTAAAAGGTGATAAACCTAAGCTAATTGATATCTCCAAAGGAACACAAGGATTGGAATTTCTCCAAACTATTAATAACACTATTCCTTTAGTCTCTACAAATGAGTTGATGTCTATGGCCATGTTCAATATGACACAAATGAAGCATACAAAGGATATAATTGAGTAATTATAGATAAGAGAGATGTAAATGAATGTAATCATTAATAAAATGAACACAAAAACAAGAAGGTTGGAAAGTTAGCTAAATAATATAAAATCCTTTCTAGTAGTTGGAACTATAGTTGTTCACCAACCCACAATACCTACCACTGAAATCAAAGAAAAGAATATTGAGGATATTAGAGATGAAGACATACACAAGGAAAGCACTTATAAGAACCTTGAGTATATATTGGAATTTGAGGTCAAGATAATTATTAGAAGATGAAATGAGGTACATGAGGGTTTTCAATGCCTGAATAGTATGATGGATTTACTCAAAACTAAAAAAGATATATTGATGGAGTTGGAGAGAAAGTCAAAGCCTTCTAAGGATGAGTTGGGTGGACTGTATGAGGTAACAAAGGGGGATCTAGATACTCCACAATTGATTAAGGATATAGTAGATATGTTGGAGGTTGTATAGAAAAACTTGGCCTATATGGAATAGAAGCAGTAGAAAATTGAACAAAGGGTACATCTTATCTCTTTTGT
Source organism: Cupressus sempervirens (assembly GCA_028749045.1). Classification (NCBI taxonomy): domain Eukaryota; kingdom Viridiplantae; phylum Streptophyta; class Pinopsida; order Cupressales; family Cupressaceae; genus Cupressus; species Cupressus sempervirens. Next base: position 362,673,361 of record CM053783.1, read on the forward strand.
TGAGCATTGCATCATACCTTCTGTATTGGACAAATATGGATAGAGAAAAATCTTGGAGGTATGGAAAGGTGAAATGATGAAACTTCCACAAAGGGTCATGAAATGCTTCAAGTAGAAGGAAATATTACAACTAAATGACTTACACACTTTATTAGATAAGATTGTCATTCTAGAGAACAAGTTTATTAAATTCCAAACTAATGTTCAAGTTATTGTAGGGAAGAAGTGACAAGACATACATAAAATCCCTAAGGCCTCCAAATTTAAACATGTCCTTCACACATACATATTTCTAAGTGGATCAACAACTAAATAGCAATACTTGAACCCAAACAACTAGAGACAACAACCAATGAGGAGGAAAAGGTCATTGTTGTAGAATGAACCACAAACAAATTTATTGAGTTAATTTATAGTTTATTTTATTAGTATTTAGTTAGTTATGGATAGTTACAAGATGAAAAGATCCAAAGCACCCATAACACCCAATTTTCTAGGGTCTAATTTAACAAATACCATACTCAAGGAAATATAAGTATTACTTCATTTCATAGGAAGACAATTATATCATTCATATTCATATGAATAAGATTTACTATTAAAAATAGTTATACAAAATTTCTTAACTAAAAACTTGAATTACTATCAAAAGAAATTACTACAGAAATTGGAAACCACATACCTCAGAAAACTAAGTTCAAATTCAAACTAGGGATGCTTCTGCAACCACCTAGGTTAGTCCACAAATACACTATAACAATTTCATATGAAAATTATCATCTAAAAATTGCTATCTTAAAATCAAATTAAATACCTCTATTATTTTAAATTAGGGCATCACATACCACTATATCAATTAGGGCATTATTTACCTTCGATTCATTTAGGGTTTCTGATATTGCTATCTCACTTAGGGCTTCCAATACCACAGATTCATTTTAGGTTCCAATTGTCACCCAATCAATTAGGGCTTTGGATTTCTTTTTTCTTTCGATTACTTATTTGTGATAGTTTCTCAAGATTAGATAAATACTTTTATTCAATATTCATATAAATGAAAATGATTCACAAACCAATCCAAGTGTAAAATAATGATAATAATAAATTTAACTCAATTCAATCTTACCTCTTCATAATAAAAATGATAATACCTATTTGCTGATAAACAATTGAATGCATATCTTAACTCTGTCTGACTCATGTTTGACATCTTGAGAAAGGTGAAGCATTGTTAGGGGCTTAGACACCAAATCTTGGACCACAATATATCCCCACACAATCTCTAACTAGAAAGGCCCTCCCTACCCAGAATTGACAGGGAACATCATTCCATCCACTGGGCTTCATGATATATAACATGCCATACAACTTGGTAGTAGGAGATCACCATAATAGAAATATGTGTGAGTGATTAATTAAATTAAATTTAAATGGTAATTATTGAATTGTCTTTAATTGATATTGGTTCATATTAATGATGATTCCTTTCTCACACCTCATCACCCAAATTATTGGCTACACACTTGGGTGAGTCCCAGGTATCGAGAATTCTCAAAGCAAATAGTTCTAACAATTATTCAAGAAGATTTCATACATAAATCATTCAATAGTTCTAACAAAATTGACAAAAACCTTGAAAATCATTCAACATGAATGGAACATATATAAGCTAAAGAATTATTTATTTTATTACTTATTTGATTATGATATCATCCTTGTATTTTCTTTACTAGGTTCATCAACATCTCATCACTTTAATCAGGTCATTAGACCGGTGATTCCTTGATGCCTAAACATGTATCTTTATTTGGATAGCTTGCACCTTCATCACCTCATTCAGGCCCTTGCCAGGTAATATCCTTGATGCTCTCAATACTGTTATTAGATATTGTATCACATTTTCAAAGACTAAAAGAAAGTTTTAAATGAAGAATCTTCAGACATTATTCATAAGGATTGGCATACCTAAATATATTCTATATTTCAAGACATTCGATTGAGAAGTATTGCTTTGGAAAACATTTTTATATAACTAAGGTGTTTTCTTATAGTAGTTCATGTAGATGTAAACACAAACTTTAAATGAAGATTGTGAATGCTCTAAAAATATATTGAAGATAGATTCAATCCTTACATTACTATAAAATAAAGGTAGATTTAATTATGGAAAGCATGTGGCTCATTCATAGCTCAGATTCCCTAATACATGAGGAAAAACAATACACTTAAATATGACAATAACAAAATATAGAAACACACTTGCATTGGTCTAACTCCTACAATTGACTCAGCAATATTGTGTTATTACTAGAAATAATGAATTATGTTGGTTATATTTAAAGCTGACTCAGCATATCAAGAAAAAATATTAATTGAAAAAGCAAAAAATCATTCCTTATGTAACATACTATCACCCCAATCAGAGACGACTCCCACTTTGGCTTTAATTCACCTCTAGTTGACTTTATTAAGCATGGTAAGAATGGAAGGAAATAAGCATGTCTCCCTTACAAGACACACCCATGGTTTTGCAGTTGAAGTGCCTTCTCTTAATTCTAGTCATCCCCTTTTGAACTATCCATGGCTGATCTTGGGTCGGAATGCAAAATAATAAATACAGACAGGTGCTATTAACACCACAGTAGGGCAGGGATGTATTCAGAAGGAAAGGTAAACAAAGGAAATATGGAAAATGAGCATGGATGCTAAATATGACAAGGCTAACATATAACATCTCTGAGTCAACCTTATAGCTTCCATGTTGCTACAAGATGTCATTCGAATACCTCAAGGAGAAGTTGAAAAGATTAAACTCAAATTGCAAATGTTTAAATTGATGAAATATGCTAAGTGCTATCATTAAAGAATATTAAATTAGAAATAATAGAGTTGGAAGGTGAAAATAACTCAATTATTATTATAATTCAAAAATTGTTAAAATCTTATAAGTACTTTAAAACATCATTTTATTAAATTATTAAAATATAAAGATGCCAAAACATTTTTATATTCAAATGCACATATATAAACTATTATTAAAAATAATATGACGAAAGATAATTTAAAATATTTTAAGAATGAGTTTATATTTAAACTTAATTAATTATTAACAACTCATATAGTTCTAGAGATGTGTCCTATTTCAAATTGCTAGGTCTTCTACCTGTCTGTCCAACGATTGTGATGCCCTACCTAATTATTTTCTATCAATTCTTTCACCCTTTGACATGCTCCCTACAAGGAATTTCTGTTAGAATTTCTTTAGAATAATTGAGAAGGGGAGGGAGGTGAATTAGTTATTCAAGGTCCAAATGTCCTATTCAAACTTTTCACTAAGTCTAGTGAACCCATTCAACCATTCATTCATCCAAGCTTTAACTTATCCAATTAGTTACTTAGTGTAAATCAATATGCAAGCATAAATTGACACATGACACATTGATTTATGTGGAAACCCAATTTGGGAAAAACTACTAGTAACATGCTACTCAATTCTCACTCTTCTGAAGTGATACCCTATGAAAGGCCTACCCTATTAAAGGCTTACAACACACTATTAAATGTGACCTTGTTAGAGGATTTAACCACACTGTTAGAAGTGGGCTTGGTTAAAGGACTTTAGAACATTCACTTGTAATGCCACCTTGTTTAAGGATTTACAAATGGCTATTAGGCCAACCTAAGTCCATAGGATTTTCAGATCTAATATAATGGCTAGAGAGTATTGGAAAATCTTGACCTGACTACAACATACAACTTATCTTATAGATCTCAAATAACTTCTGTAGGACCAGAAAATGGGCTAATGCATAACATACTATGAGAAATCAAAAACTCAATCAACATACATTAGCACCCACCAGTCTACCATGAAAGAAAAACTAATAAAGAAAGCAAATAAAGTTAAAACTCCCTCTTTCATTTGTAGCTCCCATGTCCTTCTTTCTTCTCCACGTGGTGTAGCTCCAAATTGCCTATAATGCATAGAATATTGAAGCAAAAGTCTATGATAATGATGGTGCTATGAGAATACTTGAAGTTGTGATTTTAGTGTGAGAGATATAGTGAAAATACCAAAAAACCAAGGACCAAAAATGAGAGAAAGAGTGTTCATTTTATAATCAACACTCAAGTTGAGAGCATTGGATTTGTCACCTTGAATATGCAATGTGGAAAGAGATTCCTTTGAGAATCCATGAGGCATATGACACAAGATGCCAAGTATAAGATTCTATGACACATGGAAGTCAAACTTGGCTAAATGTGGGAGAGAAGCTATGATGCATCATAAGACACCTCAAGCCCACCTAAAGCCAAGAATCTATGACAAATGGTGCTAAAGATAGACATGTGTAAGGGAATAAGAATATTGGATTATGAAATATCGTAGCCAAATGTCAAAGGAGAATCCATGAGGTGTCATACTGGAGTGTCATAATGATGTCAATATTTTGTAGAATATTTGAATTAAAAATCATTTATTCCACAAAATAGAAATTAGTAAAAATGGAATTAATGATGGAAAATATGACTTAGGAAATTAAGAATTTCCATGGTTTGCAAATGATAAATCAATTAACTAATAAAATTAATTAATTGATTGAGGATGATAATTAGGAGGAATAACTAACAAGAATGATAGGATTAAATTATGGGTTATTTAATCCTATAGAGAAAATTAATAGGTGATTGGCCAATTTGATTTGATAAGCGCGACAATATCCTTTGATGAAAATGTGATGATGATATGGATTGGCTAGGATGGTGATAGGTAGACCAAAGCCATTGTCAAACTAATTGATTAATTAACATGCCAAGGATACATAACATGAATTAAAGATATGTAACATTTAACTGATATCGTAAATGCTATAGAATCAGGATTGATTGATAAGGTTGATCATAATAATATTGATGGACATAGTCACTATTATTAAAGTAGTTTGATGATGTCATGATCTAACACTCAGAGCCTTGACAATGTCAAAGATCGAATGACATGAATGATAGTTTGACCTAGCACTGAGAGCCATGATAGTACTAAGGTCAGATTGATAAGATTGATAGGTTTCCAAGGCATTGAAAGCCACATCAATACCTAGGAATGGACAAATGATGATAGATTTGGGATAATTGATATGTTTTGTGATGATTAGGACTAATTTTGAGTGATTCAAGGTTGAATTGGGGTGATTTTGAGTTGATGTGAAATGGTTTTGAGTTGATTTTGAACTGGTTGCGAGTTGATTTGAAATGGTTTTGAGTTGATATGAAATGATTCTGAGTTGGTTAGATATGATTTCAAAATGACATGAAATTGATGTGAAAGAGGATACAAATGATAAAGTATAATCAATTTGGCCAAAAGATCAGAGTTAGTAGAATGAGAAAATGGGACAAATTAGTATGAAGAGTGATGAAACTATAGATGTGAACCATTATTGAGCATCTACATTTTGCCCCTCTTTGATACAATGTGATTTAACGTGTTGTGTCAAAGAATGCTAATGAAAAAGTCATAAAAGCATGCCCTAGAAATGTGGTATATATTTATGCCTACTCAAAAAATTTACCAACATAGGAATATGATAGGTCAATTTCATCGACAACAAGAAAACAAAGCCATAGCAACTGACAGATCAAAAATTGGAGTTCAAACGCGAAAGTTATGGGCTCCACAGTGAAAAAGGGCATCGTGACCAATATAGAAAGGACTTCATGCACATCCATCTAGGTAGCAAAAAGTTATAAAAGGGCTTTGAGATGACTTTGGAAATCATTTTCACTCTCTCATTTGGAAGAAAAGAGCTTTGGAACAAGGAGAATGGATCAACTAACTACAGAGCAACATCGCGATGAACAAGTGCATACCTTCTGATGATGGGAAGACATAGGACCTCTAGTGAGTAATTGAAGCTATCTTTGTGATTTTTATGCTTTTTAATTATTTTCCATATGTTTTCCTATTTTTTCCACTTTCTAGGAACTTAGGAATCTATGGGGGGAAACGAGGGTCAAATGGGGTCCCAAGGCTAGGTAGGGCATCCAAATGCCCTAACTACACCCAAAACATGACCAAGTGCATCCATGACATTGTTGGGAACCCCAACTACGCCCTAGGATGCTTTGGGGCTCCGATCGGGGTCCAGATGGTCCCAGATCAAGCTGAAACTTGGTAGAGGCTAGCATAAACCTAGGGGGGTGTTAGAAATATGATAAAATGCAGTCAAAGGTGGTCAACATGCTTAGAATTTGGTCAAACTTAGGGTAGATGTAGGGCAAGCCTGGGTAAATGCTAACAACGAACAGTACAAAGGGCCGAAAAGGGTGCAAACAGACTCAGAATGACTCAAAATTTGGAGGACATGTTTGAAAACTTAGAAAGAGTTGAAAAAATAGGTTAAATAAGGCTATGATAGTTAAGAAAAAAATCAAATTTGGTCAAACTTAGCTCTGATGGAGGATAAAGGTTAACAGATGGGTAGGGATAGGGTCAAAATGATGCAAATAAACTCAAAATGACCTGAAACTTGGCAAACATGTTCAAAACCCTTGGAAGAGTTCAAAATATAAGTCAACTTAGTAAAAAATGCTTAGAAAAAAGTCAAACTTAGTCAAAATAGACTCAAACTAAGTCAAACTTGGGTCAAAAGTAGGGTAAACTAGATGCAAAACCATAGGAGGTTGACATAGGCTATATGATTATGCAGGAGGAGCTGCCCCTATTACAGATAAGGGGACATAGGCTATAGAGCCTTTCACTAAATCATTAGATGACACCTAATGAACAAGGGATAGTGACTATGTTGGGATTATATCATGTTACTTTTATGCTAGAGGTGAGGGGGAACAGGGCTTTGCTGATAGCTTTGACAGAGAGGTGGCACTCAGAGACTAGATCATTCCACCTACCGATTAGGGAGGTGACTGTGACACTAGAGGATGTATGGCACATCCTTAGGATGCCTATCCATGGAGACTTAGTAGTGTATGACCTAGATAGAAGATGAGCAACACTACATTGATTATTTGGATGCAAAGATGCAGAGTTCGAGATTCACAACTATGAGATCGGGTGGGACCTTGTTTGCCTTGGGTGCATGCATGCTGGGGATGTTATATTATTATCTATATTAGGTAGCATACAGAGGGGGACTATCCTTTAGCATTGGCGAGACATTGCTATAGATTTGGGCCTACGAGAACATTTCTATATTTAGGCCTCTGGTAGAGCAAGAGTTAGTGGATGATATTGCATATGCTTATAGCTATAGATGTGTACTAGCCTGAGGACCATTGGGATATGTGAGATACTTCTGCCATTAGATAGACATGATGAAACAATTCATTTGGAGACCATACAAAGATTGCCTTGGATGGGATGATGATGGAATTCACTTACCATACTGTAGGTAGGAGTGCTACCTCATAGGGTACATAGTGATTGGGCACCTGGTCATAGAGATGTACCTACCAGATCAGGTACAGAGATAGTTTGGGGAGACATAGGATGTACCGATTGGCCTAGCATTGTTTTCCCAATCTAGAGTAGAGGTTTGATAGTGGGGACCACCCATTAGGACATAGGTAGCATATGCATAGCTAGCAAAGCTATAGGTGAGGCTATGGGGGATAGCAATAGATATAGGGGATGTAGGCATGATAGTAGCATATGATAGATGATTTTCACAACATTGTCCTAGGCCTATGATAGACCCAACAGTACCAGTACCATGAGGGAGACCATAGGTAGAGCATGATGATGAGGATAATGAGGAGGAGGGGGATGGGGGAGAGGATGAGGAGGGAGGAGATGAGGGTGATAGGGGAGAGGATGATGCTAAGGAGGAAGATGAGGGAGAGGATGAGGAGGGAGGAGAGGAGGAGGAGGAGGGAGATGAGGATGCTAAGGGTGGTGTGGAGGGTGATGATGAGGATGTTAAGGGGGAGGAGGAGGGAGATGATGAGGAGGATACTGAGGGAGAGGATGAGGGATATAATGAGGAGGGTGGAGATAGTGGGGGTGGGGATAGTGTTGGAGGTGGTGATGGGGGAGAGGATGAGGATGACTACTGGGAGGCTAGGGATGATGCAGCTATGATGGATGTGGAGGGGGATCCCATGGACTATGCCAACAAGGCACTAGTACTAGTACAGGTAGGACTTAGTCAAGTAGAGCTAATGGGGGTGATTAGAGGGCTATGGATTCAATTAGATTAGGTTGTGGCAAAGAGGGATGCCATGACATGAGAGAGAGATGCAATTTCAGCTAAGAGAGATTAGGCTATGGTGGAGAGAGATGTGGTAGTGCACCGGGTAGATATGGTAGTGCAAGAGTCTCAGGAGTTCATCAACAGTATCAGAGATGCAAACTTCTAGGAGATGTCAATGATGATGAGTAGGGCACACATGGAAGCCCAATATTAGTGAGATCAATATGAGAGGGTGGTGCCACCAGGGCAGAGAGTAGAGAGTTTTTGTGCATTGAGGTCTCACTCCCACAAGACATAGAGGACACAGAGTAGCATAGGGGTGATGGGGCCTATGAGGCCACTAGAGAGAGAAAAGGGATCATCCTTGAGGCCGGACAGAGGCCATGAGGCTAGAGACAACTCAGGATGACATTGACAGACTCATGTACAGAGGGGCTTCTCTATTTTTCTTTTTGGTTTCTATTATGCTCTTTCATGGTTCACACCTATGGGTAGTTAGTATTGATGTAAACCATGATCACATATTCTGATACTTTTGTGAGACATTTATGTGATGTACTGGTGTTATGATGACTACATGAGATGGATTATGCATATGCTTTTGATGTTTTATATGGATGTATTTATGCTTATTTCATGGACTTTAATATGATGACATCATGCATTGATTTATCACATGTTATGTGGAGGAAATGCCATGTTTTATTTTTGCCACATGTTTTTCTCATGAATGAATGCCTAATGTAATGTGAAGGATATGGAATGAATGTAAATGAAATGAAATGAAAGAAAATGAAATGTAAAATGATAGAGAATGAATGCAAATGAAATGTAAAATGGATGCAAATGAAATGTGAATATAATATAAATGCCATGTTTATTGGTTCAGATCATTTGGACTTTGGACATATGTAGGAATGTAGGATGACAATTCTTTTTGTGTATTAGAGTATGAGACCAAGGCAGTGGATGAAGGAGACACAGAAGATAGAGACGATGAGATGAAGAAATATTAGTATGATGAGAAGACTTTTGCTTTTGTAAAGTGCATTATATGTCAAATGGAGCTTTATTTTGATATGGCAAATAGATTCCAACACATCATGGAAAAAAGGGCTAGAACGCAAATGCAAGTCTTTTGTGTAAACAAGCATGATGCAGACAAAAAATGACCTTGTCCCTCCCGAGGCATATGCACATGCCCTAGACTCTCAAAGGTATATTATAATAGAAAGAAATAGAAAAAGATGACCATGAACCATCTCGACCACTCTCATAGATCATTTTATATCATCAAGTAGCATAGGAACATGATCAAAGAAAAACAAAGGAAAAAATAAATAACTCATTAAATAGCATGATCCAACAGCTATTCTTGTCTATTATTACTTTTTTCTTAGTGTTTTAGGTCATCAGATAGCATTTGAGAGATTTTTCACATGATGGTTGTGATTGTGGATTCAGTTTATAGGTTCATAGTGACATGTTGGATTGGTTGTTGGTTCACATTGCTTAGATAGTGTGATTGTCATTGTAGTGTAGTGCTTTGAGTTTCAATATACAAAGTGCAAGTGTTCATGCAAAAGGTGTGGTTATCCACAATGAATATTTATAAGGTTTATTACAGATTTTTGATGGGTTTTGTGATTTTTAGGGTTTTTGGGGATATTTGATGTTTTTGTGTGACTGGTTTCTTCAAGACATTTTATGATTTTTAGTGCTTCATTTTAGGACATTTTATGAATTTTTTCAGGACATTTTAGGATTTTTATGAATTTTTTCAGGATCATATTTGAATTTTAAGGATTTTGCAAGATCATATTGGAATGTTTAGGATTTTTTCAGGATCACATTTGAATGTTTAGGATTTGTTTAGGAACATTTTTGAATTTTTAGGATTTTTTTTAGGATCATAAAAGCATATACAAGTGTTAGCTCCAATCTATTATGCAATAGGTCCAATGGATAAAAAATGGTTAGGGATATGCCCCTAGTTCAAGCTCAAACTTGTGCACCATGTAGGTAATATGCTCCCAAAAAAGACACAAACTATGTACAAAGGCCAATGACAGGGTGTGTGCAAACTAGTGATGCTTTAGGTAAGATAAAAATGGATATTAACCAGTTTGTGAGCCATGGTCAAGGAGCAAAGGATGTCTTGCAAGATGATAGGTATGATTAGGAAATGACAAATGGGGGAAAAGCTAGATGGAATCTTAATAGATGGAGGAGCCATAACTGATTACACATGGTGCTTGTTTGCCAGGTTTTCACCATGGTACTTGCCCAAAGTGCCTATTTGCTAAGTTTTCACTTGTGGAAATTTTTTTTCTCTTGACTCAAATTTTCTTGCCAAGACACTTGTTTGCCAAGTTTTCATCAAGGCATCCATATTTTCATGACTTTTTTTTTCACTTTTTTCTTTTCCTTTTTCAGGACATTTTGCTATTTCTTTTGATTTTTTTTTAGGACTTTTAGATGGAATCAAGAATGTTGCTGACAACTGTTGATAATAAATATGTTGTTGATGTTTCTAGCTGATAATATCTCGATCCAAAACTAACCATAACTATATAGGATTTGTTTCAAGTCTATAGCTAAAATCAAACCATTGGAAAGGCCTCAAGATATACCATCGTGTACTATATGTAAGACAATGTCTACCTCTTGTGAATCAAGGCATCTAAGGATAATTTAGTCAACATATATGTCATGTGGGATGTCATTGATGATGACATGCACAAAGGCTTGTTGGATAAATATTTGAGCTTGGGTGTTGGGCAAATTAGGTAGCTCGATGTGGGGATAAACAACTAGATATAAGGGAGGATTGAGACCAATGACTTCCCACATGAATGCTGATCAAGAGAGCTCCAAAAGGCTTTGTGGCATGTTGAACACTAGAACACTGATATTCATGGCATCATATTTTTCATTTTGTATCCTTGGGAGCTTCTTAGCTTTTGATTTTTTATGGTCTAATGGTGCCTTTTGGTTTTCTCCAAGAGACCTATGCTTGTCATTTTTTCCTTTGCATTTGGAAGATGGAATTGACTCCCCAAAATATGCCAATGTGTTCCCTTTAGGAGAGATTACTTCTTGATGATCATCAATGTTAATGCCTTCATATATTTCAAAGTTTGTTGTGAGAGCATCATCATTGTCGAATCGATAAAAAATTTGTGGTCCACATTGGTCCCAATCCAACAATTTAGGATAACTTGAGGGGATGTCATCATCAGTATTAAATAGGATTTGGTTGAAGGTAGATAAATGGGTATCTGATTCAGTTGGGTCATTGGGGTTATGCTCAGAAGCTAGAGGATTATTGGTTTTAAGTGGGATATCCTCATACGCCTTTTCATCATTCAAAACATCCATAGTCTTACACATAGGTAACATAGTACTAGGAGGACCTATTTGTAATGGTTTAAATCCAAGCCCTAAACTAGGAGGTTGTCCTTTTGTAGTGATAGGTTTAGTTATTCCTTGGTTTTGATATCCAAGACTTCTATAGTCATCATAGCCTTGTTTTTGCATGATAGTAAACCCAAGTCCATACTTGCTAGGAGATATCAAAGTGGGTTCTTGTTCTACTTTTTCTTTCTCAATACATATGGATGTATTCTCATTGATAGAAGTGGCATTCTGTGTACTGGTCTCAAAGTGTTGGTCTTGTAATAGTTTTGATTTACCATAAGATTGGGGAGAAATTGGTGACTCCCTAATGTGGGATACTTGAGACATAAAGTACTCTCCACACCCATTATCTTCAATCTTCATCTTTTCCTTGACCTTACTGAGAGTATATCTACGTCCACATATTTAGAGGAATCTATGGGTTGTGCTTCATTGTTTGGTGGGACTTGGTATGTAGTAGCATCTCTTAGATTAGCACAAAAATAGAAAGGATTTGGATCACTAGGGATGGTAATCTCCATGTTGTTATAGGAAAATTTTAAACATTGATGATATGTAGAGGGTACTACTTTCATAGCATGAAGCCACGAGCATCTTAGTATCATGTTGCAATTCATTTCTATATCTAGGACATGGAATAATGTGTCTTTAGTAGATAGGCCAACTTTGATGGGCAATATGATGATGCCCCTGGAAAAGAATTCACCATGATCATAAGCTTTTATTATGATTCTTTGAGAGGGATCCACATCATCTTTAGAATAACCCAAACCTTTGACAACCTTAAGAGTGCAAATGTTCAGTCTTGCTCCTCCATCTATTAAGACACATCTGACTTTGGCATTATGGATGAAGATTTTGAGATGAAGGGGATCATTGTGGTTAGGTTTTTCCTTATGAATATCCCAAGAGGAAAAGGTAATATGCTGTGAGGCAGATAGATTCCTAATCATGGCTTGGAATTGGGCAATATCCATGTTATCTTGGACTACTGACTCTTTTAGGGCTTGATCCAAGATCTTCTGATGTTGGGGAGATGCCCACAATAGGTCCAAGGTGGATATTTGTTTAGGAGTCTTGCTAAGATATTCAACAAGGCTATAATAAGATGAAGCAAGAGTAGCAGGTCTACTAGGGGGTGCAAGTCTAGTAGAAGCAATAGGTCTAGATGGGGCTCTAGGTAGAGTGATCTTAGTATGATGTGTAGTGATATCACAATGAGGGTCTTCAGCCTTCAATGTGAATGTGGATATGTAGGAATCAAACTCATTAAAGAAATTGATGGTGTAGTCATATCCAGTGCACGTGTAATTCACATTACCTTGTGAGCTTAAGTTTGAACTAGAGGGTTTCTCTTTGCAATGATTACCCAAAGGATCTTTGAAAATAGTGTGATCAAAATTGGATGCTAATAATTATGGATCAACTATGATTATAACATCATCAATGAGGTCTTTTATTGGGTGCTTTAGTTAGAAACATGATGAGGTCTTATGTCCTTTGGTGCAGTAGTAATCACAGAATGTTTTTTCATCCCACCAATCTACTTTAGTTAACGGTTCATCTTTGATTGGGGGAAACTGTAGGAAGTTATTATTGAGTAACTGTTGTAGTGCAATCTCAAGAGGTATCCCCAATGGTGTGAATGTCTTATCCTTGGTTCTAGGATGTCTTCGAGGTTTGTCTTGCATGGAAGTCTTAGTTTTCTATTGTGGAGGTGATGTTTGATTGGGAATTTGTGAATTCGTAGGGTTTCCACCTTTCAAATTCAGTTGAGGTTGTATTGTGTTAATTGTTCATGCATCCACAATACCATCATTAGTCACATTTTTGTTTTTGGAGAAAATTTTTGGCTTGTCATTAGAGGAATTGGTGTTTGTGTTTTCCTTGTTTATCTTGAGGATTCCCTTATGGATAAGAGAATCTTCAATACTAGCCCCCTTTTTCATCCATATAGAAATAGTGCTTAGGATCTTAATTTTGAGTTCATACATTAAGTTTGGGACTAACTTTTCAATGCACAAGTTTACTTTTTGTTCTTTAGGAATGCCTAGTGAGCATTGACTGACTAAGCTTCTCCAACATAGTAAGAATGTGATAAATGGTTCTCCTATCTTTTGTTTAGTTGAGCACAAATTAGAAAGTGTCACTTCATTTGTAATGTTAAAGGAAAAGTGGGAGATGAACTTGTTTGTGAGTTCCAACCAAGATTTGATATTATTGGGAAGTTTGGAGTACCATTCAAGTGTGGGCCCACCTAGAGAACGAGGGAACAATCTCATGAGGTAAGTGGGCTCATCACTAAGTTTGGTACATGAGGCACAAAATTCTCTGATATGATCAATAGGGTTGCCTTTTCCTCAACATTTTTCAAACCTTAGAGCCTCAAAGTGTTTTGGGAATGGAGGCATATATAGACTTTTATCAAATGGATTAGGACATAAGTCCCTTTTTGTATATAGAGCTTGTTTCTTTTGGACTCCTAATACCTCGACTTGTTTGGAAAGTTGTTTGAATTGTTGCAATAGCTCTTCATTAGGGTTTTTTCTGATAGTTTTTCCTTCAAGTCCTTTGTGCCTATGAGTAGACCATTTGTTGTGGCAGGAGCTATGTCTACTTGGTTCTAACATTTTTGTGTCTAATGAGCCTGGTGATGTGTCACTAGGTGGTGGAGGTATGTTGGTACCTCAAAGATAGAAGGGTCCCTATGGTTGGGGTACTTGTTGTGGTATTTGATGTAGCACTTGTTGTGGTATTGATTGCGATTGATGTACCATGTGCTGTTGTTGTGCCATTTGTTGTGGTTGTTGTTGGGATACCTTTGTTGGTTGTATGTGAGGCCATGTATGTGATTGCTGTTGTAGAGGTATCTGTTGAAGTTGTTGTGGCACATGTTGTTGTTGCAATAAATGTTGCTAGTATGCAATTTGTTTCTCAATTTGTCTTTGATATTCCAACTATTGCTTGAGTTGCTCTTGTTGTTTAGAAAACATCACTTGTTGTTGTTGATACATTGAAGTCATCTTTGATATTCCAATTGTTTCTTGAGTTGCTCTTGTTGTTTAGCAAACATTTCTTGTTGTTGTTGGATTTTTTGTTGATACATTGCATGGAGGTCAAGTGGGTTTATGTTGGACCGCATATTAAGGATGTTGGATGTTTGCACCACTTGAGGTTGTTGCTGTTGTGGTTGGTGTTGCTGTTGATATGTGGGATGTGTGTTAAGTGGATGTAGACTTGGTTGAGGGTTGGAAGTGTTAAGTCCTTGTACCACTATAGGTTGATGTTGTTGTGGGAGTTGACTAAGTCCTTGCAAATTGACCATCATGTTGGTATTGTTGCTTTGACACCTTTGTGTGTTAGAGGTTTCTCCTTGGGACATCATATTGACTTGACAATGAGGTGCATTCCTTTTCGAAATAGGTGTAATGTCAATAAGACTTTTCCTTTGTGCATCAATAGGGATTATTGTAGTTGATGTTTCAGATAGTGTACTTGTGGTAGGATTCATAACATTTGATGTCATAACACTTGGTAGAGTTAGGAGTAGAGGTGCACTTTGTTGATTTTTCTCCAAAGGAGGTATGTCTGACATCCCTAGATCACAAGTCCCTTTAGGTGCATCTTGTTGTTGCATCAGGTGACTAAAATCAAGTCTTAATGTCCTTTTGGGGTGTTTAGGAATTTGTGGCATTTCATTGAACAAGGGGTTAACATTGATGTGTTCAAATTTACTTTGGAGGATTTTGATGGTTGATTCTTGATGGGACCTTATAGGTGCCATTATCATGTTTGAAAACTCCAAAGGTTGTTTTCTCTTATCTAAGTCCAAATTGATCATGGGTTGTATATTTTCAAACGTTGTGTTGGTTTTATGTTTGGAATTAGGTCCTTCCACATTTGGGTTGAATTTGACAATTTCTTAGGCTGCCAAAAGTTTGAAGTTTTTACAGAAGTTTTTTTCCTAACATGCCCTAGCCATTTCTTTGTCAGTGATGCCATAATCAATGTCAGAGTCATCACTAAGGTGTACAATACCTTGTTGTATGTTTGATGTGTTAGGGTGGAAGGTGCTTGTGTTAGGTTGGTTGAATTTGAAGGAATGTGATTGTTCATCTTTGGGTGTGGTTAGTACACTTCCTCTTTTTGGCAGTATTGACATAAATATAGGTTCAAATTTTAGACTCCATTGAAACATCCCATGTGTAGGGGAAGTGTTTGAAGGAAACCTCATAATAGGTGCATTATTTAAGGTTTGTTGTGTCATAGCTTGATTATGATGATCTTGTGGATACATGTTTAAGGGGTCTACAAGTAAAGGTTGTGACATCTCAATTTGGTCTTTGAAAAATGGTTGTTGGGTCTGTCATGGACAAGATTTTGGTTGTGCTTGTGCCTCAAAAAATAAAGGTTGATAAAGTTCCTTGGGTCCCTTAGCTGATTGTGTCCTAGTAAGTGCTGGCATGATACCTAAGAATGCAGATGCAATGGGGGAAAACCTAAATGGACTTTTCTACCTCCCAAGTGCACCCATGATGTAGTTGGGGGCCTGAAAGTGAGTAGTTGGTAAGTAAGAGGCATGCAATGGGTAAAAAGAGGTGCTAGGGTGACTAAGGTCTTGGGATACAATGCAAGGTGTGGAAATGCAAATTAGGGTTTTGGAACCTAGAATAAAACACCTAATTACCAAGTGCATCCTGAAAACACCAACTATGCACTTGAAGTGTGTAGTTGGTAAAATAGGGTTGCAGTTGGTAAAAGAGGTCAAAACTTGATAACTAAGATGTGGGTATGCAAGATATGAGTGTTTTTAGGATTTGTAAGTGTTTAGGGAGTTTATGAAATTTGAGGAAATGCTAAATGAGCTAGGGTTTTGATGTGCAAAGTGTAAATGTCCTAGGGATGTTATGCAAATACAAATGCAAGGTGACATTTTGAAAGTATGACAAATGAAGGTTAGGGTTGTGTTTTGGACTTGGTAATGACACTAAAACTAGGTGTCTGCAAGGTGTATTATGAAAAGGATGGTGTTCTAGGGTTGATAATGATGTTTGGGATATGAAAAAATGAGGATAAGTGATCAAAATGATAATTTGGTTGATGGACACTTTGATAGGGTTTGGTAGTGAAAATGATGCTAAGATTTTGATCAATGCAAGATGAAGGGGATATACCACTAGGGTAAGTCAAAATGATGTTTAGGAATATGATTATGCTAATGATAGAGGTATATGAACATTTTTGAACTTAGGTGAAATCTTTAGAAAGTATTTTGTCTAGGAGTTTAACTTTATGATAATGGACTTTGGATCTTGACCAAAAAGTGATAATAGACAAAAAAGATCAAATTGATAAAAGATGATAAGGTAAAATCTATCAAGACATAGATAGATTTTGACCAAAGAAAATGATAAGAAAAGATAAAAAGACTAGTCAAGATCCATCATCCATCAACACTAGAAGATACTCTAAGGCTCATACTTTATTCAAATTTTTGACTAACTTCAAAGGTTTTGGCGTTCAAAATGATTTTTAGGGGACTAAAAATGGTGGTGATGCTAAGTAGATATGCAATATGCAAAGATCCTAAGGTGCAAAATGAGATTTTGGGTGCTAGATGTCATTTTGGGTCAAGTGCAAAATGAGGAGGTATAGATGCTCCTAAATATAATATTAGGGTTCCAAAGTGTAGTTTGGAGGCCCAAAATGGTCATGCAAGTGTCAAACTATGTTTTGATAGTTCCAAGTGCACTCCAATAGTACCAAATATTCCTATGGTATAGTTGGAGCCAGTTTGGGTGCAGTTGGGAAGCTGGGTTAAAGGTTTGTTGATTTTGAGTAGTGGTTGCCAAATTGATATGCCAGGAAGCTAAGATGCTAGGGTTGATGTTATGATAGGTTAGGAGGTGTAGAATAGGGGTTATGAGATAAGGAATAATGTCCTAAGTGAAGGAAATGAAGACTAGGAAATGTAGGATGCAAATTAGGGTATGCTAATGCAAGGGGAGCTAACCAGGTACCTAAGGACATTGTTAAAGCCTCAAAATGTTATTTGGGTGTAGTTGGTATTTTTGAAAAATACCAATTATGCCTATGGTGTAGTTGGGGTCAATTTGGGTGCAGTTGGTATTTTCAAGACACAGTTGGTAAACTGGGCTGAAACTAAGGCAATTCTAGGAGCTATGATTTCTAGATTGATATCACAGAGAGCTAAACAATAGAGGACAATGCTAAGACCAGAATAGAGGTCCAAAATGAGGCTTATGACACCTATAATGATGGTTAAAGTCAGAAATATGAGGTTTGGGTATGAAAGGATGCAAGATGGGAGATGCAAAGTGCCAATTTTGAGGGTGAAATGCAAAGGATGCAAGCTAAACTCTAATGATTGCAATGTGAAAATGAGGGATACTAACTAAATGTTAAAAGATGCAAGATGAAATTTATATGGTGCAATTATGAGGCCTAGAATAGGGTGAATGCAAGTGGAGTCTATGCAGGGATGAAATTTATGTTTTGCCAAGCACATTTAGGATCACAAGTTGCCATGCTTTCCAAGATTTGAATGTATTTGAGCAAAGTTTGCAAAGATGTGACAAAGGTTATATTGTTTTGATAATGTGTAATGCTTTGAAAAGGTTCAAGGTGTAAATTTGAATGTTGGCTATTATATTTATTAATGTTTCACACACATGCAAGACACATTAAGATAGGAATAACTATTGTTAAAAGTGAACAAACACACCACAACCTTGGCTTTTAGGAATGTATCCATTAAATTCCTACTTGAACTGAAGTTTAGCCACACTTATCAAAAGTAGAAAACCTAGGATCTTGACACCACAAGCTCCCCCTTATAGTGCACTCACTTCTCGGGGCTACCAAGATCTACTTCCCAAGGGGCATGACTTCCCAAGGGACTGTTGCCTCTACTAAGGACTGCGAGAATGTAGGATGTCTTCATGGGCATGGGTGACCCCTTGAGCCAATGGATAGAAAGGATTTTAGCCACTAAAATATAATTTTTAGTAAGGGCATTCCATTCGGCAAGTGAATGATAAACTTTCACAGAAGGTCTCCCAGCTCCGAGAACTAGGGTTTGATGCACCACAAGGGTACTGGAGGAGAGTTATCACGTAGAAATACTACTAACACAACTTTCATTGTAATCAAATTTTATATAGCAGTTGGAATGTTGACCTAGCTTTTGGCCTATTACTACTCTGAGGTCATCCCCTAACATACCCAATATCGAGTATCTTGGTCCAAGGCAAGCCTCCTATAGAAGTTACATGGACTTCTCTTACACCCAAGATCCATGAATGGTGAGGGGAGATGATATATTCATTTAAGCACCAAACAAAATGTTATCTAATCTAGGAAATCAACACACATGGTTTTGACAAACACACAATGGTCTTCGAAAATGTCTTGCAAACAAACATTAGTAGTTTTTCATGATCATGTCTTCATCCAATGATTGCCACATGCTACAAACAAACCATTAGTAACACAAAATTATCTAACCTATGTCCTCGAGAGTGATAGAAACCTTAGATGTAGATTTTGTGTTATGTGTGTGTTTCTTGTGAACTAGGTGTGCTCTGATAGAGTAGCTTGCATCCTAGAAGGCCAAAATGGCTTAGAACACCCCCAAGTGCACTCAAATAGTTTAGACTACACCCATGATGTAGTTGGGGCCCAATAGGGCAAACTGGTAAGTTCAGGGTGCAATTGGTAAACTAGGAGCAATAGAAAGGGGGTTTGGTGGCTCTTAAGCCCTTAAAACTACTCTTAGGGGTCCCAAGTGTGCCTTGATAGAGAAGAGTGCACCCTAGGACATCAAGCTAACAAAATGAATAAAATGAAGGCATTATACCTCTCCAAGTGAGCTCCTTTCTTGCACCTACAAGCACAAAAAAAGAAAACCCAAGTTAGATAAGCATGTTCACGTCGGGTTCACCAATTGTAGGACCAAAAAATGGGCTAATGCATAACATACTATGAGAAATCACAAAATCAATCAACATACATTAGCACCCACTAGTCTACCATGAAAACCAAACTAATAAAGAAAGAAAACAAAGTTAAAACTCCCTCTTTCATTTGTAGCTCCCATGTCCTTCTTTCTTCTCCATGTGGTGTAGCTCCAAATTGCCTATAATGCACACAATATTGAAGAAAAATTATATTATAATGATGGTGCTATGAGAATACTTGAAGTTGTGATTTTAGTGTGAGAGATGGATTGAAAATACCAAAAAAACAAGGATTGGAAATGAGAGAAAAAATGCTCATTCTATAATCAACACTCAAGTTGAGAGCATTGGATTTGTCACCTTGAATATGTGATGTGGCAAGAGATTCCTTTGAGAATCCACGATGCATATGACACAAGATGCTAAGTATAAGATTCTATGATGCATGGAAGTCAAGCTTGGCTAAATGTGGGAGAGAATCTATGACGGGTCATAAGACATCTCAAGCCCACTTAAAGCCAAGAATCTATGACAAAGGGAGATAAAGATAGACATGTGTAAGGGAATACAAATATTGGATTATGCCATATCTTAGCAAATTTTAAAGGAGAATCCATGAGGTATCATACCTGAGTGTCATGATGATGTCAATATTTTGTAGAATATTTGAATTAAAAATCTTTTATTCCACTAAATAGAAATTAGTAAAAATGGAATTAATGATGGAAAATATGACTTAGCAAATTAAGAATTTCCATGGTTTTCAAATGATAAATCAATTGACTAATAAAATTAATTAATTAATTGAGGATGAAAATTAGGAAGAATAACTAGCAAGAATGATAGTATTGAATTATGGGCTATTTAATCCTATAGCAAAAATTAATAGGTGATTGGCCAATTTGATTTGATAAGCGCCACAATATCCTTTGATAAAAATGTGATGATGATGTGGATTGACTAGGATGATGATAGGTAGACCAAAGCCATGGTTAAACTGATTGATTGATTAACATGCCAAGGATACATGAAATGAATTAAAGATATGTAACATTTAATCGATATTGTAAATGCTACAGGATCAAGATTGATTGATAAGGTTGATCATAATAATATTGATGGACACAATCAATATACTTAAAGTGGTTTTATGATGTCATGATTTGACACTGAGAACCTTGAAAATGTCAAAGATCGGATGACATGAATGATAGTTTGACCTACCACTGAGAGCCATGATAGTACTAAGGTCAAATTGATAAGATTGATAGATTGATAGGTTTCCAAGGCATTGAAAGCCACAAAAATACCTAGGAATGGACAAATGATGATAGATTTGGGATGTTTGATATGTTTCATGATGATTAGGACTAATTTTGAGTAATTTAGGGTTGATTTGGGGTGATTTTGAGTTGATGTGAAATGGTTATGAGTTGATTTGAAGTGGTTGTGAGTTGATTTGAAATGGTTTCAAGTTGATATGAAATGATTCTGAGTTGGTTTGATATGATTTCAAAATGACATGAAATTGATGTGAAAGAGGATACAAATGATAAAGTATGATCAATTTGGGCAAAATATCAGAGTTAATATAATGAGAAAATGGGACAAATTAGTATGAAGAAGTGATGAAACCATAGATGCAAACCATTTTTGAGGGTCTACAACTTCTCAGCTCATACCCTTGCTTGGCCTTCAATCTCTGCAACTCTTGATAGCTTGTTTTCCTTTCAAGCTTTGTCTCCTTGAGTCTCCACACTTAATGTACCAGTGCAATCATCTCTTCATGACCACTCATAGAAGTAGAGCCTCTATGCTCTTTCTTCTCCTAGATGTCTCCTCCTTGATACCCTTCTAATCAATTTGCAGATTTGGCTCTTCAGCAACAACAATATTAGCAACTCTTTGCTTCTTGGTCTATGACTTCTTAAATAGAGGCCATGGAGTACCTTTTCTCGCTCGATTCTTCCATTTTTCAATTTCAATTCACATGGATTAGGTAGGATTCAATTCATCTAACTCATATTCTATTTCTAGAAACTTCATGAATAATCCTTTAGAATTCACCAAAAAATGGCTTACATAGGATTCTATGCCTCTAACTGATCATCCTTATTTTCCAACTCATTGAAAAAATTCAATGTAACCACTATGTTGGCTTAGATTTGGAAAATCTTCATCTTTTGAAATAATTCAGTAGCTCGACACTATTGAAATACTAGTGCTTGGAACATACTGTCTTACTTGACTTCAACTATGTTTTTCCTAATGCTCGGCACATGAAGATCACTTAGCACCATTTAAAAATATTCTAATGCTCAACACTTGATCTTCACTTGACATATGGAGATCACTTGGCACATACTAGGACAACAATGAGCTTTTTCAATCAAATTTCCAACAATCTCCCTCTTTGGCATTGATGGCAAACCAAACTGATCAACCATCAGACGAAACTATTGAACCACAAGCTTACTAGGTTAGAACAATAAGTCAAATGCCAAAAAGTAAATTGTAACATTACATCTCTTTCTACTATTCTAATTTGAGCTTCTCCCTCTTTACTACTATATCCTTGTTCTTTGTCTTTCTCCCTCTATATTGCTCATCTTCTACCATTTTGATCAACCTCTAAAATATTCCTCTATCTTTATTTGATCAGTTTTAAACGCCTTCAATAGTTGTTGATCAATTTCTTACTTCTTCCTCTTTGACAACAATGCCAAAGACATATTAGCATATTTAATATTCAAGTGTAGCTTTTATAGGTTTATTCAATGTCTCCCTTTGTCACCTTGCTTGTGACTAATTTGAAATTTCAGCACTTCTACTACTTTAGGCATGGATCCCAAAGTAAACATCCTTTGCATCAATGTATAAAATCTTCAACATTTAGCTTATTTGATGTAGGGCATACTTTCTTTTTGTTTTAATTAGCCTTAGCTAGGGGTATCACCCCTAACATACCTCTAAGATACTCAAAAGAATCTTTTGGTAGTTCTTTTGTGAAGATATCAGCAATCTATTCCTTTGAGCTAACATATTCCATCTTCACTTGTTTTTCTTCCACTAGCTCTCTTACATAGTGATTATTGATTGCAATATGTTTGGTTTTAGCATGCATTACTAGATTCTTTGATATTTTAATAGCACTTGTATTATCACAATAAAGTATCATAGGCTCAATTACCTCTTTCTTCATACCTTGCAGCAAATGTTTGATCCATACAATATTGGTACAATTTATAGCAGCTACCACATATTTAGCTTCAGCAATAGACTGTGAGGTGTAGCTTTGCTTTTGGTTGGTCCATGTAATCAACCTCTTTTCTGAGAAATGTGTTCCTCCACTGGTGCTTTTTCTATCATCAATGTTGCCTCCCCAATATACATCAGTGTAAGCTTTCAATTCAAAATTTTCACTCCTCTTGTAATACAAACCAAAGTCATCAGTTCCTTTCAGGTATCTCAATATTCTCTTCACTGCCATTAAGTGATTTTCTGTTGGATTTGTAGAAAATCTTGCTACTATTCCAATAGCTAATGCAATGTTTGGTCTACTATGTACAACACATTGTAGCATTCTAATCATAGACCTATACAATGTCTGTTTTACTTCAACAGACTCATCATTCTTGGATAGTTTATGGCCTGTTGCCATTGGTGTGCTGACTAGTTTTGAGTCTTCTAGTCCAAATGTTTTGAGTACTTCCTTGATGTATTTGGATTGGGTCAAAAATATTCCATGCTTCAACTGATGTACTTGTAATCCAAAAAAGAATTTGATTTCTCCAAAGATTGACATCTCAAATTCATGCTTCATTTGATCAAAAAAATCTTTGCATAAAACATCTTTTCCTCCAAATATTATATCATCAACAAAGATTTGTGATATCAAAATGTCTTTACCTTCTTTATCTTTGATGTATAAGTTGATGTTGTCATCTATTCTTTCAAATCCTATCTTCACAAGATATTTGTGCAACCTTTCATACCATGCTCTAGGTGCTTGTTTCAATCCATAATGTGCTTTGTGTAGCTTGCAGACTATATCCTTGTTCTTCTCATCAACAAATACCTCTAGTTATTCTATATAAACTTCCTCTTCTAGTATACCATTTAGAAAAGAAGACTTCACATCTATTTGGTAGACTTTGAAACCTTTATATGAAGCATATGCAAGTAATATTATTACTCCTTCTATTCTTGCAACATGAGAAAATGTTTCTCCATAATCCAATCCTTCTTCTTGTGCATAGCCTTTGCATACTACTCTGACTTTGTTTCTTGTTATCTCACCATTCTCATCAGGTTTGTTTCTAAACACCCATTTTCTACCAATCACATTTTTATCAGTCGGTCTAAGAACTAGAGACCATGTTTTGTTCTTCTTAATTTGATCTATCTCTTCTTCCATGGCTTTATACCAGTCATCATCTTGTAGTGCATCTTTCATTATTTTGGGTTTAACCTTTCTTAGCAAACATGATTCATTTCTAAGCCTATTCCTTGTCATTGGTCTTGCATCCTTGTCACCAATGATTTGATCTGTAGGGTGATGTTTTCTTACATCCTTGGCTAATCTAGGTTTAGTCCTTCTTTCCATGTTTGATCCTTCAACTTCAAAGTCATTTCATTGTTCTTCATCTAGCATTTCATCATTCCTTTCTTGGATACTATTTTTAGAATCAGAATGTGCTTTTTCTACATTCTATAGCTTGGCTTCTAAATGTAGCTCGACATTCACAGGCTAAGACTCAGTAGATACCGAAGTTTGTTACTGATTCCCAACTTGATTTGCAACATTGTCTTCAACTATCATTCCTTCATATAAGTATACAAAGGATCTATAATCCTATATTTTCTTTGACTCATCAACTTAAACTTTTGCATGCTCATTAAAATTTACATTTGCACTCTCCACAACTTTTTTAGTGTTAACATTCAAACACTTATATGCCTTACTTCTAGTGGAGTATCCAAGAAATATGCCTTCATCACTTTTTGCATCAAACTTTCCATTTCTAGTATCTTTTAGAATATAGCATTTAAAACCAAATACTTTGAAATGTTTAACATTAGGTGAATGACCTTACCATAATTCAAAAGGTGTTGCATTTGTACCTTTCTTGACTTGAACTCTATTTAGTATGTAGATTGTAGTACTTATAGCTTCTCTCCAGTACTTCAATGCAACATTTTTCTCCATCATCAAGGTTCTAGAATAGTCATCTCCTTTTAGCAATACCATTTTGTGGTGGAGTTCTTGGTGATAATGTTTTCCTTTTGATACTTTTTGTCATTGTAAAATGTTTCAAACTCTCTTGATGTGAACTCAGCTCCTCTGTCTAACCTTAGGCATTTTAGGTTCTTTCCTATTTCCTTCTCAACTCTAACCAAATACCACTTAAACATTTTGAATGCATCAAATTTTTTCTTTAAGAACATAGCAGTCATCATCCTGGAATAGTCATCTACAAATAGTATTATGTATCTGTCTCCTAGGTAGCATTGCACTTCTATTGGGCCACATAAGTCTGTATGAACTAACTCTAGTACATCTGTGAAAGTGTATGTTTTACTTTTGAAACTAGTCTTAGTCATCTTCCCTAGTTGTCATTGTTTACACATTGTGTTTTCAAGTATCTTCGACGTGGGCAATCCTCTAAATTTCTTTTTCTTGCTAATACTAATCAGATTATCAAAATTATCATGACATAACCTTTTATGCCACAACCACACATCATCAAGTCTAATAACAAGACATGTTGCATCTTCCATATCTAGGTAAAATAGATTACTCCTAGTTTTTTCACATTTTCCTATAAGATTTCCATCAGTCTCAAAGATCTTCGCAGTTTTGTTTCCAAATTCAACTTTGCAACCTACATTGTGTAATTGTGATACACTCAACAAGTTGTAGTTCAATCCTTCAACATAGTATGCATTATCACATGAAATTTTCTCTGTAAGTTTGATAGAGCCTTTTCCTTTGATTTGACATGGGGCATCATTACCAAATCTAACACTATTTCCATCATATTGAGTAAAGGTAATGAACTTGCTTTTGTCTCTTGTCATGTGATGTGAGCATCCATTGTCTATGATCCACTTGTCATTCTTGTTCACACAGGTAACCAATGCTATTACTTCATCTTCATCTTTGTCTAATTCATCCTTCATGGATACATAGACTACTTCATCATCATTTTCATTAGAGTCATCTTCAACAATGTAGCATCTCTTGCCTTTTTCCTTGTAATCTTTGTTGTCATCTTCTCTTTTGTTCCTGAACTTGTTTCCTTCTTTGTAGTTCTTCTTCTATGGACATATTGTAGCTATATGACCTACTTCATTACAATTGAAACATATGATAGGGAACTTACCTTTGAATTTTCCTTTACCTCTATGGAATCTCCTAGCCAGTAGTGCTTCTAATGATTCCACATCTTCCTCATCTGTGCTTCTATCACTAGATGGATGTTTTCATTTTCTTTTTTTCTTTCTTGACGTGTCCTCCTCAATCTCTTTTATTGTCATCTTGGCCTTGAAAGTAAATTCAAGGTTCTCAGATATGTAGTTGTCAAAATTGGATAACTCAAATATAGTAAGTCTTCCAACTATTCCCTCAAAGGTTAGTGTGTTGTAATGCAGAGGATTTCAAAACCTTTAGAAAATCAAATACATGACTTCAAGCTTCACATGCATGAATGCAAATTTCAACAAATGAATAGAAATTTAATGAAATGAGGGTCAACACATGAAGATGTTGCCCACTTAAATCTGCATTACAATTGGGTTTTCTTGTAACCTGATATGAGACAACAATAAAGAAATAAGTAAATACATGAAATTATAGAGGATCCTCCAATGGCTGACAAAGACCATTGGAGGATCTTTGGAAAAACCCCATGCAAAGACCACTCTCAAAACAACAGAGAGATCCGGCTGATAGGAAATGAACAATAAGAAAATATTAAACTATTAAGATCTGATTTTTAGATTTCTTCCAAGATGTTGATCTAAATACAAATAGAAAAATGTATGTAGAATACTACACAATCACATCTGTACAACACTAGAAACTTAATAAAATTACAAGAAAACTCAAGAACTTCATTCTATTCACTTTTTCCCAAAAAAAATCTCTCTCCAAAAATCTCTCTTCAAAAATCTCTCTTCCTCTTTTTGAAAAACCTTCTAATGTAACTCCCAAAAAAATCATCATAGCTTTCTTGTGGTGGTTACATTTTGAATGCCTACACATGGTGCTTTAGGAATATTCATCATTTTCTTCCTTTTGATTTTTTCCATAAACATTTTCAAAAATTAGAAACCTTTAACACACCCAAAATAATTTAAAATAAACTCATACTAAGTCCTAAGTGGATAATGTTGGGTAGGCTTATAAGAATGCCACCTAAACATTTCCACCACACAAAAAAAGGACATTTATTTTAAAACATAAAACTCTAAACTCACACACACAAACATTTCAAATTTTAGATTTTAAACTTAAAACTTTTTGATATTTGCTTTGTGCCCTGCATTTTAGTCATATTGCAGGTTGTCTTCCTATCGCCACCAAACTTCCTGTTACAATATAATTCTACATAAATAATGTTGCATGTTATCTTCTTTTCGCAGACGTGCTCCTACACCATACTTCCAAATTTCAAAAGTTTCCAAGTCCCTTGGAAACACCTACAAAACAAAGCATTAGAAAAACATATGGATCCCTTCATCTTGACTTTTGGTTTGTACTTTTCCTCCATTAGAAAACTTGGCCTTTCTTGAACTTGTATCATTTGAATTTTCTCTTTCACCTTCATCTTTACCTTTGGTTTTTTTTTCCATTGGTAAGATAAAAATTATTTGTTGCTCACTATGCATCCACTTCATCATATTCTAAATTTGTATGGCTGCTACATACACTTGTAACTTCATCACATTCTAAATTTTTATTATTGCTGTATACACTTGAATTTTTATTCTGAATTTTATGTCCCGAAAATAATTTGTTGCCCTATCATAAATATATTTAGCCTCATCTTCTTTGTCCATAACATCATCTGATACCTCTTCTTTTGAAACTTCTTCATGTTGAGTCTCTGTACTACCACTATTCCTTTTCCATTCTCCCATGATGGCTGTAAACTCTTCCCATAAATTAGATTCTTCTTTAGAACTTGCTGCTACACAATCTTTATCTCCATCCTCATGCCATTGCTCTTGACATTTCACTACACCATGAATTTTGAAGGCTTCATTATTTTCCTCCAAAATCTCTTTCATAAGAGTACCTTTCAGCATTGTACTCATCTCTATTTTCAAAGGACACATTATTGTTCCAACCATAACTTTATCACACTCAAATCCCATAAGACTTTCCTCTTTATTCTTCTCATCAACATTTACTTGCTGCACTGCTTCTTGCAACAATTTATCTTCTTCCTGCTCTTCATGTTCTTTCCCTTCCAAAGGATAACTTACATCTATCATTGTTGAGATTTCTATACCAACTTCACATACATCTGCACTTTTTTATGGCTGCCTTCTCTGTAGTTTCATTTGCCTCTACCAAAAGTTCTTTCACTTCCTCTTTCACTTCATCATGCATTGGAAATGCTATCCTATCAATAAGACCTATACTTCTTGATTCCTTCCATGTTTCATCATCCTTCAATGGAAGAAAAACCATCTTCTTCCCATCTTTTTTGACAGTATATGTGTTCTCTCTACAATCATATATGGTTGACCTGTCATATTGCCATGCTCTTCCCAAAATCAAGTGACAATCTTTTAAAGGCATAATATCACATTCAATGGTATCAAAATATGGTCCAATATTAAAAGAAACATATGAATTTTCAAACACATCAATCCATTGTTCATCTCCTAACCCATATGCTCTGTAAGGTAAATCATGAGGTACTCTTGGAAGATTCAATTTCTCAACCATTTCTATTGAGATTATATTTTCAAAGGAACCACTGTCAACTATAACTTTGCATACCTTATTCTTGCACTTGCACTTTGTTCGGAATATAGAATGTCTTTGGCTATAGCTTTGTCTTTCTACTTCTTCTTCTTCTGTTATGATGGAGAGCTACACTTTGGAAACCTTTCATGGATATACTCAACTCCAAGGGTTGCTTCAAAGGCTCAAACTCATCAATCTGGAAACCTTCACAATCTGCACATTGTATTTTGCTATAGTAACATAATCTGCTACATGAACATAGAATGCTTCAGCAACATAGGACACTTAAACAAAAAAAATCTTTTTCCACCCAAAAAATCAGTCTTGTTCTTTCACTCATTTACTCCAATTAGTGGTAATTGTGTCTTCACAGTGACAGGAATTTTGTCAAACACTTATCCCCTCAACTAAAGAAAACTAACCATACTTTAACCATGACCAAAAAAAATTGTCCAACTCAATGCTGCTGATTTTAGAGATGGGAATTTATTTTCAAATACTAAAATTGAATTTATTTTAACCACATTACTTCTTGACACCATGAAAATCAAGAAAGAAAAGACTTTCCAAACTGCTGCCTTCCTGTAGCAACAGTGACAGTAAATAGGACAGTTTTCAGAAATGGGTTTGTTTGACCCCTAAAATCACAAGATAATTTTTTTTGGAAAGAATGAAAGTTGTTCAAAACATAATTAACTATCTTCCCACCAATTTTTGCGTCTCTATGAAACTATATGTGACTACTATAAATTTTTCTTTGGACTATAAATCTAAAATCTGAATAGACCAGCTTCACAAAATTGTGCATACCTTGCTCATTTCTAAATTAAAATGAACCAAACTTGAACCAGATGAGAGTATATTCAATGATATTTTCAAAAATATATCATGCATAACAAGAAAATACTTCATGAAAAAATAAGGAAAATATTTCCACCACACTGCCCGAAATCAACAAACTTCAGATTTAAGGAATCTTGACATGCATGCAATAGTTTCAACTTCAAATATTTCTCTTTCAAATGATAGTGATTTTCTTCCTTTGATTCATCTAAGTGATTTAATAAAAAATCAATCCAAAAATCTTTTGGATCCCTTCTCCTTCAGCATTCATAAACAAATATGTGATTTGATTCTTTCCTCCATGGAACCCCATATAACTTCAAAATCAAATACCAAATCACCTTTCCCTACCCAGATCTTTTTCTGGGCTCTGATACCAAAAATGATGCAGAGGAATTTAGAACTCTTTATAAAATCAAATACATGACTTCAAGCTTCACATGCATGAATGTAGATTTCAGCAAATGCATAGAAATTTAATGAAATGAGGGTCAACACATGAAGATGTTGCCCATTCAAATCTGCATTACAACTAGGTTTTCTTGTAACCTAATATGAGACAACAATAAAGAAATAAATAAATGCATGAAATTACAAAGGATCCTCCAATGGCTGACAAAGACCATTGGAGGATCTTTAGAAAACCCCCATGCAAAGACCACTCTCAAAACAACAGAGAGATTCGGCTGATAGGAAATGAACAATAAGAAAATATTAAACTATTAAGATCTTATTTTTAGGTTTCTTCCAAGATGTTGATCTAAATACAAATAAAAAAATGTATGTAGAATACTACACAATCACATCTGTACAACACTAGAAACTTAATAAAATTACATAAAAACTCAAGAACTTCATTCTATTCACTTTTTTCCAAAAAAAATCTCTCTTCAAAAATCTCTCTTCCTCTTTTTGAAAAAGCTTCTAATGTAACTCCCAAAAAAATCATCATAGCTTTCTTGTGGCAGTTACATTTTGAATGCCTACACATGGTGCTTTAGGAATATTCATCATTTTCTTCCTTTTGATTTTTCCCATAAACATTTTCAAAAATTAGAAACCTTTAACACACCCAAAATAATCTAAAATAAACTCATACTAAGTCCTAAGTGGATGTTGGGTAGGCTTATAAGAATGCCACCTAAACATTTCCACCACACAAAAAAAGGACATTTATTTTAAAACATAAAACTCTAAACTCACACACACAAACATTTAAAATTTTAGATTTTAAACTCAAAACTTTTTGATATTTGCTTTGTGCCTTGCATTTTAGTCATATTGCAGGTTGTCTTCCTATCGCCACCAAACTTCTTGTTACAATATAATTCTGCATAAATAATGTTGCATGTTATCTTCTTGTCATAGACGTGCTCCTGCACCATGTTCCCTTGTACACATCTTAGCTCTTGGATGTCTAAAACTCTAATAACATAGATACGAAGCAAAGTTCTTAAGTATTTTCTTATAGCTATTTCTTCTTCCAATTTTCCACCTAGACTTCTTATTGCATTCACCACTTCTTTCATTCTTGTAGCGTACTGAGCAACATTTTCACCTTCTTCCATCTTCATGTCATCAAAATTTCCTCTTAGACTTTATCTCTTTGCTCTGTGGACATTTTGAACTCCTCCATAGATTTTTGATAAGGTTTTCCACATTTTGAATGTAGTGTTATAGTCTTTAATGTCA
The DNA here is from genome assembly GCA_028749045.1 of Cupressus sempervirens. Lineage (NCBI taxonomy): Eukaryota > Viridiplantae > Streptophyta > Pinopsida > Cupressales > Cupressaceae > Cupressus > Cupressus sempervirens. The sequence continues at coordinate 362,704,491 of CM053783.1, forward strand.
TCATATTCTGCATAGTTGAGTGCAGAGGCAATCTCCAACATTGCTTGGTTATGCTTCTTTTTTGTATTGAAATCATTTGTAGTAAGAGGTCCTATTGGAGTTACATGTTCTATTCCAATTGAAGTTTTTGCATAATCACCTATTGATCCAAGGTGCAATTTCATTAGACTCTACCATGTAGCAAAGTTGTCTTTGTTGAGCTTGGGAATTTTTCTCTTGGACATCTTGATCTTTCCTACTTCTAGTACCTTGAAACTAAATCAGCGGATGGCTCTGATACCAATTGTTAGAATTTCTTTAAAATAACTGAGGGGGGGGGGGGGGGGGGGGGGGGGGGTGAATCAATTATTCAAGGTCCAAATTTCCTATTTATTCACTAAGTGTAGTGAACCCATTCAACCATTCATTCATCCAAGCTTTAACTTATCCAATTAGCAAGTTACTGTAAATCAACATACAAGTATAACACATAAGGAATCAACACATGACATAGTGATTTATGTGGAAACCCAATTTGGGAAAAACCACTAGTAACATGCTACTCAATTCTCACACTTCTAAAGTGATGCCCTATGAAAGGCCTACCCTATTAAAGGCTTACAACACACTGTAAAATGTGACCTTGTTAGAGAATTTAACCACCCTATTAGAAGTGGGCCTAGTTAAAGGACTTTAGAAAATTCACTTAGAATGCCACCCTATTAAAGGATTTACAAATGGTTGTTAGGCAAACCTAAGTCCATAGAATTTTTAGATCTAATAAAATTGCTAGAGAGCATTAGAAAATATTGACCTAACTACAACACACAACTTATCTTGTAGATCTCAGATCACTTCTCAGCTCATACCCTTGCCTGGCCTTCAATCTCTGCAACTCTTGATAGCTTGTCCTCCGTTCAAGCTTTGTCTCCTTGAGTATCCACACTCAATTTACCAATGCAATCATCTCTACATGACCACTTATAGAAGTAGAGTCTCTCTGCTCTTCCTTCTCCTAGATGTCTCCTCCTTGACACTTGTTTAACCACTTTGTAGATTTGGCTCTTCAACAATAACAGTATTAGTAACTCTTTGCTTCTTGGTCTATGAATTCTTGAATAAAAGCCTTGGAGTACCTTTTCTCGCTTGATTCTTCCATTTTTTAATTTCAATTCGCATGGATTAGGTAGGATTCATTGCATCTAACCCATATTCTATTTCCTCTAGAAACTTCATGAATAATCCTTTAGAATTTGCCCAAAAAAAGGCTTACATAAGATTCTGTGCCTCCAAATCATTATCCTTATCTTCCAACTCATCCACAAAATTCAATGTAACCACTATGTCAGCTTAGATTTGGCAAATCTTTATCTTTTGAAATAATGCAATAGCTCGACACTATTGAAATAGTGGTGTTCAACACATACTGTGTTACTTAGCTTCAACTATGTTTTTCCTGATGCTCGACACCTAAAGATCACTTAGCACCAATTGAAAATCTTCTGATGCTCAACACCTAATCTTCACTTGACACATGGAGATCACTTAGCACACACTAGGAATTTCTGTAACTCAGCTTCTACTGAGAATTTTCTTGGCTTCAACTAACTTGCTTGGCACCCACTAAAGATCTTAGTTTAGGCTTTGCAATCAACCTTGTTACAAATTCTTCCTCCAATGTTTCTAAGTGTGACCAACCCCTATATCTTTGAGTATGTCATCAATATATTACTTAACCATTATCTTAACTGATCCTTGCACTTCATTACAACATCATAACTCAACCTTTCCCTTAGGTGCTCTTGTTACATCTTGTTGATCAAATCCTCTTCATTAATCAACTAATTGATAGTACTTGCATCTTATAAGAAAATATCATCACTAGAAATAGCAAGTTTGACATCAATGATAAAATAATGATTGAAAAAATTCTCTTACAACAATCTCTCTCTTTGTTTTTCAACAACAATGAGCTTTTTCAATCAAATTTTCAACAATTTCTCTGTGATTAAATTATAAATTATCTAATCTTAAATAATCATAACGACCAAATATCTTACCATCTCACTAGATTATATCAAATCAAACTTCCAACCAATTTCATGTGAACCTCAATGGCTATATTTCAAGCTAGGTAAAAAATTGGGATGTAACAACACCTTTTTATTTGTATAATAAAGGGTAATAGGATCTTATTTAGATATAAGAAATAGGAAGATACATATTATACATCTAAGATATATTATATTTTGACATTTTTTTATATATTTCTATCTTTATTCAATATTATAAAGTAATTTGAACTTTAATGTTTGATGTAGTCTCAAGATTTATGCAATTCTCACTGCTTTGTTGTTGTTCTTAATTTTATATAGCAATATAAATTACTTTTCTTTATACACTATTTGGATATTTGCATGTTTAGTAACTAATCTTCCAGTACTATCCTCTTGAATATGTGTTATTTTCAATGGATTAAATTCTATATGTATCTTTGATTATCAAATCTTGCATACTATGTAATGTTTTTCTAATTGGTCTCCATCACTGGAGTTAAATTCACTTAGACTAGGGTCCATATTCCATCAAAATTTCATGTTGAATAATTGATAGTGTAAATGTTATCTTTAAGGGTTTTAATGATATTTTGATTCAATGTTTGACTCTATTTACCCATTAGCAAAGGAATGGTCTACTTATTTTTAAGATTATTAACAATTATAGTAAGTAAGGTTCTCTATCTAATTGCTATATCACATTAAGTCAATGTTACAATTTACACTATATCTTCATATTCAAAAACAATTATATTAACAATAAGCAAAGCATATACCTTAACATCCCTAATTTCTCCTTGGGAATTGTTTTCTATCCAAAAAGCATCAAGTAATAAAATATGTACAAGTTATAACAAACTATTCTATTAGGTATACCCACCAAAGTTAGCAAATCCTAAAGTGAAGGGTTTTCTCTTTTAGTTCAAACCCCATTCGTTGGCCAAATTTGTGTTAGATTTCCCAACATTAATCAAGAAAGGCCCATAGGTTTTCCAACCAACAATTCGAGGAACCAACACACCTCACACAAAGTACTTCAAAAAAGTGCATTTCACATTCATGTGAATTAGTTCCACTGTGGTTTTCTCCCAAATTGGGTTTCTACAAGAAAGTATCGGTTCTATGTGTTGTTTTTGTGTGGGTGATTATTTTTTATTGCATGTTCCTTTATAAGTTCAAGTTTCTTATTGCACAAATTTGGTGAATGCTTAGAAGAAATTTTTTATCAAATTTGAGTTTTATTTTGTGGTATTTAGTGAGTTGCCCATCTTTCCCCTTCTACTCTTAGTAATCTTTATGCCCAATTATTCCAACAATAGATATTAGAGACTAGGTTCTCTTGGTGATAAGCTTAACTACTTAAGGTAAATATCTGATTAACAATACTTTTAAACGAGAGGCTCCCAATGCTAGAATTACAATAGGAAAGGTAAACTCTAAGGGGGGGGGAGTGAATCAATGCTTTAAACTTTAACCCATAAAAATATTCACCAAAAATTCATCTCACATATTCAATAAGTAAACTAAAATACCATGTAAAGCATATACATGTAAAGTATGTAAACAAGCAAGCATTCACACATACATGACACAAGATATGATTCCTAGATACCCTCCAATGAAAAGGTAAAACTGAGGTGGGGTTGACACCCATAAATCTTCACTTCTATAGTAATAAAGTGTATCCAATGAAGGTTACAATGTTTGATCATAAAACATGATCTACCCTATGAAAGGTCTTCCCTGTTAAAGGTTTACAAAGACTGTTAGGTCTTACCCTATTAAAATATTTCTACACCTTGTTAGAAGTGTGCCTACTTAAAGGACTTCAACTCACAATTAAGTAAGCACATTGTTAGAGGATTTTAATACAACCTATTAGGACTACTTTGTTAAAAGATTTAACTAATTGACATATTAGAATGTCTTAACAATGATCCTATAATTAGAACTCTAATGCTTTATGATAGATAACCTCTATTCTATTTTGTACTTGATCCTTCTTGACTAGATGTCTCTCTATTGTTCACTGCTTCCTTCCTCTATTCTCCTTTAAATAATTCTACAATCCAATTTAGATCATAATGCCTTGGTCACCATAAATTTCCTTGTTTTTTTCTTGCAAAACTCTCCTTATTCATTCATTCTTGTAACACACAAGAAGTTTAGGGTTTGTCCTCCTTAAGAAGACCTAGGTGACTTAGGGTTAGGTATGAATGAATAGATATGATTCATCCATATTTCCACTTAAATATGATTGTGTGAATGTAATACATAGGGATTCTCACTTAATATTTGTCATTATCACCAAAATATCATAATTCAATCCTTAAGTCACCCAAAAATGGTTTACATAGTAGTTTGTGCCACTACAAACAACTATGAAAAAATTGTTTTACTCAACATTTGAAGTCCCTAGTGCTTGATATATACTATGACTTCAATGTTGTCACTTAGAATCCAAATGACTTGGCATGCACTTCTTGCTTGATTCTTGAATCACTTGACACATACTTTCTTCTCAGCACTTGAGTGACTTAGTATATAAGTGACTTGACACTTACTATTTACTCAGTATGCTCTAATTTACATGGTGTGCTTGACATACCTTACTTATTCAAAATGAACTAAATAAATGACTTAAGTGTATATAAAATCACATGTCAAAACTAATCTAAGATTAATAATCTCCCCCTTTGACATGAGTGTCAAAAACACTTGGTCAAACATTAATACTCTTATTCTTATGAGCATAACATAAATGACTATTCGATCTCTATACAAAATTTCAAAATATAAAAATTGTGCAAAATGATTTATACCTCAAAATATTATAACTCCCCATGATTTGTTTGATCTATTTTATACTATACTATACTTTGCATCAAAAGCTTTCTCCTAATAAGTATATTTGCCTCAACTAATACTCTTTCTCTATTTTCTGCTTGCTTGCTCTCCCACTTTCTCTTACTCCCCCATTTTTTTCTCTCCCATTGCTTGTACTCCCCCTTTTTGACACTAATGTCAATGGGTTATACACTAATAGTTTATTTGTCCAAAAATTATTTATGGATTTCAAGTATAAATTTAAGACTTGCATCCCAATTATCACATACTACCTCCAAAGACTTAATTTAGATGGCCAACTCAGTAGTAAGGTGTACTAAGCCATCATATGTAGAAAGATTGGGGTCTTTCTTCATAAGTGTTTCTACATAGCCTAGCTCCTTGTGTAAAATCTCCATTTGAGGAGTCAATGTAGACTGAATGCTAATAAGTTTAGCCCTGATGTTGGCTTCATCTACTTGTAATGATGCTATTTGACTTTGGGATTGCAAAAGGATCCTAAAGTGTTTCTCACTTTGAGTTGGAATCATGCAAAATTTGGAATTGGATGATTGCATTTCACTCTCCAAGCTTAGGATGTGATTCCTTATCTCCTATGTGAAGAGTGTAGGATTACACAATTTTGGGTATAGAGAGAAAATGTTCTCTAGTACCTTCTTTACACTATCCATCTTCATTGCCAATGCAACCTATGTTAGTACAATATCACTAGATATCTTCTCATTCACTTTGTTTTGAAACTTCTTCTTAGACCATTCTAATAATTTAGAATTAGTATCTAGGTCTTGGTCACTTACTCTTTCCACTATGTTGGTCAATTATTCAATGATATGCTTTGTTTCATCTAGAGCTAGTTCTTGATGTCTCTTCCTTGCTAGGGCCTCTTGTAGTATGCCCATCTATTCAATTATTATTGCTACACAATCAAACTTGGGCAATAAAATTTCTTCATCTAGGCTAACATCTCCATAAGTAATTACCTCTTCTACCTTAGATGAGCTAGGAATCAACACTGAGAATTGCAATGGTGTAGCATCCATGCTTGACCTCTGAAGAGTTTGATTGGAAGGAGTTTTAGATTTTGATAATGTCACTAGTGCTAGAATTGATACTAGCTCCTTTGGCTTGGGTGCCAAATTTGTCTCTTTAGACTTGTCCTTTTCTACCTCTTTGGTTTTAGGTGCACCTTGATCTTGTGTTAGAGGTACAGGTTCTTCTACTTGAACTATTTGGCTTTGTGTCTCATCATTTACTAGTGTTTCAACCTTGTCTACTCCAACTATCTCAACCTTGTCTTTTTCAGGTTCTTATACATTTTCTAATACTAGAGTGCCTTCCATGAGTGTATTGACTATGCAAAATGTTGTCTCCTTCCTTTTGTATACAAATAAGGGTTGTGAAGGTTGTACACTTGTGACTTGAGGAGTGATTGTAGGTAGTTCTTGTGTTTTCACTTCCTACCTTACAGTCATAATCTCTGACTTCTTAATTTCATCTACACTTACCAATATAGGGTTGTCACATAATTTGACCTATAGTGTAGATTGGATAAGTATCCTTTTCATATCTTCCTTTATTAGGTGATTGATGTTCCAATTAGTAGGATAAAAAACTTGTTATCACTTGTGGAGGGCTAGCACTTGACATTTGTGTATCTTGTATGCTCTGATCTAGTTGCTTCTCTTCCTTAGTTGTTACTTGATCATTAATATAAATATCAATGGTTCCCTCAATTATGCCTTCTTCATTTTTATCTTCTTCATCAACTTCTACTTCAATATGTTTTTGTTCATTGTCTTTGGCTGTGGCCAGTCCATATGTAATCTTCCACATTTGTTTGGACTTTAGTACATCCTCTATGTTGTTCGTTAATATACTAAATGCCCTATACTTAGGTACAAATATCATAGCATATTTCTTTATGGATTTAGACATTTATGCCTTGCTAAGTTCTAGCATAATTTGAGCAAGGGTTGTCTCCCTAATTTGATTCTCTATGTCTAAATAATAGTGTCATTTCTGCTCAACCCTATCATATAAACTCTTCGTTATGTAGTTGGAAATTTCTAGAGAAGCTTTCTTAAAAGTATTAATCATGGAATATATTGCCTCCTCTAATTGATTCTTCTCAATCTTTTCAAGGTTATCAAATTCAATGTGAGAGAAACCTAACAAATCAACATTATTTGTAATGTTCTCACATAAATTATCTAGGTTTGAGGAGGGACTATGACTCACCACTTGTAATTGCTTGTTGTCATTAGATTCAACCTGAAAAACATACTTTCTTCTTAGTTTTTTCTATGCTCCACCTTCTTATTATTTAAGTTTGGCTACCTCTTTAGCCTTTTGTGTAGTGACTCTTGCACTAGCTCTTGTGGTAGGTGTTGTTGTTTTAGGTTGGCTTAGTTTTGTAACCTTCTTTGGTTTTGTCACTACTTGTATCTTTGCCTTTCTTTTTCTTTTTGTTAGTAGGAATAGGCTCTTCGTTGGCTTCTTCTTCCTCAACACCTTCTATAGCTTCTAGTTTCTCTTCTTTCTGATCCTCTCCCTAACCTTGTAACTATGCTAGTGGTTCTTGAGCCTGTGTGTCTTCTTCTTCTTCTTCTTCTTCTTCTTCCTCTTCTTCCTCTTCATCATCTCCTTCACCAAATTCTTCTTTCACTTTCTTCACCAAATTTTTCTTCCTCTTGATCCAAAAAGTATTCTTCAATCCCTTAGTGATCTGTGATTGCTGCAGAGGCCTCATCAACTCACTAGTAGAATTTTAGCAAATAAATGACTATATGACTAAAAAATTTAGTCAGAAGACTGAAAATTCTAGTCATGTGACTAAAAGTGATCAAATTTTAATAATGTTTTGCAATTTATAAGTATAAGTGACTAAATAAATGACTTATTTGGTCATTAGGTAAAATATCAAGGTTAGATAAAGAGATGTGACTAAATAAATGATCAAATAAATGACTAAAAAATTGGTCACTAATAATAAGTCACCCAAACAAATGACTAAATGAATGAAATATGAATTTTTTATCAGATTAATATGTTCTTCAGATTTTTCTTAATAATGTTTATTACTCATTGATAGATTTTTTGTCTTATCAATACATTTTTATCAGTTAACTTCATCAAATGTCCTCTCAACTAATATTGAACTTGAAATGAACTCAAAATGACCATAATGTGCACTTAAACTCAAAATGTATCTATAAACTTCTAAATAAACTAAAACCCCTCCATGCTTTCAAAAGAAAACTTGAAGTCTATATCTACATATAAAAAAATTAATTATCAATGAAGTATTTTATAATCTCAATAAATAATTACTAATAATCACATTAGCTCATGTAATATCACATAACAATAATAATTAATTTCACCACTAGAGCTTATAGAAAATAATAATAATTAATTTCACAAAATAATAGTTAATGCCAATAGAGCCTAAGCCTAGAAATTTATTTCATTATTTATTTATATTAATTACTATTATGTGTTAATGTCAAAAAGATTTGAACTAAATACCTCTTAACTAAGAGGCCCCTAATTTACCATTGTATTACAAGCCCTTCTCCAATAATAAACCAATGTTTTATAAATATTAAATCTTTAAATAAATTAATATTAAAATTATTTTATTTAATCTAAATGTACAAATTAATAAAAGTCGAAGTTAAACATTAGTTGTGGTAGTAAAAAGATATATAAAAATAAATTAACAAAATGAAAAATCAAAGGCCCTTTATAATAGGAGTATTAGGTAAAGACCATAAGCCTGCCCTTGGAACCTCATTTGCTTTCCATCTTTTCACTTTGTTCTCTGTTGAGTCACCATGAAAAACTACGAGGGTAAGGAAAATAAATTGAGATCTACATGAAGCCTTCATGTGGTCAACTTAGGCCTAATGGTGAGTTTATCTTTCTTTTCTCTTTTATTTTTTTGAGAAATCTTGCATACAAGGTGTGAGCATATGTCAAATTATAGAGGATGATTTGGAAGATTGGTAGAAAGTTTTATAAATCTATGTAATAGATAACTTTTAAGAAAAAATTTAGACTATATAGAGGGAAAGAGAGAATACTACCAACTACAATGTTCGTGTGTATTTTAAAATATCACCTTAAAATTTGACACAATTAGAATAAAAAATCCTAAAAAATGGAGTAGATCAAAAGATGGAATAATGGAGAAATGTTGGGCTTCCCTTAATTTCATGGAAGAAGCTATAGGAGAGGCTTAAATATTTCTAGAGGTTAACTATGTAGAAGAAAAAATTGTGCATAAAGCTTTAATAAAAATTACCATCATAAAGTTGTCAATTAATTTTTTTAAGGGTTACCATTTTTAGATTCGAAGCTTGTGAAAAAGGTGTGAACATGGGTCAAAACAAATAAGAGGATGTCTAGAAACTTCTTTGATTACTTCTAATCATTGCACTGACCTGCATTAACACAAAGTATTTTTGAATTAATTGAATTTGTGTTAAATATTGCTCTAGGTTAACTATGTAGAAGGAAAAATCGTGTATAAAGCTTTTATAAAAATTAACATCATAAAGTTGTCAATTAATTTTTTAAGGGTTACCATTTTTAGATTTGAAGCCTGTCAACAAGGTGTGAACATGAGTCAAAACAAATAAGAGGATGTCTAGAAACTTCTTTGATTACTTCTAATCATTGCACTGATCAACATTAACACAAAGTATTTTTGAATTCATTGAATTTGTGTTCCAAATGTAACAACATATGGTAAAAAGATAAGAATAATAATTGGGAGTTAAAAAGTATATTATATGGTGAAATTACAATATGAAATACTCAAAACTAGAGGAGATGAGATGAAACATAAAATGGGACTAAATGGGGCTAAATTTCCCTATAAATTCTCACTGGAAAACTAGTCATTGCTGGTTATAGTTCTAAATGTCCTTTGATTTTCACTAATATTTTAGCTATAAACAACCTTGAAGGCTATAAAAACAAGAGTGTTCCTCTTCATTGATGTCTAAGTCCTTATTTGATCAATGAATTATATAAGCCTATAAATCTCTTAAGATAATTTTGTATTTCCTTCATAGCTCAAATGAAGTTTATTAGGCATGATTTGTGCCCTTTAGGGTTTGACTTTTAATAATATTAAAAACCTACCTTAAATATTCTCTAATTATTTCCTTATTATATATTGGATAGAAATTCACATGTACATTTACATTTGGTCTGTGACTTATCCCATCTAAACCCTATATAGCTAGTAATTTTTTTGGGAGAATTTTCTGGTTTCTAAAAGTTTGTAACATTATTGCCTAATATTCTCATGGTATCTATATTGGAATCAACTAAAACATTCAAAATTCATTACTTTGCATGCATTCCAAGGAATTGGATTAAATGTATGACTTCTTTTGGCTTTGCGAATTCACCTAGTTTCTTTATTTCTATTTCCTTGAGTCACATTAATGTGATATTTCAAGGGAAATAATGAACTACTCTTTATAAATGTTGATAATTTTATTATTTCATTTCTTAGTTGATAAATGAATGGTTCATTAAATGTCAATATATTTGAGCTTTTAATAACATAAATGGATTGTATTTTTGCCTCTGTATCAAGCCATGTAGTTGCATTACTTCATATACGACCAAACAAATCTGTTCCAATAGTTTGAATAGTTATTGAAAAGGTTCTCTATGAAATTCTATTGGTAGATTTTGCATTTTCTACTTTAGATTTTATTGTTGATCTAGGAATTTGATATTGGTTAGTTGACATTCTAAATTTCATTGCCATGGAGGAGGCATTCTTTCTAGTAAGCTTTATAATATGGATACAACAAAACAAATTTGATTTCATATATTTCAGTTCTATCTCCTTAGTATGTTGATGATTTTTTTTTTATCACTTTTTGGTATTTCTATACATGCTTCTCTAGCACCAAATATTTCCGTTAAAGCCACTATCATATATAACTTGTTCTAATATAACACTGTATGCATTTTTTATGAATATCCTCTATACTATTTTGATATGCTTGTACTATTCATAAATAAGTTGAGGGACAATTACTTGTGAATAAAACTTTTAAGTATAGTTACCATACCAAGACTTAACCAATACAAGTTTGCAACACCTTAAGAGCATACCGAGTTCAAGGAATATAGCATTTTTTTCTCCTATACCATTATGATCCTCCCTAAATTGTTCATCTTGTCTCTTCAAAGGTGCTCAATGGTTTAGACTTCTCACAAATAGATAATTTAAGAAAACAATCCAAGATTCAATACTTTCACTAATAGGATATTCAAACTCTAGTGTCAATATTATTTGACTAGTGTCATGTAAAGTTTCATTAATGTTGCAGATACAGTTGCAAGGCTCACTAGATTCATAATTTAGCATGTTATCAAAATACCTTGTAATCAATTTGATTGTATTTACAATTGATAGGAGAACACTGAACAAAAAACCTTTAAATCCTTACACTAAAATATATTTCATTACTTTTTTTCAAGTTACCAAGTCTATGCAAAAAGTTCCAAGTTTGGTAACTAATTAATAATGTACATCTACTCTACTTATTAATGCTAGGATGACTGGTATTTTAAGTATGTCAGCAAAGTAAATCAATGGATATATTGAATATTTGTATACATGAAAACTTACATTGAATTTTAGGAAAAAAAAATCAAACTATAACAAGCACATCTGAGTGATATGTCAACTTCCAAAGAGACCCAAGGTTTTACATCAAAATAATATGATAAATTCAAAATGTAAATTGTCAAAATTAGAGAACCTTTCTAGAATGATAATATATCTTGCAATAGGTTAAGGAACTATTAGCATATTTGATAGAAAATCACTCATGAGATTATTAATATACTATGGCTATATAATGTATAAACTAGTATGTTTTTGAATGTTGTATATTTTTATTTAAATCTAGCAATACAAATTGATGTACAATGTCTATGTTGTATAGTTTTGTAACCTATATGGTCTTTTTCTGAAAATTGAAATTTTATCTTTACTTAGCAACAACAAACTTTAAAAAAAATTCATGCAGGAAGGGAGGAAAGCATCCAAAGCTCAAGAAAGGGTCAAGTTGGCTAGTCTACGAAGAACTAGAGTATTTGCATAGTAGAAGAGAGGGATCACTGTTGTGAGTTATAGACCCTGACTTGAATACAATATATCACACACAAAATATGCCAAACACAGATTTAGTTTTATCACAGAGGAATCTTTCTCAGTAGTTTCAAGCCCATAGGGGAGATTATCAAATGGCTGCAAGTTCTATATCAAAGGGAACTGGACTCCAGAACTATTGGCTTTACAAAATAAATCCTAGGAATACTAAGATCATTTAGAAATATTGTCTACTAAACTTAATATCTATAGGAATGTCTTAAGTAAAAACTATATTACACTACTATATCTAGTTGGATAAACAAGGCACTTATCATCTACTTCAAGTTGTCATGTTGTTGAGCTATACCCTTTCCCTTTTTCACTATAATACTTAGTTGATAACAAATTTTTCTCTAACTACCCAAGCTGTATTTGTAGTGAATCTCTTAGCTTCTACAAGGCCCCTGCTTCTCTTGAAAATACTCTAAACTTCTAAAGGAGATCATCTCGCTCAGTCTTATACAATGTCAGTATTGATGTAGCTTCTTCTAGTTTACTACCCAGTTCCAATGCTTCCTATTCTTTTTCATCTGATGCCCTCCAAAAACTCAAGACTTCTTCTGCATTAGATGCCAAAACATCTATTTGTAAAGGCATTGCCTAATTAATTTCCTTATGTATCTCTTCTAATTTAGAGAGAGTCTTGAAATTATGTACGAGATCCAATAGACATCATCCAAGCATTCATTGTTGGAACTATAAGGAAAGTCATTAATATCTTCATGCTACATTGCATCTTCAATCATATCTATTAATATGTTCAGCATACCTTCTATATAAGCTTTGAAAGTTTTCATTGTAGATCCTTGATTTGCAACCATAGCCTGCAACTCATCAACATTGGTGTATAATGCTTCCTTTTCAAATATATCCTTCACTGCTTGCTCTATCTGACATTCATTTTCCTTGTGAGGTCCTCAAAAATTTTCAAAAGAAATTCCTTCTCCCATTTTACTATTGAAAGGTGTGGCTCAAAAATAAATGCATTCCTCTGTAATGCATCAAGCTCAATGAAAAGTGAAATATCCACTGATCCTTCATGACAATATGTATAAATATCTAAGAGCATCTAAGGAATTATATATGTTGCATTCCTTCCTCTTTGGTCAACACTAATCTAGTTTTTAGTAATAAAATATCCATAAATTGTATTAAACTCACACTAATTGCATACCTACAATAATTTTTATTGTTCAAGAAAATCGTTCAACTTCCTCCAATAAGAAAAATAGGTAGACTTCATTACTATTAGATTTTTTCTATGGTATTGTCACAGTAGTATGTTACCAAGTCTCTATAAAAATATAGTTCTACTAATGCAACAATAATTAACTATCAATTCTATAGTAATAAATAGCTGATCACTAAGAAGATATATTAGTATTGCCATTAAAAAAATTGATGCTTCATTGCTTCATAATGAATGGTACAAGCTGCGACAAATTTGGAGCACAATTTTTCTACAAAGAGTAATATAAACAATACATAGCTAATTTATGTAGCTTAACCTCCAATCTAGGCATATACATTTTTGTGAAGAGGATATTCTGAGCAATATTTAAAATCAAAGAAGATGTGAAACTCATGTACAGTTAGCAACATGCAAAAATTCACTAAAATTATATATCTAATTGTGTTCCAAGAGAAATTAGAGAGCTTTGAAATTCAGAAGCAAAGAGACATCATTTCTATTGATATCTCATAACATCTGTATACTTAACAATGTCACTTTTCCCACTTTTAAGTTTTCTACTGAAAATGAATCAAAGAATCATCTATTTCACATGAACATCATTTAATTGATAAACATCCATGAGCTCATCTTCTCCAAATTTGGCCTTCTCATGTTTTTGCAATCCCAATATTTAATGGCCAAATTACTCAAATATATATTTGGAAAGGAAAGAAATAAAAAACACAAATGTAACAGTTTGTGATTTTCAAGAAAAAATTATTTTCAAAATTCACTAGAATTGTGATATTGTTTTCTAGAAAATAAAATAACTAAATAGACAATGTATTTTTTCACAAGAAAAACAAAAAGAATCAATGTAAAAATATCATTTGGAGTACATAAAAAATGAAAATAATTACTTATTAATTTAAAGTTTTACAATTTTATTTCTTTTTTTAATTAAAAATTTAGATGTTTTATTATGTATTCATATTTAATAGAAAAAATCTTCAAAATACAGAATAATGTAGGGTGTTGCATTAAGAAAGAATGAAAATAACTGAGATTTTTAGTAAGTATTCATATTTAAGACAAAAAAAGATCTTCAAAATATGGAAAAAAATATAGGATGTTCTATTAAAAATGCAATGAAGTTTTTGAGATTTTCTTAGTAAGTATTCATCTTTAACATAAAAAAATTTTCAAAATATAATATATGTATAATGTTATATCAAAAAGGAATGAAATCAAATATAATTTTTTAAATTAAGTGATTAATTCAATAATTGAAATGACAATAGAATCTTGATTAGATTAAGTGTGATTTTTTTTTTTGCTATAAACACAAGCTTTGATTTAAAAACTATTCAAGATAGAAAGTGAAATTATTTTGATATTAAATATGATATGGAGATCTATTTTGTTACTTTAAGAAAGCATTTTTTTCAAATACTATTTTATAATTTTGTTGTAATGTGATTTTTCGTGATGTGAAAATATAAATAAGATCTAATTTATTTGTAATACAAAAGAATAAGGCATTACATAATATTTGTTATTTATTTCAGAATTTTGTCCAATCTAATAATATTAGAATACCATTACATATCTTTGGGAAGTTTTCTTTGAAACTATTCTTATACAGGATGGAAATATTAAAATATATACATTTTTTTCTTTGCACTAATGTGTGGGTATGATACACATAGCTGAACCAATGTTAGTCATTTGTAAACTTTTCAAGAAAGCAAATGTTAATTTTTTCATTGTAATATTTGGGCTTTATAAATAGTTAGCATTACACCAATATAGGTGTAGTTATATATTTATTTATTTATCTTTTTATTTATATATTTCTTATTTGTTAGTATTATTTGTTTATGCATGCAATATTATTAATACTATTCAAGTTATATGGATCTTTTATATATCTTATTACAAGATTATGTGGTGCACCAAGAAGTTAAATCTAGCTTATTAGGGCAATAATGCAATAATTTAGAGAAGTGTAATTGACATGAAATATAGTTTTAAAATGCTTGAATAGAAGAATCTAAAATTGCTGAATTGTTATTGATAAAGATTTATATTGTTATTTTTCATAATAACTAAAATTTATGTTCTTTAAGAAGAGTGTATCATGTTACAGTGACCATGATCATGGTAGATCTAATGCTGGGAAGACAACTTTGTCAACTTATTGCATTATTCTTTAAAGGGTACTAGCTCAATGGAAGAGCACCTGCTTAGGAGGATGGTGGTTCAATTCCATCGTGCCCTAATATGACTAAATTAATGATTAAATAAACTACCAAATAAACTACGAAACATATTACCATATATACTACCAAATATAATACCAAGTATAGTACCATATATACAACCCAAAAAGGTACCAAATCAACTATCAAATATACTACAATATCAACTACCGAATATACTACCCAAATAACTACCAAATAAACTACCAAAATTACCAAATAAACTACCATATAAACTACCAAGTAACAAAAATAAATGATTAAATCAATGACCTAGTAAATGATTAAAATAATTTAGTCATAGATTTGGTTGGGAGATAAATGTCTAGCAATAAACTACCATTGGTCATGTGATCAAAATTAGTCACATATCTACAATTTTTAGTAGTTTACTTAGTAATATATTATTGTTTTTGTACTAGTGACATTTCTCTCATAACCTAATGGCCTTAGCCATCTCACTCTAGGAACTGTTGCTTGAATATATGTGTGATTAGTATCAACTAGAAAGAAAACATCACCATAGTGTCTCCACTAGTGAGATTGGAATCTTTAATCTCTTCTTCATAGATTGTTTAAAATCTTCAAAATAGCTAGTCATTATTGACTCAAAGCTATCACCTAATTGTTTAATGAACTCTCCTATTTGTACTTCAATTGATCTATTTGTCTTCCATTCAACCTTACCAAATGTAAGAAATGTATTCTGCACATAGAAGAACATACATACTAGAATAGATCCAAATTTACACTGAGAACTCTTTATTTTACTTATAGCTCTCAAATTTTCAATCAATTGTTGTAACTACAACTCAACAAGATCATAAGTATGATATTTCTTCACAATTTTATAGTCCATATCCACTAGAATGTAAGGTACACTATTTAATCTAGTTGACAGATAAAACTTGTGTTGTTATCCTCACTACAAAATCTATCAGGAGATTTGTGATTGTGTCAATAGTCATTCCCCTTTTGTTCCACATGGCCCCTGTGTTCTTTTCAATGACTTCCTTTAACTCTCTTCTCATAGTATTTGGCCAATCTAGGGTTGGATACCTTGTTACCCTATGAACAATTTTCTAACCAACCTATTCTCTAACCATACTAAGTTATCATGAATTTTTCTTAAGAAAATCTTAATCCACTCAGTTTTGAAGAGATTTGGAAAATCTAGGGCAGAAATTAACCCTTTCTTCTTGACAATATTGTATTCTTCCTTGAATGCTCCATTTTCACATAGTCTTCCATATTATTCTCTAATTTCCATGTCATATATGCTTCCAATCTTGCAAGTGTAACAATTCCTTACATGTTGAATCATCAAGACTCACAGTGGTATCATAGACAATGCACTGGAGGGATCCTTCTGATATGCTATATCTAGAATAGCCTTGAAAATAGGTTGTTTGATCTCATTACTAATTAAATAAATATTTAAAACCTCTTTTCCATCTACACCTTTTGATTTAGATGAACTAGATCTCATTATGTATGTCTATGGTTTGCAAAATTTGAAACTATGTAGCTCAACACATGGTAAATACTTTAAAATATTGATGACCACTAACATTTTACTCGGCAACCATAAGAAAATTTTCATTCTTGACAATTTTTGGAAATATTCAAGATAAGATAGGTTATTGAGAGGGGAGGGGTGAATCAGTAATATCAAAACTTTTAAAACAATTCAAAACTTTGACCATATATACTATTCACCATTCATTCATCTAATCTACTGCATAAATGAGAGATCAAATATTCATAACACATGTACACAGTGATTTGGTGACTTAGAAACCTTCCAAATAGAAAGTAAAATTGGGGTGGGGATGATACCCACAAAACTTCATTACTGTAGTATGAAGTTGGCCTATTAAGGCTTACATTGACCACTTCTAGTGATCTGCCCTATTAGGAGCATAAAGGACTGCTAGGTCCACCTTGTTAGAGGATTTACAAACATACACTGAAGTATGCACTCTGTTAGGAGATTTATACAAAAGACTGTTAAGTCTACCTTGTTAAAGGATTTACAAAATTGATTCACCTATTAGGATGAAACAGTGGATCTACTTACAAACTTGATTTTCTAATTAGATCCTTGAAGTATATATCACCTCTTGTGACTGATGAATCATTACTGCTCCTTGTAGACCTTGTTGAATATTCTACTCTTCTGTTGATTCCCATTTACACTTCTCAAAAAATTACATGTCTCTTTTTATACTCTCATCCATATTTCATACATCTTGCAAATGATATAATACATTACATATTTACCATTCCAATAATTAAAATTGCAAGGTTGGCTAAAACACAAGTGAACAAAATATTACTAAGTCAACCAAATAGTAAATAACTCGGGTTCACTAAACTAACTCGGTGACCTTCTAATACTCGGTGTCCATTGCATTACTTAGCATCATCATGCACTCAGTAGAAGTGAAGGCTCATTCCATACTAATAATTTGACGTAGTTCTAAACTTGGTAACCATTGGATACTCAATGGATATAGTGTCACTCGATAAAAATTAAATCCTTTGTTTACCTTGCTTTCACTCGGTAAACATTTTACTTTCATTGCTCAGTAAACACTGTGCTTCCATCACTCGGTAAACACTATGCTTCCATCACTCGGTAAACATTGTGCTTCCATCACTCAGTAAAAACTATGAAGCTTGATGAACATTGTAAACTTGGTAGACACTATTGGATTGCACATTCACTCAGTAGCTATACTCAGCTTGGTTAACACTAGAATGCTCAGTGTGAACTATGAAGATCAATGTAAACTACTTAAGTGATGAATGTACAAGGTAACCACTAAATGCTTGATATACATTGTAGACTAAGTGATGAGCTTGGTAGCTATAGTGATACAGATAAGTGTTTTCACTAATGACAATAATAGCTTAATGCCAACAATCTCCCCCTTTGGCATTAGTGACAAAACACTTATAAGGCAAAACATATGTACACAACCTGACTGAATGAATTTAGTTTTTTTTTTCAAAATTGATCTTTGTAGAACTACTATATATACAAATATACTTATGTACACATGTAAACTTTATTGTGTGCTAACTCCCCCTATCACTTATAGTGATACCTTTCCTTATTTATTATGTTGAATCTCTGAATCTCTCCCCCTTTTTGACAATAATGCCAAAGGCTACATATATACAATTTATATGGCTACACCAAAGTGAGATAAAAATTCTTGATGTACCTTAAGGATGGTTGCAAAATTACTATCCCAAGTCTACTACAAAATTTGATAGGTGGAGAGGGCATTTTGAACTTCTACTAATAATTGGATCAAGTGATCAGCCACTGAGAAGTTCTAATCTTGGACCAATGTTTTGTAGTGAATAATATGTTTCTGCATTGTGTCCATGATAGGTAGGATAATGTTTTGGATGTCTATGAGTGTAGACTAGATCCTTGCTTCCTCTCTCAATAGTGTTGCCTATACATCTACCAAATATCTGATCTTGGTGTGATGGGAGGTTGTGGAGGAGTCCACCTTCAACTTAAATGCACTTGATTTCATATCAATGTCAATCTTATTTAACTTATCCTTTATTTCTTTGGTAAATCTAGAAACATCACAAAGTTTAGCAAAAAGTGATGCTATATTATTAAAAGAATTTTCAAAATTTCCCAAAAATTTTGACAATTCAACTTGCTCTATTGCTATCTTTTGAGCAATATGCTCTAGCACCTTATTATCAAAATTCTTTTTAGCTTTCTCAATAAGTTTTTTTTTGTCTAGAAGATTCCTCATTAAATTTCTGTACAGCCTCTTCTGACTGAATTAAAATGTGTTGAGTAGAATCTACTTCAACACCTATAACATCTATAATTATATTCTTGGAATTCTCAATTATTCTGTCTTCCTTATCCCTTTTAGACCTTTAACTACTTCTGTGTAGCTTTCATCTCTATGAGTTGACTAGCTAACCTCATCTCTTCACTGGTAGTAGTGTCATAGTCAATCTTAGGTATCACTATCTTAGTGTCTAGGTCAAAGTCTTTATCAATTTCTTTTCCAATGATCAGAAGTTTTAATGGATGCTTTTGTTTGACTTCTGTGATGACTGGTTTGACCTTAGGAATAGACACAATAGTGGAGATGGAAGGGCTAACAATGAAAACTGGGATAGGACTTGAGGATTGAATGCCAGTAGGAGTATTAATTGGATAAAAAATTGAAACACTTCCCAAAAATGGTATCATACTCGATAGAGTACCCATAGTAGAATTGATTGGATTTAAAGTAGATGCAGATAATGCTGATAGAACTGTAGAACTTTTTGAAATCAAAATTGTGGAACTTACTAGTACACTAATTGTTGATGAAGGAGTTGAGGAGGCTGGCTCGGTAGTTGAAGAAGTTACAGTCAACTGAGTAGATGAAGTGCTTGGCACATCTATTTTAGATACCTAGAGTTGGGAGGTGGCCAGTGAAGATTGAGAAATTGATGTGGCAATTGTGCTCACAATCTCACTTGCAGAAGTTGTCTCCATAGTGGATGTAATAGTCTTTGGTGGAGAGTGAGGAAGGGATACAATCACTTCTGCTTCAATTTTAATTGGATCTTCTTCTTCCTCATGTGCTTCTTCCTCCTTGTCTTCTTCCTCTTTTTCTTCCATAAGTGCATGCAGTTCTCCTGGAGTAACTGTGATGGATGGAGTGCTATCAAAATCATCACTGTCATTGCTATCATCATCCTTGATCTCAATTGGGCTTTTGTAGATGATAGATGTTCTTCCACATTTTTTTTGCATCATTTACAACATGCTCAATGTCTTTAATTAAAATCAAACATGTGTGAAATCTAATCATCATTTTACCTTCGTGGTTCTTTATTGTTGCCTTTATTTCTACTCTAGTGAGACTCGGTAGAAGATTCTTCAGAGATTTCTCATATGTGTCTTTGACCATTTGGGTGGCTAACTCCCATCTTGGTTGCAATCTCTCAAACAGTTCTTTGGAGATTTGAGAGGCAAGCTAGTCCGAGGAGTATTTCCATTTACCCATCTTATTGAGTACCAGTTCCTCAATCTGCATTTTCTCAGCATCAATTCTTGTTTCAAATTTCAATGCCTTGAAATTTGCGATGCCAGCTCCTTCTTCCAATTGTTTAAGCCTTTCCTCAAATGTGGGTGGAGGCCTAACCAGTATAGGTTCCTACTTGCCTTTTCTGGTTCTTCTAGAGAATACTGCAATAGGATTTTTCTTAGGTTTGGTAATAATTAGCTTACCTTTCTTCTTTGGATGTTCCTCTTCAAATTTATGTTCTTCTTTTTATT
This sequence comes from Cupressus sempervirens, assembly GCA_028749045.1. Taxonomy (NCBI): domain Eukaryota; kingdom Viridiplantae; phylum Streptophyta; class Pinopsida; order Cupressales; family Cupressaceae; genus Cupressus; species Cupressus sempervirens. Next base: position 362,725,321 of record CM053783.1, read on the forward strand.
CTTCTTCTTCTTCTTCTTCTTCTTCTTCTTCATCTTCTTCATCCTCACCTTTTCCCTTGGTAAGCATAAGAGGACCGGTTGTAGTTTTCAATTTGGCTATCTTCCTCTTGCCTTTGCTTATGGCCTAGGGTAGCTTGATTTCAATCTCAATTTTGGCCTTTGCCTCATCATATGTTCCAAAAATTGGTTTCCTTGGGTCTACTGGTTTATTCACTAGTGCTTCAATAATGTCCCTAGCCTCATCAATATTTACCTCATAAAGAAGAGGTTTCACCCATGCAACTTGGGGTCTGACTGCCTGAATATATACCTTATCACAGTCAACCATAAAGCATACATCATCTTTATAGTCTTCAACTAATTTTGGTGGAATCTAGAACCTGTTATTCATTCTTTCCTTGAAGTCTTCAAAATAATTATACATGATGCTATCAATATTTTCACCCATTTCTACTACAAACTCATTTATTTGATACAAAATTGGAATGTCTTTTCTCCATACAACTGTTCCTTTTGATGGAAAGAATTTTTGAACATAGAAAAATAAATAGATCAATAGAGAGCCAAATTTACAAGGATTATTCTTTGAAGTCCTTATACTATCCATATTTTTATTCAATTGTCTGAACAATAATTCTAAAAGATCAAATTCAAGGTTTTTCTTTAAAATTTTAAAGGCCAAATCCACAGCCTCACAAGGTACATTGTTCAATCGACTAGAGCTATAGATTTTGTGGGTAATGACATGAATGCCAAATCTTAGTTTGACATTTGATACAGTGTTGACCTTTAAACCTCTACCATCCCACTCAGCTAGGGTTTGCTTCTATAACTCCTCCCGACCTAGGGTTTTGGTTGTTTTTGCTTTGCTGAGCATAGGGAGACCCATGATTTTGTAAATCATCTTCTTTGTAATTAACACTGGCTTCTCTAGCCATAGTTTCCCATTGTGCACTCGACTCAAAATATACCTAATCCACTTGGTTTGGAAATTTCTTGGCATATGCGAGATATGAGTCAAGCCTTTGGTTTCAAGATGCTTGTATTCAAGTTTTAGAGAGCCATCTACACTCATTTCTCCTAGGGCATTGTCCATCTCTAGGTTTCCAATTTCTTGAATGGAAAATTCAAAATGAGTACAAATATCATTGATAAGAAGTACCTTAGGTGGAATTTGTGATTGAGCTCCATTCGGGTTGAGTGATTCTATAATTGCTAGAGCTAGCTTGAAATTTGGTGCCTTCCACTCCACACCTTTGACTAGCATTTATGAACCTCTTTTTTCCTTGGTGCTACTTCTACTCCTAGATACCATTGCTGCTCAGTAAGTCTAAGAAAATTCTAAAAAAAAATTCCGCTTTAAAAATTGCTTGAAATCGCTTGGAGTCACTAGGAATTTGCTTGAAATTTCTTAGCTCTGATGAAGAATGAAATCAAATTCTCCCCTTTTGAGAAATTTTTTTCCATAAATTCTTGGTACAAAGGTAGCTGAGATGACATAGTATTTGATAGGGTGTCATTCATTTTCTCAGTAGAAGCTTGCAACTCAGTGATCAAACAAAACTTTTAGTTATTCTCAACCTAGCTCGATAAGGTCTTCAACCAACTTTCCTTGGTAAATGTAACTCAACAAAAGATACGCTTTCTTTGATCTTTGTGTATATGAAATACTAATTTGATCATTTTTCTTTCTTTTATTTTGGAACTGTTTGAGATATCACTAGAAGATGTAGTTTCATATCCTCCTTTATGAATCTAATTAGAATTGATGGAGTCACTCACTTCTTGAGTGACATTGTCATCATTTGAACTATCTTGCTCAGTAGATTTTTGAATCCACTATCACTTCATTTGCTTGCAAATGTTTTCATCTTTAGCTTTCTTTTCATTTTCAACTCTTCCTATATTCATTCAATTTTTGGCTATATGATCGAGTTCTGTACATGTATAACATCTTACTGTTGTATCTCTTTTTCTCAAGTGATGCCTTGAGCAATCTTTGCCAATGTGTCCATATTCTCCACAATAATGACATCTACACTAGGTATTATAGTCCTATCCAAAGATTTCTTTAACAAGTTGTTTAGCTGGATTCAATGATTTGGATCTGCATTGGAATGCCTTGTGACCATGCTTCTTACATTTGTGACAACTGCCTTCAAATTTTGGTTTCTCCTTGCATTCATTAGCTTTATGACCATGCTGACTACAATTGTAGCATTTACCATTGAATTTACCTTTTCCATTGCTCCAACACTTGTTTGATGTGTGACCTAACTTTTCACAATGATTACAAGTAGGTTTTTGATTCCTTTGGGCACCTTGTTTGGAGGTTTTACCTTCTTCCTTATAACCAAGTCCAACTTTACCTTTTTGTTTATGAAGATTCTGCTCACTTTGCTGATTTAATTGAGTCATGTCTGCTTGAGATTTCATCATTCTCTCATTGATTTGCCTTTCAGTAATCAAGTCATTTTCCAAACTTTCATTGATTTGTCTTTCAGATCTCAAGTCACTTTTTAAGCTTTCATTGATTTGTCTTTCAGTGATCAAGTTATTCCTCAGGCTTTCATTTTCAGATCTTAGATTCATAATTTCTTCATTTGCATTAGATAATTGATCTACAAGATCTTCATGCTGAAGGAATTGATTATTTCTTGTTTCTAAGTCCTCATTTACCTTATCTCTCTGTTCCAAAACTTCACATAGCCTAATTGACTAGATTTCTTGTTCTCTTTTAAGCTTTCTTACTTCTTCCTACAAAGAACCATTCTTTGCTAGGAGTTCCTTGATTTCCTCATTAGCTTCATTTGAACTGCTTGATGGTAAAACATCTTCAATATTTTCTTCAACATACTAATGATCATTCATTTGTCTTGCAAGTTCCTTCCTTCTCTTCAGGGATTGAGAAAGATGCTCCTTAGCTTCTTTGAGTTGAGCCATGGCTATTTCTAGATCTAGCTTTTCATTTTCGATAGCTTTGTCAAGTCTGAATATCTCCATTATCCTTGATCTTTTTCCCAAGTTGTCAAGCTTTGTCCTAAGAACCAAGATGCTTTGATGCCAATTGTTAGAAATATTCAAGATAAGATAGGTTACTAAGAGGGTAGGGGTGAATTAGTAACATCAAAACTTTTAAAACAATTCAACACTTTAACCATATATACTATTCACCATTCATTCATCTAATCTACTGCATAAATGAGAGATCAAATATTCATAACACATGTACAGAGTGATTTGGTGATCCAAAAACCTTCCAAATAGAAAGTAAAACTGGGGTGGGGATGATACCCAAAAAACTTCATTATTGTAGTATGAAGTTGGCTTGTTAAGGCTTACATTGACCACTTCTGGTGATTTTCCCTATTAGGAGCATAAAGGACTGCTAGATCCACCTTGTTAGAGGATTTACAAGCATACACTGAAGTATGCACTCTGTTAGGAGATTTATACAAAAGACTCTAATGTCTACCCTGTTAAAGGATTTACAAAATTGATTCACATGTTAGGATGAAACAATGGATCTACTTACAAACTTGATTTTTTGATTAGATCCTTGAAGTATATATCACCTCTTGTGACTGATGAATCATTACTACTCCTTGTAGACCTTGCTGAATATTCTGCTCTTCTGCTGATTCACATTTACACTTCTCAAAACATTACATGTCTCTTTTTATACTCTCATCCATATTTCATACATCTTGTAGATGATATAATACATTACATATATACCATTCCAATAATTACAATTGCAAGGTTGGCTAAAACACAACTGAAAAAAATATTATTGAGTTGGCCAAACAGTAAATAACTCAAGTTCACTGAATTGACTCGATGACCTCTGATACTCAACATCCACTGCATTACTTGGCATCATCATGCACTTGGTAGAAGTGAAGACTCAGTCCATACTAATAACCTGACATAGTTATGAACTTGATAACCATTGGAGACTCGATGGATATAGTATCACTTGATAAAAATTGAATCCTTTGTTTACCTTTCTTTCACTCAGTAAACATTATACTTTCATTACTCGGTAAAAACTGTGCTTCCATCACTTGGTAAACACTGTGCTTCCATCACTCAATAAACACTGTGCTTCCATCACTCAGTAAACATTTTGCTTCCATCACTTGGTAAACACTATGAAGCTCGGTGAATACTTTAAACTTGGTAGGCACTTCTAGATTGAACATTCACTGGGTAGCTATACTTAGCTTGGTTAACACTAAAATGCTCGGTGTGAATTGCAAAGCTCGGTGTAAACTGCTTAAGTGATGAATGTACAAGGTAACCACTGAATGCTCAAATACATTGTAGACTGAGTGATGAGCTCAGTAGCTATACTTATATAGATAAGTGTTGTCACTAATGGCAATAATAACTTAATGCCAAGAGACAATAACATGAAAAAGTTGACAAAACTTTAAAGATTTTTCCTTGATTTCTAATAACACTTTACATCTTTATTCATGCATATGTAATATTTTCAAAACTAAATCTTTGGAATTGATGCATGGTATCACTTATAAATATTAGTCCCATATACCTCTTGATTGCTTAGTTTGATAAGGTGTAATCACCTAACCCATTGGGTGAAGTGATCCCATAAGTACTTGATGTGTTGTAATCCTTCTTTCTTCTCCATGTCTTATTCATCTCATCTTTGACATTTTCAATATCTTCCTTTCCTTTACCTTTGTTGAACTTACAACTTGGTGCCTTTTACCTTGTTGAATAATATTGGTTAATGTGACTAGTCTTCAAACAACTAAAACATGTGGTTTGACTCAGCCACCTTTTGTAATCACTTCTGAAGTGTGTTCTAATATAGTTCTTAGAAACATGTCCATACTCTTAATAGTAGTGACTATTGTGAGATTTTTGGAAGCATGAATGTTGATGGTATCCTTATGGGGAAGTATTGTAGATATGTTACTATGATGATATGTTACATTCATGACTAAGTTATCATTGATGTCAACATAGCAATTTTCTATGGTATCTAACAAAATAATAGTGGAAAGATCAAGCTGGTATGAATGAATAGTTGAGTATTCTAACTATTTGAGGTTATGGGAGATACATTTAAGTATCTGGTATATGTAGTTGATGTTGGAAGAAGAAATGATAAGCCTAGAAGAAGTTATGTAAATTTTGCTGATGTCTGTTCTGAGATAGAATTCATAGAGGCATGTTTTGGTAAACTTGTTATATCTCCTAGCATATTTGATATTCTGAGGTGAGTTTGAGGATGTAAAGAAGACATGTTGCTAATGACATGGTTAATTTCAGTCATCATAATATTACATTTATGAAAAGTTATTTAAGTTGCAAGGTGGAAGATTAATGTTATCGCTAAGTGTGACATGTTCATAATGTGGTCTTATAATGATTAACTGAGAAGGTCTAAAAGCCAACTTAGGGAATTGTATTATGTAATCAATATAAAGAAAGGACATTGTCCTTTATCATATGGATATGAGATGACATGGAAAAGTAATTCTCTAAGAACTACAAGTGTAGAATGTGAAGTTGAATAGAGAAGAGCAGAAGTGAAGGAAACTTCATTGCCAAGGTTTTGTTGAGTGATCTAAGGTTTGATATTTGGATCTAAGTTTTGTGATCTAGTCTATGAGGTCTAATAGTGATTAGTTTGGTTGATAGAATAAAGGAAAGAAGAACATAATAGTAAATTTCATGTTTGAGAAGTGAGCTCTTCTTGTAATTAAATTTGCATGTTTGAGTAGTGGGCTCATCTTGCATACATTCTACTACAACTCCTAACAGGGCTAGCACGACTCCTAATAGAGATTCAAAGTCTCCTAATAGGGACTCTATGTACTAAATATTGTAATAGACTCCTAACAGGGTCCATCCTCTAACAAGGAATATTTATATTAATACATCATCTTGTGGGCATCATTCCCACTAGGGTTTTCCCTCTAATCAAGAGTTTCCCTAGTCAACATATTTGGTGTAATTGTCTATGTACATTTTATTATGGTTGATTTTTACTTTGGTTGAATGGTTAAGTTTGTTTAAAGAAGATAAATATTTTAATTTTTGGATAACTGATTCACCCACAACCCCACACCCCCCCACCCCCTTCTAAGTTATCTTGGTGGACTATTGTTTCTAACAATTGGTAATGGAGCATTAGGTCCTTGAAGATAATGTTTAACAACTTTGAGAGATCCATGGTGAGCATGTTTAGGAAAGATAGTCCTATATTTGATGGAATAAATTTCAACACCCAAATGATGGAAATTCTTGGTGAGTTATCAGATTTTTGTAAAGAGAAAAGTATTGAGTTTTCAGACCTAGAATCCTTTTGCTGTATATAAGGGAACAATAGCACAAGTGAAGATAGATCTAGATTAAAAGAAGACATACAGATAGATGAAGGTATTGATCTAATTACAAAGAGAGAACCAGAAGGTATGAAATTTTTTGTTTTTTGGACATGTAAAGAATTTGGTCATTTTTCGAGTAGATGTCCTAAGAGATTGAGAAAAGCTAGAAAGAATCTACTCTCTAATAAAGTTGAAGAATTTAGAGAAAAAATGGAAAGATCCTTGAAAGACTGTGTTAATGAGTCTAGATTGGTTAATGAAAAAAATATATCAAAAGAAACAAATTTGGAGACTATTATGGAAAGTGAAAATGTGAGAATTGATGAGAATTACAATTCAAATGATGATGTTGTTACTAAGCCAAGAATGATGAGATATTTCTTGAGACTAATTTTTTTTTTGTAGAATGAAGGAGAACCAAGGTAGGAACAAATCTTAGAACCTTCAATAGAGCCAAGAGTTGAGATAAAAACTCCTACATCACGAAAGGGTATGATAAAGAATCACCTATCTAAGTAGATCATCAGAAGAAAAGATAAAGGTGTGATGACCAGAAGTAGAGTCAATGAAGAACTATGTTTGATATCTCAAGTTGAACTTATGAATATAGATGAAGCATGTAAAGATGATTATTGGAAATGAGCTATGAAAGATGAATTGGATCAAATAGTAAAGAATGAGACATGGGAATTGTTCCCCAGAACAACAGACAAGAATGTGATTGGAACTAAATGGGTATTCAGAAAAAAGATGAATGAACAAGGAGAAGTTCTAAGGAACAAGGTAAGATTAGTATGTAAAGGTTACTCATAGCAAGAAGGAATAGATTATGATGAGACCTATGCTCCAGTGGATAGAATAAAAGAAGTAAGATTATTTTAGCCTATGTAGCACAAAAGAAATTTAAAGTGTATTAGATGGATGTCAAGTTAGCATTTTTGAATGGAGAACTTGAAGAAGAAGTGTACATTGAGTAGCCCAAAGGTTATCCTTTGATAGATGACAAGGATATAGTATGCAGATTGAGGAAAGCATTGTATGGCTTGAAGCAATCAACCAAAACCTGGTATGCAAGGTTGGACAAGCATTTAACAAAGCTTGGATATAGCAAAGGTATGGCAAATAGTAATCTATATTGGAAATAAATTGATGATGGTTTGATAATTTTGGTAATATTTGTTGATGATATCATATTTGGAGGAAATGATGATGAAAGTGATGAATTTTTTGAAGAGATGAAGAAAAAATTTGAGATGAGTATGATGGGAGAGATGAAATATTTTCTAGGATTATAGATTGTACAGAACAAAGAAGGAATATTTATTTCTCAGACTAAGTACTTTAAGGATTTACTAAAAAGGTTTGGTTTGGAAATATGAAAACACCCATTGGAACACCTATGGTAACTAAAGAAAAGTTATCTACAAAGGATGAGACATCTATTTTTGAGCAAAAAAAGTACATATCTATGATTGAAGGCGTGCAATATTTGACTCACACAAGGCCAGATATAGCAAATGCAGTTGGAATTATTGCAAGATTCCAAGCTGATCCCAGAGAAGCACATTATGCAGCAATAAAAAGATATTTAGATATATGAAAGGAACATTTGAGTTTGGATTGTGGTATGATAGATTTAATGATTTTACTCTAAGTGCTTATATTGATGTTGATTGGGTAGGCAGTATGGATGATAGAAAGAGCACTGGTGGTAGAGCCTTCTTTCTTGGAGGAAGATTGGTTTCTTGGTTAAGCAAGAAGTAGGATTGTACATCACAAAGTACAATAGAAGTAGATGTTATAATAGCAAATAATTAGAATTAAGTTGTTTGGATGAAGCATATGCTAAAGTATATAAGGATAAAAATCAATGAACCTGTTGTCATACATTCTAATAACACAAGCATGGTAAAAATGTCTAAGAATCCAATGTTGCATTCAAGGACTAAGCACATTTCTATTAAGTATCACATGTTGAGAGAGAAAGTTGTAGAAAAGGAAATTAGATTGGAGTATGTGAGCACTAAAGAGAAAATTGCAGATATATTCACTAAGTCTCTTCCTAAAGAGACTTTTGAGTATTTGCAAGGTATTCTTGGGGTTATGCCCCTTCCTACATCAAAGTAGAAGATGCAAGAGTACACCAATCCAGTGTAACAAAGTACCATTTTTGTTTGGACTAAATGTTGATGCTTCCTATATGGGGGAGTATCTATGTTGGATAGAGTCATCCATGAATCTTGTTGAATTTTGTTTGGAATAGTATCTTTGGACACTTGAGCTAAGTAAGAATAAATCGTTGCATAATTTGATGTGGTAAAGTTGGTTGCCAAAAACTTTGACATTGATGTCAATCGGGGAGAAGTTTGGCATGAAAAAAACATATTCAAAAGATGTACAACATGATAGTTGGAGAAGTTTGGCATGAGTACAGTATGTTTAGAAGAAGTACAGCATGGAATGATAGTTTGACAAAAAGCACAATGAGGTATATCAATGGGGGAGAATGATTGATCAAGAGGACTTGAAAAGTAAGATAAATAGTCTTTTGTTGGTATTCTTGGAACTAGATTTTTTTCATCTATGTTGCCATTAATGCCAAAGAGGAAGATTATTGTAGATTGTTGGAAGCATGAATACAAATGATATTCCTATGGGGGAGTGTTGTAGATATGTCACTATGATGATATGTTACATTCATGACTGAGTTTGTTATTGATGTCAACATTGTAGTTTTCTATGTTATCTAATAGAAGAATAGCGAAAGAATCAAGTTGGTATGGATGGCTAGTTGAGTATTCTGACTATCTTAGGCTATGGAAGGTACATCTAAGTATCTAGTATATGTAGCTAATGTTGAAAGAATAAATGATAAGTCTAGAAGAAGTTATGTAAGGTTTGGTGATGTCTATTCTAAGATAGAGTTTACAGAGGCATGCTCTGGTAAAATTGTCATATCTCCTAGTAGATTTTATATTTTGAGAATTAAGGTTGAGGATGTAAAGAAGACATGTTGGCGATGATGTGGCTAAGTTTTCTCATCATAATATTACATGTGCATAAATTTATTTAGGTTGCAAGGCAGAAGATTAATGTTATCACTAAGTCTAATGTGTTCTTAATGTGGTCTTATAATTATTAATTGAGAAGGTTTGACATCCAACTCAAGGAATTGTATTATGGACATAGTATAAAGGTAGGACATTTTCCTTTATCATGTGGATATGAGATGACATGGAAAAGTAATTTTGTAAGAAGTACAAGTATGAAATGTGAAGTTGAGTAGAGCAAAGTGGAAGTGAAGGAAACTTCATTGCTAAGGTTTTGATGAGTGATCTGAGGTTTGATATTTGGATCTAAGGTTCATGATCTCATCTACAAGGTCTAGCAGTGATTGGTTTAGTTGACAGAGCAAAGGAAAGAAGAACATAATTGCATGTTTGAGAAATGAGGTCTTCTTGTAGTTGATATTGCATGTTTGGACAGTGGGCTCATCTTGCATACATTGTACTACAACTTCTAACAGGGTTGGTACAACTCCTTACAGAGTTGAAATCTCCTAATGGGGATTCAAAGTCTCATAACAGGGACTCTATGTACTAAATGTTGTAATAGACTCCTAAAAGGGTCCATCCTCTAACAAGGAATATTTATATTAGTACATCATCTTGTGGGCATTATTCCCAACAGGATTTTCCCTCTAATCAAGGGTTGTCCTAGTCAACATATCTGGTGTAATTGTCTATGTGCATTTTATTAAGATTGATGTTTACTTTAGTTGAATGTTTAATTTTGCTTAAAGAAGATAAATATTTTAATTGTTTGATAACTAATTCACACCCCCCCCCCCCCCCCCCCTTCTCTTAGTTATCTTGGTGGACTGTTGTTTCTAATAGTGACAACTATACCTTATATTATAATCCCAATTAAAAGAGTTGTCATTGTTCTTTATGTTTGTTTTATTTTTTTATGACCACTTGGGTTTGGATCTATACTCAAAAGCTTTGTGTCCATACTTCTAATAGTTATAACAATATCCTTCAAATCTTTGAGCATGCATGGTCTTGGTTTTGCATTCATGTGCCTGATGACCTCATTTATTGCATTTGTGGCAATGCCCATGCTCTTCTACTTAACATTTTGATTTGTAGTCTTGCTCCTATATATATTAGTAGTATGTCCTTTCTTACCACAATTATGACAAGTAGGTTTTGAGTTCTTACCTTTGTCACTTCTTTCTTCAACACTTTTGGATGATTCTCCTTCTTCAAACTTGTGTATCCTAGTCTAGATGTATCACTATTAGATCTAGGATATATCATCAATTGTTCAAAGTACTTGATAGCTTCATTTGGTTTATTGAAACTTTCAACAAACTCATTTTCCCTTTTCAGATCATTTCTCAAGTATTCATTCTACAACTTCAGTGTTGTTATCTTAATGTCTTTACTATTTATTTCATGATTAGCAATCATGACTTGATTTATTGTTTCCAATTATATATGAGAAATCTTGTTTACTTGTAATGATTTATCCTCTAGTTTGCTGGTCAAAACCCTTTTGTCATCTTCAACCATGACTTTGTCTTCCATAACTTTCTTTTTCTATTTGGCCACCTCACATACTAATATGGCTTGTTATTCTTGCTCTATTTTAATTTTTTTGATCTCTTCAGCCAGGGTTCTTTTCTTTTCCAATAGATCTGCAACTATTGTGTCAAATTTGTTAGAGGTTCCATTTGTAAATAACTTAGTACTATCCATCTCTTGGTATTGTGTCATTCTCCTCAATAGCAATTTCCTTCCTTCTTGTCAATGATTTCTTTAGATCATCTCTTTCTTCATCCAACTGATGTAGAATGAGTTGTATTTGATTTTCTTGGTTCTCAATAACTTTTCCAACTTGTAGACTTTTGTTTCCAAGATATTTTCTCAAAGATGTTAGGCTTCACTTTTAGAGAACAATGCTCTGATACCAATTGTTGGAATTACAATAGGAAAGGTAAACTCTAAGAGGGGTGGGGGGGTGGGGTAGTGAATTAGTGCTTTAAACTTTAACCCATAAAAATATTAACCATACATCCATCTCACATATTCAGTAAGTAAAATTGAAATACCATGTAAAGCATATACATATAAAGTATGTGAACAAGTAAGCATTCACATAGACTTGACATAAGATATGATTACCTAGAAACCCTCCAATGAGAAGGTAAAATTGGGGTGGGGATGACACCCAAAAATTTTCACTACTAGAGTAATAAAGTGTATCCAATGAAGGTTACAATGTTTGATCATGAAACATGATCTACCCTATGAAAGGTTTTCCCTATTATTGGCTTACAAATACTATTAGGTCTCACCCTATTAAAGAATTTCTACACCTTGTTAGAAGTGTTCTTGATTAAAGGACTTCAACTCAGATTTAATTTATTTACCTATTAGAATGTCTAAACAATGATACTACTATTGGCACTCTAATGCTTGATAAAATATCACCTCTATTCTGCTATGTACTTGATCCTTCTTGATTAGATGTCTCTCTAGTATTCACTACTTCCTTACACTGTTCTCCTTTAACTAATTTTGTAATTCAATTAAGATCATAATGCCTTGGTCACCATGAATGCCTTGATTTTCACTTGCAAAGCTCTCCTTGATCATTCATTCATTCTTGTAGCACATAAGAAGTCTAGGGTTTGTCCTCCTTAAGAAGACCTAGGTGACTTAGGGTTAGGTATGAATCAATGGCTATTATTCATCCATATTACCACTTAAACCTTTCCTTTATCTGATTGGGTATATGTAATACATAGGGATTCCCACTTAAGATTCATTTTTATCACCAAAATATCATAATTCAATCCTTAAGCTATCCCAAAAATGGTTTACATAGTAATTTGTGCCACTACAAACAACTATTGAAAAACTATGTTACTTGATATCTAAAGTCCCTAGTGCTTGGCACATACTATGACTTTAATGCTATCACTTGACATTTGAATGACTCGACATGCACTACTTGCTCTATTCCTAAATCACTCAGCACATACTGTCTGCTCAACACTTGAGTGACTTAGCATATGAGTGACTCAACACTCACTATTTACTTGACATGCTCTAATTTACATGTTGTTCTTGGCATATGTTAGTTATTCAACATGAACTAAGTATATGACTTAAGTGTATAGACATTCACTTTTCAAAATCAATTTGAGATTAACACCCAAGTTACAAAAGACAACTACCTAGTCTAGATTGATAGGATGGAATTGTGCAATAGAGGAATGAGAAATAAATATTGGAAGCATGCAAAGACTTTGTATAGGATCTCTGAGGGAACCCTATCTATAGAATAATTAAAGAAGAAGCAAGAGAGAACACAAGCATGAGAGGATATTGTAAGTATCCTTTTAGGTTTTAATTATATTGATATTAGAGGTCTTAGAACTACTTTGAAATCTTGGAATAAATTAGAATAGGTCTATGAAGGTGACAAACATTTTTAGAAAGATAGAGAAGAAAGTCTCTGAGCCAAATATGATGACATGAAGATGGTAGAAGAAGAGAACATAGCTCAATATGGTGTTAGAATCAAGGACATGTGGTTTATCCAATTAGAGGCTTAAGTGATGTCAATGAAGATGAATTCATGGCAAGAAAAATATTAAGAACTTTGTTACCTACTTATTCCATTAGAGTGTTAACTATTAATAAACTATTGAAATTTGAGACCATACTTGTTGATGGGCTAATTGGTAAGATCACCACTTTTGAGCTTCAAGGCCTCTATACTAAGTAATAATGTAATGAAAGGAAAATATATTTTTATTGAATTTTATAGCTTATCAAGTCCTTCCAATGATATTTATGTACTCTTGGAAGAATAAAGAAAACAAGAAAAACTTAAAGCATCAATAGAGAGAAGGATACACATTGGAACCGATAAGTACAAAGGTTAAATACCTTTAATATGTTTCTCTTATAAGAATATTGGACACATTTTTACTAGATTTCCATGTAGAAATATCAATAAATAAAATGACATACACAATAACTACAAACGAATATCCAAGATGTAATGTTGTTTAGTTGTAGATGATGAGGAAACTAGTGAAGACTTAGATGGAAATGATGGAGAAGAGATTGTCTTTGTTAAAATCAAATAGGGTCTTTTTATAGAAGACAAAAAGAAGGACAAGGAATTTTTGTTGCACATAAAAATAAGTGATGACTGAATCATAGTTAGGGGGTTCTCACATCACATGATTGGTGACAAGAGTAAGCCATTAAGCTCAATAAATTTGATGGAAGAATTGTAGGGTTTGGTAGTAGTTCAAAATGTTTAGTAAAATGTAAAGGCACTAACTCCTTTTATAGTAAAGGAAATACTAATGATGTATACTATGTTGAAGGTCTAACTCATAATCTTTTAAGTGTGGGACAATTGAATGAAAAATACTACAAACTAGAAATCAAAGGAGTCTTATGAAGAATAATTGGAAAATATGGTGATGAGATAATTATTGGAAAAAAAACTAGAGGTGATTTATTTTAGTTTAATAATACTATTAATAGTTTTTTGGTGGTTGGAGGTGGAAAATATCTTGTTATGACATAGAAGGTTATGTCATGTAATTTTGATAGCTTGGTGAAAGTAAGAAAGGCCAAGGTAATGAGGGGATTTCTACAACTTGTGAAATTGGGCAAATAAACAAGTGAGAAATGTTAACTTGGTAAGTTAACTAGTTCATCTTTAAAGAGAGAGTCTTTTTCATCATAAATTGTAATTGATTTAATGAATACTAATCTGTATGATCCTATGAGATAGAAAAGCTATAATGGAGATAGATACTTCATCTTACCTACTAATGATTGTTCAAGAATGATGTGGTGACTTTTTTCAATAAAAAATATGAGGCATTCAATAAATTCAAAGCTTTTATAGAATTGGTGGAGAATGAATTAATCAAAAGCCTAAAGCATCTACGATTAGATACAAGAGGTGAGTTCAGAGGTGAGTTCACATCTGATGACTTCATCAAGTATTATGAATAAAATGGAATCAAAATATAGATGGAGTCTATAAGAAATCCTCAGTGGAATACTGTTACAAAAAAATAGGAATAAAAAAATAGTAGATGCTACTAGGACAATATTGATTTAGAGAGATGTTTCATAGATCTATTGGAGAGAATCAATGAGCAATACAATATACACATTGAACTAGGTGCAATTAAAGAAGGGGATAAATAAGACACCACATGAGCTAAATGGTATAGTTACTATTCTAGTGTTAAGTATTTTAAGATTTTGGTTGTAGGTGCTACATATAGAGAGATAATTTTTTAGAAGATTTTTAACGCAAAAGTGATATAGGAATATTATTTGGTTACTCAATCAAAAGTAGATATTATAGATGTTTCAATAAAATGACAAAAAATATGGTTGATTATGAATGCAAAGATTGGTGAATTTCCTCATATATGAGGAGGAATAAACTAGGATGAGATGAAAGAAAATAAGGCAATATAATATGTTGAACCAGAAGAACCAAACAATGTGGAAGGAGAAATTCAATTGGAAGAAGAAGAAGATACAATATCTAATCTAGATATTCCAAGCTATGTTAGAAGGAATCATTCTATAGATTATATAATTGTTGATAGGAACACCGGTGTACTAATAAGAAGAAAAGTCAAAGAAATTAGATGTACAATATCATATTTTGAGCCCAATACTACCAAAAAATCCATAAAAGATGATGATTAGATAAGAGCTATCGACAAAGAGTTGGATTAGATAAAGAAGAATAAAACTTGGACACTAGTGTCAAAATCTAAAGATAGAAATGTGATATGTTCCAAATGGATCTTAAGAAACAAGCTAAATGAAGAAGGTAAAGTGATTAAAAACATAGAAAAATTTGTATGTAAGGGATATGCTCAAGAAGAAGGCCTATATTATGGTGAAACACTTTCTCCAACTGGAAGACTAGAAGGAGTAAAAATAATAATGTCTTGAAGTATGCTACATTAAAGAATTCAAAAGTATATCAGATGGATGTCAAGTCAAATTTCTTGAATTAAATTCTAGAGGAAGATTGCATTGAACAATGAGATGGATTTGCACTAACCAAGGAGTAAAATATTATATGTAAACTTCACAAAGAATTGTATGGATTTAAGCAAGACTCTATATCTTGGTATGAAATATTACATTCTTATCTCATTAAAATTGGTCTCAATAGGACTTCAAATGATAATAATGTTTACTTGAAGGTTAAAAATGAAAAGGTATTAATAGTTGGTCTTTGTAGACGATATAATCTTTGGAGGTAATAATGAGATTTGACCCTATAATTTTTAGATGAAATGAAGAAATAATTTGAGATTTCAATGATTGGTGTGATCAAATTATTTATAGGCTTGCAAATATCTCATTTGGACATTGGAATATACATTGAAAAGTCCAAGTATGTAAAGGAAGTTCTAAAAATATTTGACATGGAACACCCCACATAAAAGAGCCATATGTTGGAAATCTAGGGGACCCATGCCTAAAAGGATGCATTAAGCATACAAATATGGAACATATGTAGGGGATTGTGTAAGATCCTTAAAATTGGAGGCAAATATTGATACAATATTCCAAGGAACAAGACATGATAAGATATTGGGGAAAGGACCTCCTCTCCAATTATAACACACATTGCATGTTTGAAAATTAGACAATCCAAATTAAAATATTTTTCCATACACCCATTAGAGATATGTTAGATTATGGTGTCTAAATTCTCAAAAACCTTAAAGGAAACCATAAATTGAATAACCTATACTCCATTTGAATATGAAAACACATAACACAACCTTCATAATTTGGCACTCTTTCTTGAAATGCCTCTGATGAAGAAGATGATGAACTCATATTTAATAAGCTATTGCAAAATTAAAGTACCTATGAAAATAATGGTGGAGTACAATTTCATCATAATATTTCATTTAGTAATAAAACTCGGTACCAAATCCTTCTATTGTATAATCTAATTTGGTGATTTCCAATATAATAACATGCTTTTCATAATAAATAGCAAGTGTAAATCGTCCCATCAAATGCTCTAGTGATGAAAATATCATATGAATTAGTACTTCAAAAACCCAATTGAGGGTAGAGGTCATTGAAAAAAAGTGTTATGCTTTTAATGAATACATGCAGAAACCTTGAGGTACAAAAGGCAGTCAATAAAATCAAGCTATTAAGATTTTACTTACACATATGCTATTATCAAAAAGTTTAAAATATCTACCAGTCACAAGTATGTCCATATGACAAGTATATTACCACATCATACATGCCTATTTTGTATGGTAGTGGCTATCCAGCCACAAAAATAGACAACGTCACAAGGGACACTTAAAAAAATGGAGTGTAAAAAATCTCCCTCAAAATGTTTTCTATTTTTGTGGTTACATAACCACTACTAGTTTGTATGAATGAGCATGTTATGTAGTGTTTGGATGCAATTGAAAAACATCCAAACCATTTTTTGTGGGTCAATTAACTTGATCTTTTTGTGTTTGAATAACTTTAAAAAAAATGTAAAGCTTTCCTTAAACTCTTTGGTAGGAAATATATTGATTATGTCTAAATCAATGGCATATGATGTGTTAGCTATAGAATTCCCTTCTCTCTAGATATGTGATCACATAATTGTCCAGCCTATCCAGAAATGTCCAAATTTTATGTAATATATATTTAATTTTCTATTTTTTAGAATGTCAAAATTTTATTGCATTTATCAATACCATAGAATCTCCTCATTGTGTAAGTTAGATATATGTAGAGAAATAGCTAATTATAGACCATAATATAGTGCTAGGGTTCCTAAAGTATTATTAGTACCAAAACAGAGTGTGATGTCTTATGCAACTATCAAATCTCCATTATAGTCCCTAGTATAAATGTGAACACCATAAGCTACTAGATTACCATGGGATGTAATGTCAAAATTTAAATTATAGAATGGGGAAAAAAGTTGAAGTCATTTAATTTCTTTTCTATTAATTTTGATATTTGGTTATACTAGTGGATGAGTTATATCTTGAAGTCAGACTAGAATCATAGGATCTCACTATACCATAAGTTAGAGAAGGGTGTTATAGTCTTATAAATATAGGTATTAGTTCCCACACATACTAAAGAGGTAATTATAGCTTGTACTACTTGCAAATTTGACTTAATATTGTGAAAAAATACATGGGTTTCATTCCCACCATAATAACCATTTGACCACAATAGGAATGATTATCCATATACTTGCAAACAAGGAACTTAAAGACATAACTAGCTATGACTGAAGTAGATCCTAGAGACATTAGGGAAGAGGCAAGAAAAGTTGTAACTTTAATAACATATGTTTATAGCAAGAAACTAAAAATAGGCACTTCATAGATAAATATTCCACATTTTCATATTCCAACTCATATAACACACATTTAAATGGATCAAAAATCCTTACTTTAGCCAATCAATTACTTGTCATAATTATTCATTTTAGAGCCAACCAAGTAAAGCTCCCATCTCAAGGAGGGATGATACTAATCCAACAAAAATTGTAAGCTCTTTATGAAATGATATGTTGATCTCTCGCTTGAATTTATTTATACCCTCTTTTTACTGTATATTGGCCGGTAGAAGAGGGTAACCAAGTGATTATGTCATTTTCTTGGGAGGAGAAATAATTGTGATATCTAAGGTTTGTTGTTAGGTTTCCTTGTCTACCTCATTTATAGGAAGATGAAGGGGATCTTTCTAGAATACTTTCCTTTAGAATATGCCAACTTTATCCACATAATGGATAATTTTAGAACCCCAAATGTTAGTTATAATTTGGTGGATTTCTTGTAGTGTATTGTTAGAAATCAATGGAAAACCATTCCATGAGTCTAAAAAAATGAACCTCCTCACCATTATGCATTTCCTATGAAATTTATTTAGTAACAATGCTTTAGGATGACATCATAAAATTCCACATCTTAGAGCCTAAAGGGGGATTAGATACTAAGAAAATTATAGTTTGATTCATAAAATCTATATATTTAGTTGTCATCACTTTGATCCAAGGCAATATTTGGTTCATATATAATTGTTACACCATTTGTTCTCAAAAATAAAATTTTTATATCCATGAAATCATGCTTACATGTCCTTCTACAATGTTTTTTATTGGCATGCCTTGAATTTACATGCCCTAAGTTAAATCAATTTATTTTAACTTATTTAATTATAATTAGTTCTCTCATCGAATATATTATTTTCCAATCACCAAATGTTTTCAAGAATAATAATTTGAAATGTAAAATCAAGATTAAATGACATGTAAGTTATTTTTATTGTTAAGCCATGTTAGCTTCTCTAGTGGTCCTAGTTAATTATTTTTGTTTTGAATCAATTGGATTCTAGAATGGCCTTTGAACATCTTTTGTGTGTAATTGAAATGGAATGAATAGGTGGGTGTCCATTAAAACTTGTTTTTTGATACTTTTGCATAGTGATTTAAAACAAGAAAATAACCCCTAAAATCTACCTCAAAACTTATTAATTCACATAATGAGACCATGTAAATTGGCATTCACATAAATTGATATTCTAAGAATAATCCCACAAAATATTTTTTCTTAACACTACTTAATGAGCAAGAAATTAGTCACCAAAATGATTTACTATGTTACTTTTACAACTAAACAATATAAAAACCAATTGAATGTCATTAATATGCATCTACAAAACATAAAAAATAACACTCTAGGAAGCCACCGCTAATGGTGATAGTTCATTCAATTACAAGGAAGATGTGTACTGAGAAAGTTGGTGAATCATCCTCTAGTGCAAGATATCACTGGTCAAAGTTGACCACTTTCAAAACTTCACAAAATTGGTGTTGAAATAGTATAAACTCTATTAGAAAGTAAATTCCACCAAGATAATTGAGGGTTGGGGTGTATGTGTTGGGGGGGGAATCAATTATATACCTAAACAACTACCAATGTCTTTATTAATTTTGAAACATGTAAATAATAGATGTAATAACCATAGAAAGATAACCATGCACTATAACACCAGATAGGTTAACTAGGGAAACCCTTGATTGAAGGGAAAACCCCAGTGAGGATGGTACTTGATGATGTACTAATATAAAAGTTCCTTGTAAAAGGATAGACCCTATTAGGAGTCAATGAAATAAAATTAGTACATAAATTCCTTGTTAGGAGACTTTGAGTCCTTGTTAGAAGATTCCAACTTTGTTAGGAGTTGTACCAACCTTGTTAGGTGTTGAAAGGAGGACAACTAAACTCATTGTCCAAATAGCCTCAAAATAGTCTTCACTAGACAATATTTCAAAAGAGTATATTCAATATCTGAATTGACTAAACAATAACTTCTTTTCCAAAATAGTTCCTTTCAAGCTCATAGTACATCTTCAACATCAATCTCTACTTTGATTAAATATAATTCACATCTAATTTTGCATAACCAAACATCACAATGCATATGACCGTATATGATCTCATTGATGATTATAACCAAGGAAAAAATATTTCCTTTATACTAATTCCTTAAATATTGATTTGGCCTTGAGGCTTTCTTAATTTCCAATGATAATATAGGACATCATTAGAATATTACACTAAACATTACATTACAATCAAAACTCTTTCCATAATGATTTTATCAATAGTTAGCCTCCAAGAATTAGACATTGAATAGTCTTCACCATACATCATAAAATGACATATGTTTTCTCCATCTAAAATATAACATCTTGAATATATCTCTAACCATGCGCTAAGATCACTTAATGAAATTCCTTCTCATCCAAAAGGTATAAATGATTTACCAGTACCCACTTTTCATAAACTCACTCTGAAGCTACTTCCAAAAAACATCACATAACTATTTCATATCTTTGTATTTCTTTCTATTTGTTTAATCATAGTATTTATAAATATCTTTGAACATATACCTAGGAGTGCACATCCCAACTCATTACCATTAACCGTTCCAAATGACTCTTCACTTGCAACTTTGATAATCTTCATATAATAATACATATGTTGACATCAATGAAAAAATTATTTTGGATACAATATATAAGCATTGAATCATGTCTCCAACAATTCTAACATACTCCCCCACATGAATATCATCAACATTCATCATACTTATATTATCACAATGCATGATAATAAACTCACAAAAACCCAATTCCAATGTCTTTCAGCATTTGCTTCATTCAAATAATCTGATTATAATTATTTTTTGTCACTACATACTTTTATTTTGTGAGATGCAATCTTGTTTCATGCTCAAACAAGAAACCAATCTTCCTCCCAAGAAGAATGCTTCACCATTGGTACTTTTTCTATCATCTACACTTCTTGCCAATCAGCATCAATGTATGCACATTCCATAAATCATAATCAAGTTTTCCTTTCAAATATATGAAAAATATTTTTACTACTACAAGGTGTGCCTCTTTAGGATCTTCTTAAAATCTTGCCACAATTCCAACTACATTTTCTATATCAAGTCTTATATGTGTCAAATACTACAACCCACCAATCACAAATTTTTATTTTGTTTTTTTTGCACTAGGGGATTCATCTTTTCTAGATAACTTACATCTAGTTGCCATAGGTATTCTAGTGGATTTATAGTTCTCCAATCCAAATATTTTCAACAAATCTCTAAGATACTTAGGCAGTGATATGGAAATTCTATCCTTATTTTGCACAATTTGCAATCCCAAGAAGTATTTCATTTATCCATTCATAATCATCTCAAATTCTTTATTCTTTTCTTCTAAAATTTCTTGCTAGCTTAATCACTACCTCCAAAAATGATGTCATCCGCAAATACTACAACACTTAGCAAATTACATTCATTCTTTCTCAAATATAAAATACTATCACTATTACCTTTCACAAATACCAAATTTGTCAAATATTTAATTTCCTATATTGCATACCAAGCTCTAGGTGCTTGGTTAATCTCTTACAATGCCTTTTTTTAATCTATAAACCATATCTTCTTCATGATTCAAGGGAAAACCACCAAGTTGTTCAATGTCTACCACTTCTTCAAGATCTTCATTCAAAAAATTTCAGTAAACATTCATTTGATAAACTTTAAAGTTCTTGTAATTTGCATATGCTAAAAACATTCTCATTTCCTCTAATCTAGAAACATGTGCAAAAGTATCTTTAAAATCAATTCCTTCTTATTTTGAATATCCTTTACAAACTATCCTTTCATTGTTTCTCCTAAATTAAACTGTCCATTCCCTTTTTTTCAAAATTCCCATTTAGTTCCAATAGTATTCTTATCTTTAGGTATAGGAACTAATTCACAAATATTGTTCTTTTTAATCTTCTCTAATTACTTTTTCATAGCTTTTATCTAGTAATCATCTTTACAAGCTTTGTCAACATTCATAGGCTCAACTTGAGAAATTAAAAAAAATCTTCACGTTTCTTGTCATAACTTCTTTTTTCACACTTCAAATAATCTATTCAATGGGGTGATTCTTTGCCACATTTCTATTAGGTGTCACTTGCTCAATTCTTATTTCTACTCTAGGTTCTTTTCTCTATAATTATCCTTGAAATGTAGTCTCCAAATCAGTGTTAATTTCATAAAATAATTCACACTCAACATTTTATTGTTAGTCCTCTAATTAGTTTCTTCATCATAACTATAACCAAGTATCCTTTCTTGAATTCTAAACCTTTCATCGACTCTCACATTACCATTTTCAATAATATTCTTCAATCTCTGATTAAAATATCTATATGTTTTTCTTTCCAATGAATAGTCAAGAAACATCCCTTCATTACTTCTAGAATCAAACTTTTCAATATCTTCATCTCTCTTAATATAGCATTTACTTCCAAAGATTCTAAAGTACTTCATAATAGGTGTATGTCCAAACTAAAGTTCTTAAAGCATCTTACTAGTACTTCATCCAATCTACACTCTATTCATAGTATATACTATTGTGTTAACTACTTCTCTTGAAAATATATGTGTTGCATTATTCTCAAACATCATTGCTTTATTTGCCTCTATTGTTGCTTGATTTCTTATTTTTGATATCTCATTCTACTGTGAAGTTTTAGGGGTTGAAAGTTACCTTTTTATACCATTATCCTTACAAAATTTGTTAAAATAATTTGAAATGGATTATCCTCCTCTATCAAATCTCAAATATTTAATCTTGAAACTGAATTCATTCTCAACTCTACTCTTAAATATCTTGAATTTCTCAAAAGCTTCATATTTATCTCTAAGAAATGCAACCTACATAATTCTAGTGAGATCATCATTAAGAAACATTGAATACCTTTCACCATAAAAAATATCTTATTTTAGTAGGACTACTTATGTCTCTCTATATAATCTCCAACCTTTCTGAAGTACTAAATTTATTTCTTGGAAATAAACTTTTCTTATGTTTTTCCAACACACATTCTTTGCATATCATGTTAGTAGATTTCACAAACTTAGGAAAATGTCTAACTAAAAATGTAGTACTAACCTTCACAATGTTATCAAAGTTTATGTGAAAAAATCTCTTATGTCATAACCAAGTATCATCCACTTTAGCTACTAAACATGTTATTTTAGTAGGGTTTAGCTGAAATACATTATCTCTTACTCTTGATCGAGTACCAATTAATGTATCATTCTTATCCTTGACAATGTAGGTCGTCTCTATAAACTATAGTTGATATCTATTGTCAACTAATTTTCCAACACTCATAAGATTATGTTTCAAACCATCCACCAAGTAAACATCTTTAGTCTTAGTCTTTCCATCAAGAGTAATAGATCATTTTCCTTTTATTTGACATGTTGCATTAGTTCCAACTCTAACTATACCTCCATCATAACTATTGAATTCAAAAAAAAAAAAAATATATCTCTAGTCATATGATGGGAACAACCATTATCTATAATCCAATATGATTTTTTCTTCTCAATCTGTGATACTAATGTTCTTTATTCTTTTACTTCTTCTTTTCTTTCTTTTACAAGGTTTTTTTTAATAGCAATAAATCATATCTCATCATTCTCATCATCATTCTATAAAATTCACTATCTTAGAATTAAATTCATCATCCTCATCTCCATAAAATAAACCCATAGGTAATTTTTATTAGCAAGGTTGTCTATGCTTAAACTTCTTCTCTCTCTTAGGACATTTAGAAGAGTAAAGGCCAAGTTCTCTACATGTCCAACAAACAAGGATTTTGTTACCTTTAGTTTCTCTCTTCATAAGTAGGGAAAGTCCTTCATCAACCTTATTATCATCTTCTCCTTTTGTTGCTTGGCTAATACTAGCATAATCTCCACTTGTACTCACAATTATTGTCAATATAGGTTCATCTATTTTTATGTTGAAAGCAATTTCTAGTCTAGACAATTCTCTATTATGTTTCATCTACATTTTAGATGTGTGAAACCTTTCAAGAAGAGTCTCTCTTGTAGATTTAGGTGTACTAAGAATAATTTTTTTAATCATTTGTTCTCTTTGATGAAAAGAAGGTGTCAAGGTCTTCAAGATTTTCCACACAATCTCATATTCTATCTTATCACCTCCACAACTTTTGATTCCAACAACTTTTTTTTTAAATATTCTACCAAAATAAGCTCTTACAATTTCATCTTCCAACATCTTAACATCTTGAAAAAACCATATCCAACTTTTTAATCTATCCTCCTTAGCATGTTCATCACCTTCAAATATTCTTTGTAAAGTAATCCAAATTTTATGTGCAAGACTCAAACATTTTATCTCTTCATATTCTATTTCAAGAAGAGTTGTTAGTGCTGCTTCTCTGGAAAGTATATTTTGCATGAACAAATCTTTCTCAGTTTGTTCACAATAGTCAACCTTGTCTTCTTCAATCGTGTATTTCTTATTTACTATAACCAACTCAAATTATGGAACCATGTATAGAAGGTCATATGCTCCTCCTAGACACCATAGTTAATTCCATAAACTTCAAACTTTCTTTCTTAAAATAAGCCATGGATCTCCTTAAGTTTTTAAAATTCTCCTTCAAGGACTTGATGCTCTTAAAACAAAATTTTAGAAAGTAAATTTCACCAAGAAAACTAATAGAGGAGGGGTGAATTAGTTATACACATAAAACATCTCCCAATATCTTTATTAATTCTGAAACATGTAAACAATAGATGCAACAACCATAGAATGATAACTATGCACAATAACACCAAATATGTTAACTATGGAATCCCTTGATTAGAGGGAAACCCCATGGGGGATGGCACCTAGAAGATGATGTACTAATATAAAAGGTCCTATTGAAAGGAAAGGTCCTTTTAGGAGTCAAAGAAATACAAGTAGTGCATAGAGTTCCTATTAGGAGACTTTCAATCCTTGTTATAAGATTCCAAATCTACTAGGAGTTGTTCCAACCTTGTTTGAAGTTGAAAGGACAACTAAACTCACTATCCAAATAACCTCAAAATAGTCTTCACTAGACAATCTTCTAGATAAGCATATCCAAGATATGAATTGACTAAATAACAACTTCTTTTCCAAAATAGTTCCTTTCAAGCTCATAGTATATCCTCAACACCAATCTCTACTCTGGTCAAATATAATTTGCATCCAAGTTCACATAACCAAACATCACAATGCATATGAACACACTTGATCTTAGTGATGATTACGACCAAGGAAATAATATTTCCTTTAGAAAAAGTCCTAAAAAATGTATTGAGTGGACCTTGAGGATTTCTCAATTTATAATGATAATATAGGACATTGTTGAAATATTACATTATATGTTACATTATAATCAAAACTCTTTACAATGATTTTATCAATAGTCATCCCTAGGGAATCATGTAGTGAATAGTCTTCACCAAACTCCCAAAATGAATATATGTTTTCACTATCTAAAACATAGCATCTTGAACATGCCTCTAACTATCCTCTAAGACTTCTTAATGAAATTCCTTCTTAGCCAAAAGATATAGCTGATTCACCAATACCCACTTTCCAAAAACTCTCTTTAAAAGCTACCTCCAAAACACATTGCATAACTTTATCATATCTCTATATTTATTTTTACACACTTATTTGTAGATCTATAAGTGTCTTTGAACACATTTCTAAGAGTGTATATCCCAACTCATTGACTTTTGATTGTGCCAAATGAATCTTCCTCTGTGACTTTGATTATCTTCACAAAATAAGGTATATGTTGACATCAGTGACAAACACTTTCATGAATGCAACACATAAGAACTGAATCACATCTCCAATAATTATAAAATACTCCCCCATAGGAATATCTATTAGTTTTAGAATGGTTTTGACATTTGAGTGTCAACACACTTAACCAATTTTCAAGTCAATGCCAAGTATAATGCAGATGCCAAGCTACAGTGTATGTTGAGCCAGAAAATTCAATAGGTGCCAAGTGAACTTTAGGAGCCAAGCAATCTTTAGGTGCAGAGTGAAGTTCAAGTGCCAAGAAAAGTATAGGTGTTGAGTCACTGTAGAAGTCAAGTGGAACATAATTGCTATAGGAGCTGAGTGAGCAAGTTTTCCTATATGTACCGAGCATTAACAAATAGTATGAGCCAAGTAATATAGAATCAACATATGAGTTTTTTCCTTCACAAACCAAGAAGTAAACCATTTTTGGAGATGACATAGATGAATCTCAAAGGATCTTAAAGATAAGAAAGAATATTTTGCATTACTTATGCAATCAACATGCAACCAATAAGAAAAATGGAGAAGGCATGCAACCAATAAACAAAGTGCATGAGTTGAGTGGGAAATGAAGAATGAATATGGATTGTAGATTCATACCTAACCCTAAGTCTTTGAAATATTTAAAAGGAGGATGAAATGCCATTGTATGCATGGATCTATGAAGTGTATGGGTGAAATATAGGGAAATTCATAGGGGAGTTCAAAAAGTCTTAGTGAAGAACAGTGCAACATAGCAGAATCTAGTTATTGAAGAATAGAGTATTAGAAATTTGAAGAGTGACATATTAGATCAAGAAAGGATTAGATCAATAAGAGCTGAACAAGGATCTAGAATTAGCAATTGAAGATTGCAAAGCTATTAGGTCAAAGACTTTCTAATACTCTCTAGCAATTGTATTAGGTGTTGAAATCCTATGGACTTAGGTTGGCCTAGCAACCATTTTTAAATCCTTTAATAGGGTGTCATTACAAGTGAATGTATTAAAGTCCTTTAACTAGGCCTACTTTTAGCAAGGTAGTGAAATTCTTTAACCAGGTCACTTTTTATAGGGTATAAAGTCTTTAACAGGATAGGCCTTTTAGAGGGTAGACCATTGGAAGTGGTCAAACATTGTAACCTTAAATAGTTACACATTATTGCAATGATATTTTTTGGGTGTCATCCCCACCCCAATTTTACCTTCTCATTTTTGGAGGGTTTTTAGGTTACCAAATTTGTGTGTTGTCTATTTTCATGCATGTCTTTACTTTCATGTCTATTAGATGAATTAGATGCATGTAAATGGTTTTGGTAAAAGGATTTGAAAAGGTTAAAGTTAGTTACTTCTGATTCACCCCCCCCTCTTTTAAGTGAATCTTCCCACTTGCTAATTCCAACAATATCATCAACATTCATGGTAAAAAAACTCTATTTTGTTTGGCCTTTGAATACATATAAATTTTTCTCTAGATACTAAAAAAATAAGCATTGGAAATAGTTTATATGTAGATATTTGAGGAAAAAATCCACTTGTTATAAAATTTATATGGGTGTAAAATATCAATTCCCCAAAGTGGCCTTTCTAGAAAACTCTTCATTGTGTAAGTTCTAAAACACTAGGAACTAAAAATGATTTGGACCTAGCAAATATATTAAATAAACTTGTAGGACCCTAAACATTTGTATCTAAACACTTTGATGCACATAAAATGTATGGGAATAATTATCTTCTCTTAAAATTCACATGATTGGAAAACATAAATCTCAAAAAAATGATCATATGGTAAATTTAGCATTATACATGACAAAAATTTGAATAAATTACATTTGGATTGGACATAGAAAAAATATGAAACAAATTCCTTGAACTTTGAAAATACACAATGGAGTACACCCATACACAGTAAACATTATGAGGCAATCCTTCTTCCATGACAATCGACTAAGTTTAAAATATGAATCAACAAAGGAATCCTTTTAGATAATTATGACAATGTGCAAAATCTAGATCTTAGTTGGACCCTCAAATTAAGTGTTTCAAAAGCAACTCCAACTAAATGTGAAGGGGTGAAAATTGGTAAAAAATTTTAATGGTAGAAATGAATATATTACTAAAGTCATCTCTCATGGTAATCACTAGGAAATAAAATATTTATTCTCAGAGTGGGCCCAACTTAAAAAAATAAATCCAAGGGTGTATTATTATGTGCCTTAGTCAGACCCTATGACATGCATTGAAATTTGATGGAACCTATTCTACCTACTTTTACATTAATGTTTACATATGGATGTTCTTAATTAAGGTAATATTTACCATACTTATTTATTATATCATTTTGGATCTTATTAGGGGTAGCAACTAGAATTATGGTTTTATCTTTTAATTTAACTTTCAAATAGTAATTTTATGATCAAATTCATATTTTTACCCTTCCATGAGTATAAGTTCCCCTATGACCACCTTATGGATTATACTAGATCTTCAAGATTCAATTGGTGTATTTAGTGATCTATTATCTGAACTGTGGTTTTAAATTATTCTTATTCATTTGAAAATATATTTCTTTTTTTTTTAGATGTTTATGATTTTTTTTTCATGTATTAAGAATGACCTATATAACTCATAGACCTTCTTAGATGCTAAATAATTTTTGTATAACATCTAAACATCAAAAACTTCATCATAGTTAGTATCATTTTTTTGGAAATATTGATATTTTCTTCATTTTTTGTAGCCAGAAGTTTGGAGATAGAATAAAGGTTCTTTATGTCTTCTAAATCTTTTTCTTGTGTTACCTCATTGACATAACTATATTTTGACTCTCCAATAGGAACTTTAACTATTTATTTATTATCTAAAAATTATAATTTCCTTCTAACAATCATCATTTTCATTAGACTTCACAAAACATCTTATTTCTACTAATTATTTGAAAGTGTTGAAGGATTATTTTATTTCCACAACTATAAAATCAAAAATTGGTTTTATACCTTTAATATTGACTTATGTATTTTTCCAAGTGTCGAGAGTTTCCATTTGGGAGCCATAAGCCAAAATGTTATCCATGGGTGCCTTTACTAGTTTGGGTCTCTGCAATTCCTTCTATGTGGTTGTTGGTATTATAATTGCTTTTGGTCCTAGATAATCCATAAAAATTCACCTTGTAATCATTGAGATTTACATTAATAAGAGACCATTTTTCAAACTTCTTATTTTTCATGCTTGTTCCAAAGTTAAACCCAAGTATTCTAATCTTACCAATATGTTGTTTTGTACCTTTTCTTTTGCAAAACAAGCAACTTTGTCTCTTTTTTATGGAGTGATTTTTTTTATTTTTATTGTTGTGCTATATTTTCTTGTTTGTTCTTGGAAAGTCAAAAATTACTCTCTTCTTCCTTTATTTGGGTAGAATCCTCATATTCTTCCATATTATCATTTTTTTTTCTTGTCTTGGTATTTATTCCTTGTTTAGTCAAGACATTGGTATTCTTCTTGGGTTCAATTTTCTTCTTCTAGGTCTCCACCATTAGTTCTTCTTTGAAACATTCCTAAATCAATGTATTAGATGACTAGATATCCATTCTTTGGAAGCTTCTTATTCCTTGTATATGTATTTTTCTAAATCATCTACGTCATGATGGTATGACAACATTTTGGAAAAATTGTCTTGCATCTCACACTTATCTATATCACCTCTTCTTAATAAATGCACACTTATATTTATTTTCTCCCCAATAAGTTGTTGAATAATTATGTAGAGAAAGGAAATGAAAAAAAGATGTTTCAAGAAAAAATCAGACCTTCTAATGTTGGTCTTAGAAAGGGATTCTTTGCCCAATTTCTCTCTTTGTCTTATGGTGACTAGTGTTAGTTACAAAGGCTTGATCTTGAAGAAAAGGTACCTTATGCTTGTAAAAATGAATGTGTGATTCTTATAAGCTTAAGAAATTTCCTTAGGTCATTCCCCTTGGTCTACTTAATCACTAACTAATTGTACTTGGTGTAATTCAAAAGTTTCTTCTTCATAATTAGGCTAACTAGCTATTAGCCCTTCCAAAAAGGTTCTTCTGGCATAGCTTTTTGTAAGGATGAGATTTGATCAAACTAAGTTTATTATTTAGATACTCATTTTGTTCATATATAACATATCTTACAATATATTATGATTTTTTTTTTAACACCTCGCCTAAATTGGACTAATAACTCTAATTGGAGCCCCATTTAGCCCTATTATTATTGGAATATTTATATAGATAGGATGTTGAGGGTGGGGGGGGAGTGAATTAGTCTCCTCAAAAACATTCTAATATTAAAAAACTAAACTATTTTTTGCTCCTTCCGCATCTCAGTAACCACATAACATTTTCCACAATGCATAAACATGAGAATAACTAATCTAATCTAATAAACATGTAATAAAAATTCATCACACATAACACAATCATTTGCTCATGTAGAAACTGCTGGTTAGAGGGAAAACTATGATGGGGATGGTACCCACAAAATCCATCACTACTATAGTAATAGGGTGCATTGTTAGTGCTACAATATTTGTGTCACTTTTGGTGACTTACATTATTAAGAGTATACAATAAGATCTATTAAGATCCACCTTTCACACGTATTTTACAACACTCAATTAAGAATGTACCTAGTTAAGAGATTTACATATCAGATAGTTAGATCTATCTTTTACAAGGATTTAATAACACTACTACAATGATAAGAAAGTATGAACAATTGATCTATGTAATAGAAACTTACTTTTCTTGATCAAATATCACTTCAGTACAATCTCTGATATCACCTCTTGTGGTTGATATTCTATTCTTCTTTCATTGCTCTAGATTTTTGACCTTTGATATGCTCAACCTTGTCCTTTGTCAAAAATTGTCTTCTTTCTTCAATACCTTTTCTCAAATACAATTAATAGTGGTTGTAAGCTATTTCCTATGAGCCCCTTCATATTTTTCTTTTGTCTTCTCCATATTTGATCCAATTAAGGTTTAGGAACCCTTTAGAATGCATCTCAAAGTAAAATATGTGATCAAGAATGGTCCTTTCTCTACAAGTTTCTCTTCATCCTTCCTATTGGTCCTCTTTGCTTTGTAATCATAATAGTTAGATCACATTATTCAAGAAATATTTTCAAATATTTTTTTTGAAATGCATAAATCAAATTTTGCGCATGATATGAACAATTCACATCAATCTTTGTGCCAAAATAAATTAGTATGTAGCCTATATCTTTCTCAGTAAGTACTATGTTCATTTTATTATCATTTGATGAAGTTCCTACTCAGGTATAATTTTTTTTCTTAGTGATCACTTTCTGACTTGGTAAGTAATTTTTCTTAGTGAGTATAAAAAGATTTACATATCATATAGTTAGATCTACCTTTTACAAGGATTAATAATGCTACTACAATGATAATAAAGTATGAACAATTGATTTGTGTAATAGCAACTTACTTTTCTTGATCAAATGTCGCTTCAGTGCAATATTTTATATCACCTCTTGTGGTTGATATTCAATTCTTCTTTCATTGCTCTAGATTTTTGACCTTTGATATGTTCAACCTTGTCCTTTGTCAAAAATTGTCTTCTTTCTTCAATACCTTTCTCAAATACAATTAATAGTGGTTGTAAACTATTTCCTATTAGCCCCTTCATAGTTTTCTTGTGTCTTCTCCATATTTGACCTAATTAAGGTTTAGAAACCCTCTAGAGTGCATCTCAAAGTAAAATTTGTGATCAAGAATGGTCCTTTCTCTACAAGTTTCTCTTCATCATTCTTATTGGTCCTCTTTTCCTTGCAATCATAAAGTAATTAGATCACATTCTTCAAGAAATATTTTCAAATATTTTCTTTGAAATGCATAAATCAAATTTCCTGCATGATATGAACAATTCACATCAATCTTTGTGCCAAAATAAATTAGTATGTATCCTATATCTTTCTCGATAAGTACTATGTTCATTTTATTATCATTTGATGAAGTTCCTACTCGGGTATAATTGTTTTGCTCAGTAATCACTTTCTAAATTGGTAAGTACTTTTTCTTAGTGAGTATAAAAACCATTCAATAAACACTAAGCTCAATGAAATATATACACTTGACCTTTTCTTCATGTGTGTCTGGACATTACATAAATTAGTAACTATGTACACCAACTTTCATTGACACAATTGCTTGTTCATCTTTCGACACTAATTGGAAATATATTATGTATGGAAGTAATATTGTCCCCCTTTGACATTAGTGAAAAAAACTTTATGCTTTGGATAACTTGAAGTTATATACAAAGTCCCCCTATACATATGTTCCTCAGGTAATGAATTATTTTTCAAAATATTTTTCAAATTTGTTTTTGTTTGTAGTGCTTGCTTTTGGTATCTCCATTTATATAATTATAATGCAAAAAAAATATGAAAAAATAATATACCTTATCCCAAGATTTTTTTACACTTATGGAAAAAATTACTTATCACCATAAAAAATAATAACTTACTTTGGGTGCAATCCAAAGTGATCAATAAACTCCTTATGATATTTGAGCATGATTGTAACAATGTTATCCCAATTTTTTCTTATTAGCTCTAATGATTTATGTTGAACATGTAATTGTGTAGCAAGAGTAGTCACATGATCTTCTATTGAGAGGCTCAGGGAAGCAATCAACTCTGGGGAAACCTTAATATGATGTTATATAACCTCAAGAAGAGGCATTGACAATCCTTGAATTTTATTTATCTTTTCTCTCAATTTTTTCTCTTCTTCTATTAAATCTTGCTAAAATTCAGTTGGAAATATCACTTGGGAATAATATACAAAAGTTGTGCTTGGATTAGTTGATAGTCCATCAACATTAGTCTTGAAATGCTCATTTAACTTTTGTGTCTTGGCTTTAATATCACTTGTGAGTGCTATAATTTCCCACAATTTCTTTAGCAAACAAATAACATTCTGCACAATCACCTTGAGGTGTAATTATAGTGGAGACTTTCTCTAAGGCTTTATTCTCAAACTTCTTCTCTTCTTTTTGCACCAATTTAGACAATGGATCAATATCTAGATCATTTAATTTATCAACTATTTGGACAAGTTAATCCAATATAGGTGCAATTTCATTAGCTATAACATTGGGCACTACTTCAAGTAAGATGTCTTTAACATCATGTAGGATTTTCTTTTGCTTTAGTTTCTTTCTTAATCTTGTTTGCTCTTTTTTTATTTCAAAGATCTCAGTATAAATTTTCATTTTATCATCAACAAATATATTAGGATCCCATTATGGTATATAAATTACCTCATCAAATGTGGTAGGAATAGACCTTATTTTTTGGAAATCTTTCTTTTTTTTTTCTTTTTTTTCCCTTTTGTTTCAACATGACTAGCACTTGCAGAGACCTGTAATGTTGCTAAAATTGTAGAGTATCAAGTCATTTATTTAGCTCCCTCTTCTAGCCTATTTTCCTATTTATTCTTCTCATGTTTCTACTCATTTTGATCAATATTGTATATTGACAATTGGTATGCCATGATGGTATATAAATTACTTCATCAAATGTGATAGGATTAGAACTTGTTGCTTGGGCATCCTTCTTCTTCTTCTTTTTCTTTTTCCCTTTTATTTCAACATGACTAGCACTTTGGGAGACTTGTAGTGTTGCTAAATTTGTATAGTATTGAGTCATTTATTTAGCTCTCTCTTCTAGCTTGGTTTCCTATTTATTCTTCTCATTTTTCTACTCATTTTGATCAATATTTTGTATAGTGACAATTGGTAAGTGTGACACTTGAGGCTTCACCTTAGATTGGATTAGTAAAGAAAAAATTTATTCATCTACTTTCTTCTTCTCTTCTATTTTTCTTGTAGAGAATGGATATAAGAATATTGAATTGTATACATAATTGGGTGTATAGGAAGACAATGACAAATCTTCATTTTTTCTTACCTTTGCAACTTTCATGTGGCCTTGTCCAATAATTCCCTCACTCAGAGGTTTTTGGGTTGGTGCTTGTTCACCTATAATAGACTTGGTTGTTTGATATTTAGTAGAATCTCCTTGTATTTGTGCATTGTTACTAGTTTCACCTTCATCCTTCAGTTCATTATGTTGTTTTTGCTTGATGTCCCCTTGTGTGGTTTGACCCAATTGCTTGCAGTTTGTATCATTTTTCTCTATACTTATACTCTTAGCTAGAGTATGCAAAAACCAATAGATATATATTTCTCCTTATATGGTTCCTCTTTGGTCTTAGTAGGGTATGTATTGATTTGTTTATTACTAGTGCATATCCTAGTATATGAGCAAATTCTTGCTTGAAAACTAATGGACATTCATCCTTCTTCTTAGTTCTAGCCAAAAATTCATCATCTCTCTTCAAAATTTTAGTGGGATCCTCATCAAGAGTGTCTTCTATAGTTACTATATCATGTACCTCAAGTGAAATTTTCTAATCAAAATCATCTTCTAGATTGTCTAGCTTTACATTCTATTGGTGTTCGATATCTTCAACAGTAATAATTTCACTAGATTCCTTAAATTTAAATTTTTTTTCTCCATATTTTTTTCCCTTAGCATCAACATCTTGCATATTTCCAGATAGAAGTTTCAATGCTCTATGTTTGGGTACAAATATCTTATTATGTATTTTCATTGCTTCCCTTTTTTCTAAAATATACAAGTTGAGCATTACTAAGGCTAATGATCTCTCCATCACATGTCTCTTGATAATTATTTCATTTTTCCATCCATGTCCAATTATTTCATACAAATCTTTGGGAAACATATTTCAAATCTCAATTGGAATGTTCTTAAATTTTTTCCATCATACCTTTAACATCTTCTATCTTCCTTTGATCATCTTCATTCATTTTTTCACACTTTAAATATTGAATAGCAACTAGTCCTTCATGTTGATGCAATGAATTTTCCATGTCATCTACATCATTGGATTTAAAATTTATAGTTACACAAAAGTGACCTACCTCTTCTGAATCTATCCTTTCGTTATCTTCAACATCATCATCATTATCCTTGAGAACTAGCCTTCTTCTCCTTTGAGTCAATTTGGTAGTAGGTTTTCTTGATGGCTCAGGTACCCCTTTATTTCCTAATATATTTTTAACTTCTTCTTGTGTAGTCTTAGACACTTTAATTTTCCCTTTCTTCAATGGGGGTTCCTCTATTTGAGTAGCATGAGTCCTTGATCTATGATGCTTTGGATAAGGGGGTGTTGTTAGTGGTCTCTTCTTCCCTTTCTTTTCCCATGGATCTGTAATAATGATAAATTTTCCCTTATCTTTAGTACTAACATCATCTTCACCTTTTCCTTTAGTTATCTATAGTGGTTGATCATTTTTACTTATGCTAAGTGCCCCTTCTAGCTTCTTGATTATCTTCTAGTTTTTTCTTTCTGTTTTCGATATCACGATATCCATAGTAGTATTTTCCTTGGCCTTTTCATATGTTCCAAACTCAGGAATACTAGGATTACCAAGTTCATATAATAAATATTTTATGGCCTTAGTGGCTTGACCAATGTTAATTCATAATCCATGGGCGTAGGTGAAGCAACCCTAGGAATAAAAATTTTCACCAAGGTGTTGTCAGTATCAACTAGAAAGAACACATCATCATGATATTTTTCCACTAACACTAGAGGAATTTTATGCCTCTAGTTAATCCTCTCCTTGAAATTCTTGAAATACTTGGCCATTGTACTATCAAAATTATTGCCTAGAGTTCTAACAAATTGATTTATTTGATATATGATAGGGCATTTTTCTTCCATTTCACTAGTCCAATTGAGGGAAAATAATTTTTCATACACAAGAAAATACAAACTAGCAATGATCTAGACTTACAAATGTTTTCCCTAGGAACCCTAATTGTGTTCATGTTTTTGGCTAACTAGATGCAACTGTAGCTCAAAAGATCATACTTGTGATCCTTCATTAATATTTTATACACCACAATGCCATGTCCACTACCATGAAAGGTGTACTATTGGGCCTACTTGATTGGAAGATCTTGTACTCCACAACATAAACTATAAATTTCATCTTAGGGTCTACAATTATTGCAACCTCTAAACCTAAATTGTTCCATTAAGGCTTTTTATTTCTCTCAATTTCTTTCTTGGACCCAATACAAAAGTTTTTGAACTTTTCTATTATAGGATACCTAGTGACCATGTGAATGACATAGTGGGTAATCTAAATGGGTTCATCTAACCACATCTTCATATCGTGTACTCTACTTAAAATAATATGAATCCAATCTATTTTGAAAACCTTTAGGAAGTGAAAGGAATGAGTGAGACCCTTGGTCTCCATGTGTTTAAATTCATCCTTCAAATTCCTATCATCACATAGTTCCTCATATGCTTTCCTTAGCTCATTATCACCAATTTCTCCAATCTTAAAATGATAAAATGAATGGATGTCATAGACTAGTAAAACCTAGGTGGGATGACAAATAATGCACCTACCTTGTCATTTTGAGTTACAATTTCTAGATAAGATTTTTACTTTGTCTCCTCATGGGCTTCGTTCCTTATCAATTTGACATTTTTCTCCTTGGATATTTTCTTTGTAGATGTAGAGCTTGAAGCCATTAATGTGAACTAGGGTTATAATAGATGGGTTTTTGTGATTCCCTCCTAAACTTTCCTTTCTATTATAACTCTTAAACATGTTTTCATTCACAATCCTTTTTACACTTAATTACTAGCTCAAATTGCTTAAATTTTCTCTAGTCCTCTCGAGAATGCATGTAACAAAATGAATGGTTTTAACCCTATTTATGCTAAAAGTTACCTTTAATGTGTTGTTAGGGAATATTAATTTCTCTATACACTATACACGGTCACCATCTACAACTTGGTCATGTTATCTTTCATCAGCTACCTAATTAGTACTACATTGTCACTCTAGTCTTGACAAATATATCAACTCTATTTACAAATTTACTTACTCAGTTGTCATTTCTCTCAATAATTATCAACTAGCTTGGTAAGACTTTCCATTTTTTTGTATAACTTTCAAAGCTTCATGAATTGTCCATGTGCATCTTACATTATGCAGACATAGGCTTCATCCCTTTATAATCGAAAAATTGATGTATGATATAAAAATAATTGTGCACTTCCATACGTTCTCATAATATTTAGTTAGAGATAAAAGTTTCACCTAATCCATTTGATGAGGTGTCACCAACTGTGCCACTTGAAGTTTCATTCTCTACTATCTTCCTTGTCTACTTTTTGTTCATATGTTCATAAATTTCATCAACAGTCACTTTTCCTTTACCTTTTGCTTCTTCCTTGTTAGGTGTTGATACTTGGTACTCATAGTTCTTACTTAAGTGATCTAGCCTATAAAAATGATAACACACCATTCCATAATTTCTCCAATTTCTAAATCTTCCTCCAAAATGTAGTCTCATGCAATTTGCAGCAATATGACCATGTTTTCCACATGCAATGCAAGAATATTTTGTATTATAGTCCTAATTGATAGTATTAAATTTCCTCCTTGGTTTCCAATTAGATTTCATCTTACATCTGCAATCATGTGGCTTATGTTCAAACTTGTTGCAATAATTGCAATATCCATTGAACTCATACTTCTTGGGAAATTGATTAAGTTTTGATCTACACTTATATGCTTGATTTCCATACTTATTTCAATGATAATAATATCCATAAAATTTGGGAGTAACATTGGACTTATTGTTTTTTCTCATGTAGACATTTTCCTGCCAATTTCATGATTAGCACCGAGTAGTCAATTTGTCATGTCATAGTGATTTTATGTCAACCTTGAGATTTCTTTATCCTTAGCATTCAATATTTTAGTGATTTTTCTCTTATGTTCTTCCATCATTCACTTGTCATCCTCAAATTTTCTTTTCTACTCCATAATTCACAATACTTCATAGAGTCATTTTCATGTTCCCTTTTTAGTACTTTCACTTGCTTGGTAATGCTACGATTCTTCTCAAGCATATAAACTATAAGAGTTTTAGATCCATTAGACATATTTCCATCAAATAATTCTTCATTTTATTTTTACTTATTGGTTGTTTTGTTGGTTTTGTAGGGAATTTCCTTATTCCTATTTAGTGATAACTTCAAGTTGTTCTTCAATTGACTGATTTGATTTATGGTCATCCATAATTCCAATATTTGATTCTCAATTGTCCTATCTAGTCTTTACTTTTCCATGACTTGGATCTTTCACTCTCATGTGGTAAAACCTTCAACAAGATAACCAAATTTTGATAATGGTTTTTGGAATATTTTGATATATAGGATGCTAAGTGGGGTGGGTGGTGAATTAGTATCCTAAAAAACTTTCTAGTCTTAACAAATTAAATTATTTTATGTTCCTTCAACAACTCTATAACCACATAAATTTTTCATGAGAATAACTAATCCAATCCAATGAACATGTAAATATATATTTATCACACATAAAATAATCATTTGGTCACATAGAAACCCTTGGTTAGAGGGATAAATGCAGTGGGGATGGTACACAAAAAATTCATCATTATTGTAGTAAGAATCCCTTGTGGTGCAGGAGTACCCACATCAAATGAATAATCTCACAAGTCCTAAGCACCTATGGGATAGGTTAGTTTTAATATCTAAGCATTTGGACCTACTTCTAAGGCCTAGTTCCAAGATTGGCGTAATTATAAGCCCTTGGTCAACTATGGTCAAATGGCTTAAAATATTAGGATGTTTCATGTTTTCATGTTTTTGTCATTTTTTTATCCTAGTTGGGTCATTGAACATATTTTGTTCACAAATTCCAAAAGTTGCATAAAATGCAAAAATTGCTCAAAAGTTGTCAAACAAGTTTTAAGAAAAAATTGTAAAGTCTTGTATTTTGATTCCCAATGGCCAAAAATGGTTTGAAATTCTATTATGACCATTGGGGAAGCCTACATAAGCCCTTTTAGGTGAGTGGTAGGTACAATCATGTACTTGTGCATTCAAATCAATATAATAACTCATATTTCCTACCAAATTGATATTGTAACAATGTGTATAGAATTGTATGTATACACCAGGGTTTCTAACCTACATTTTCAAAAATGTGGATGAATCATATTTCCAATGAAATTTTGTTGAGGTCATGAAAAGTCTCCTAACTCAGGATATCTAAATTTTGTAGAAGTGGTTCAGAAAAGTTGTCATATGAGTTTCACAAATAATTCGCCAAATCTCAGGATAGCATAAAGGGCACTTTTGTTTAGCATATCTTTAGTGAAGGGGATCTAAGGACTAGTTACTCACCAAAGGACTATTCCACTAGGCTCCATTGTATCAAGTGGTATCATAGCCACGTATCTTACTAAAGAAGAAGAAGAAATCCCTACAAGGGTAACCAATTCTAAACTTGCAAAAATCATGAGAGAAGAAAGGGAAATTGTTGTTGCTCTAGCAAAGTGATTCAAGGAACTTGAAAGCAAGTTGGACAAAAACAAAGGTGCACAATCTAAAGAAGACCAGAATAATGAGGTTGAAGACCCTAAGGAAGATGGTGAAGTGTCTGCAAAAAAAATACCTCTATTCAATTCTCTCAAATCCATGGAGAAGAGAACCATGAAGGGGAAGTTGGAATCGCCAATTTTCAATGGAAAGATGAATGTTGATGTGGCCTTGGATTGAATTGAGGCCCTAACCAGTTTCTTTGAATGTGAAGATATTCTAGAGAAACAAAGAGTAAAAATGGAAAATTCCAAGTTGAAGGGGGCATCACTAAATTGTTCAAACTTCATCTAGACTGAAAAGGTGAAGAAAGGAAGAAGCATGATTTCTTCTTGGGATAGAATAGTGGCACTATTCAGAGAAACCTATGAACCTAAAGACTATGGGATACAAATCCATAGGAGGAAGAAGAATTTGAAACAAAAGGATCTTGATTTCATGTACTATACCAAGGAGTTCCTAAAGTTGTGTATGAAGACCAACATAGTGGAGGATGAGGAATAAAAACTTGCAAGGTACATGAATGGCCTCATGGTACCCATCTAAAAGGAACTTAGCCTTCCCACTCTCACTTGTATGAATAAGTGGTATGAGTTAGCCATCTGAGTGGAATAAAAATGGAAGAGGAGGTATGACCAAAACAAAGGGAAGGGAAATAGAAATAACAAGAACTTCAAGGGCAAGAATAACTCTTGGAGAAAAGGGAAAAGCAATGGCAACAAAACTTTTGATTAGAAAAAAGATCAAGGAGAGTCTAGTTCCAAAGGTAATTATAGAAGAGGAATGATCTTTGGTAGAAGCAAAGGAAGAGGTAATGGTACCATCAAGTGCTACAACTTCAATCTGTTAGGTCACCATACACGAAAGTATCCTAAGAAGAGGAAAAAAAATCAAGGGGAGAGGAGAACTCAACTTGCTGAAGAAGATCAACTTGATTGTAGGGATCTTGAACCTAAGGAAGGAGCATGTTTTATGATGAGAAAATCCTTCTTGTAGATACCTTAGACCTAAGAGTCAACCCAAAGGAAGAACCTATTTAGAAAAAACATCAAATGCCAAGGCAAGGTATGTATTTTATTTATTGGTTTTGGATCAACTGGGAATTTAGTGTCCTCTGAATTGGTTGAGAAACTTAAGTTTCCTAAGGAGCCCCATCCCTTCCCCTATCATGTCTCTAGGCTCAAAAAAGGTAAGAAAACCATAGTAATTGAACA
Source organism: Cupressus sempervirens (assembly GCA_028749045.1). Classification (NCBI taxonomy): domain Eukaryota; kingdom Viridiplantae; phylum Streptophyta; class Pinopsida; order Cupressales; family Cupressaceae; genus Cupressus; species Cupressus sempervirens. The sequence continues at coordinate 362,765,712 of CM053783.1, forward strand.
AGCTTGGGTAGAGTTCTATATTGTAGACTTTAAAGACAAAGTGCTTTGTGATGTGGTTGAGATGAATACCTCTTAGATTCTCCTTGGTAGACCATGGAAATATGATGTGGATGCCACACATCATTTTATAAATAACATATATTCAATAACAAAGAATGGGGTAACCTTTAAAATGAAACATATGCCTAATCCTAAGGTAGATCCTACTATGGTCACCATAGGAGAGAAGGAAATGGTGAGGACATTGAAAGAACCTAACTCCCGAGGATGTATATTGGTTTCTAAAACTAAGGAGAGTATTAGTGTTAAGGACACATAACCTATTCCAAATGAAATCAAGGATCCACTACTCAAATATAGTAATGTCATTGTCAATGACCTACCCTCAAGCCTCTCTCCCATTAGAGATGCCAGTCATTAAATTGACTAGATCCCTAGCTCCTCCTTTTGTAACAAGACACCCTACAAAATGAAACTAGTAAAACATGCAAAGATTAGAAAGAAAGTCAATGATTTTCTAGAGCAAGGACTAATTTAGAGAAGCTTAAGTCCTTATGCAATCCCATCTATTCTTGCTCCCAAAAAAATGGAAAGTGGAGATTATGTACTAACAATAGGGCCATAAATAAAATCATAATAAGATATAGATTTCCCATGCCAAGAATTGAGGACCTACTAGATAAACTAGGAGGTGCTTGCTACTCTACCAAAATTGACTTAAAGTCAGGCTACTATCAAATCAAGATCAAACCAAGAGATGAATGGAAGACAACATTTAAAACTACTAAAGGTCTCTTTGAATGGATGGTAATTCCTTTTGGGTTAAGTAATGCTCCTAGTACATTTATGAGGCTTATGAATGAGATATTCATTGACTTTATAGAAAATTTATTTTTCATATATCTTGATGATATACTAATATTTACTCATAGCAGAGAAGAGCATATTGATCATGTGGAACAAGTATCCAGGAGACTTCATTAGTACAAGTTGGTGATCAACTTGGAAAAATGCATCTTCATGAAGAAGAAACTTGTGTTCCTAGGTTTTGTTATTTCACATGGCACCCTCAAGATGGACCCTAAGAAGGTTGAAGCCATTGTCAACTGGCCTCCACCAAAGAATCAAGGAAATGTATGGAGCTTCCATGGCCTTTCCAATTTCTATAGGAAATTCAGTCATGTGTGTGCTCTTATGCTAAACACCATAAAAGGAGGAATGAAGAACAAATTTGCATGGATAGAGGAGGCTAATTATTCTTTTCAATATTTGAAGAATGAATTTTCTCAATACCCTATCTTGGTGCTACTTGACTTCAAAAAAGTCTTCACTATTGAGACTAATGCAAGCAACTTGGCCATATGTGCAGTCCTAAGCTAAGAGTGAAAACTAGTAGCATTCTTCTCAGAAAAATTGAATGAAGCAAAGAAGAAGTACTGTACATATGAACTACAGTTGTATGCTATGGAAAAAACCATAAAGAAATGGAGATACTACCTAATCCCTAAGGAATTTGATTTTTATATTGACAACCATGCATTGAGTTTTATGAATTCTTAGGAAAAGTCAGCAATTAAGCATCTAAAATGGATAGAGCAACTACTAGCATACACTTTGAATATCAAGCATAAGAAGGGTGCAGCAAAAAAAGTGATTGATGCCTTTAGAAGAAGAGTGGGGTTAGTTGAAGAAATTCAACCCCAGAGTGTGGGCATAGACTCATTAAAGAATTTATATGAAGGTGATCTAGATTTTGGAGAAAGCTTTGAAGTATGCACGAAAATGGTGGACAAATACCATATTGATTTTTCTGAATATCTAATTTAGAAGGGAATCCTATTTGAAGGGGGCTCAACTATGCATCCCTAAGTGTTCCATGAGTAAAAACATTATAAGGGAGAAGCATTGTGGTGGCTTAGGTGGTCACTTTGGAATAGACAAGATAATAGACATGGAAAAGGTGTAAGTGCACCAAGTTGTGGTGCCAAAAGGGGGATATAAGTGGATGCATTTTTTTTTAAATCACCAATTTCCAAACTTCAACAAGAATATGAAGATAGTTATGCTCAATATTTTAAGATATGACAAAAAAAGAAGTAGTAGTCCTTTGAATCTAGTTTCTAGACTACTAATTTTTTTTCAAAATGGTTTAGTTTTAGGTCCTCAAAAAAGGTGGCCACAAAAAGTGGTATTGTTTATTTAGAAAAAATATAACGTAGTACAAAGTGTGCCCCCCCTAAAATTTTAACTTTATTTTTTGAAATTCTTTAATCACTCTGGTCAAAAGTTACCTAACACTATGTAGTTTATCCTAGATTTTTTGGGTAATTTTATAATGTTTATTTTTTTAATGAAATTTTTAATGAATTTTTTATATGGACACATCTCAAAAATGTGAAATATCTATGTGCTTCCCCCTAGAAATGATTGAAAACTAATCTAAAATCAAAACTTCTTTTTTTCAAAGTGTGTAGAATGGAGTGCAGTTTCTAAAAAATTATGTTGTTACAAAATTCGATGAACGAGCTAAAATCTACAATCCAATTAGTACAGGTTGGTTTTTGACAAAAAAATGGACATACATTCAAAATAAATTATATTTGAAAGGCTTGAAATAGTTCAAATAAAAATAAAATTATATGGTTATATAGCTAACACAATGGCCTACAATCTCATGTAACCTGATTTATTGATGCTCAACCACAGGGAAACTTGAAGGAGAGCACACAAGAAAAATTAATCTATTTTTGTATGTTTGTGAAAAAACACACCTCAGACTAGTTTAGAGACTCCAAACCTTTGGGTTGGATTGCAAGGAAAAACCAAGCCTTACGCTAGGTAGAATGCAAAGCTTTAAACAACATGTGAATGTTATAGCATGCACGTGCTACTTAAATCTTTTTAAATTTGGGTCTTAATAGTGTGTGCGCACTTTATTGCATATGCGCTTTAGTGTGCATGCACTATTAAGACCTAAATTTCAACAGAGAAGGATGGAGAGAGGTAGAGTGAGAGTGAGAGAGAGAGGAGATGGGGGATGGGGGAGAGAGAGAGAGAGAGAGAGAGAGAGAGAGAGAAATTAGGGGATGGGAGAGGGGAGAGAGGAGAGAGAGTAGGGGATGGGAGAGAGAGAGTGAGACTAGGGGATGGGAGAGAGTACAGAGGGGGAGAGAGTGAGAGAGAGTAGGTAGTGGGAGAGGGAGTGGGAGAGATAATTAGAGAGGGAGAGAGAGGGGAATGGGAGTGTGTGTGAGAGAGAGAGTAGGGGATGGGAGAAGAGAGAGAGAGGGGGGATGGGAGTGTGTGTTTGAAAGAGAGAGAGTAGGGGATGGGAGAGGGGAGAGATAGAGTAGCCCGATATAGAGAGAGTAGTGGATGGGAGAGAGTGTGACAATGTGAGAGAGAGAGAGTAGGGGGTGGCAAAGAGAGAGTGTGAGATAGGAGAAATATTGAGAGTAGGGGATGGGGGAGAGAGAGAGAGTAGGAAATCAAAGAGGGAGTGGGAGAGGGGGAGAGAGAGAGTAGGGGATGGGAGAGGAGAGAGAGAGAGAAAGAGAGGGGGGATGGGAGTATGTGTATGTGAAAGAGAGAGTAGCCTAAGAGAGAGAGTAGGGGATGAGAGAGAGAGTAGGCAGTGGGAGAGGAAGTGGGAGAGCGGGAGAGAGAGGGGAATGGGAGTGTGTGTAAGAGAGAGTAGGGGATGGGAGAGAGTCTGAGAGTTTGAGAGAGAGTAGGGGATGGGAGAGAGAGAGTGGGTAGTGGATGGGAGAGAGAGAGAGTAGAGAGGGAGAGAGAGTGTGAGAGAGAGTATGTGGTGGGAGAGGGAGAGAGAGGGGGATGGGAGTATGTGTGAGAGATATAGAGAGTAGGGGATTGGAGAGGAGAGAGAGAGAGGGGGGGATGGGAGTGTATGTCTATGAAAGAGAGAGAGTAGGGGATGGGAGAAGGGAGAGAGAGAGAGAGAGTAGGTGGTGGTAGAGGAAATGGGAGAAAGAGAGAGAGGGTGATGGGAGTGTGTGTGAGAGATCTAGAGAGTAGAGGATGGGAGAGGAGAGAGAGAGGGAGGATGGGAGTGTGTGTCTATTAAAGAGAGAGAGTAGGGGATGGAAGAGGGAAGAGAGAGAGTAGTCTGAGAGAGAGAGTAGGGGATGGGAGAGAGTGAGAGAGAGTAGGGGATGGGAGAGAGTGAGAGAGAGTAGGTGGTGGGAGAGAGAGTGAGAGAGGGAGAGAGAGGGGGGATGGGAGTGTGTGTAAGAGAGAGTAGGGGATGGGAGAGAGAGTGAGAGAGAGGGGGATGAGAGTGTGTTTAAGAGAGTAGGGGATGGGAGAGGGGAGAGAGAGTACAAGATGGGATAGAGAGAGTAGGTGGTGAGAGAGGGACTAAGAGATCAAGAGCAAGAGAGAGAGTAGGATATGAGTGAGAGAGAGAAAGGGATAGGAGAGGAGAGAGAGGGGGGATGGGAGTGTGTGTGTGTGAAATATAGAGAGTAAGGGATGGGAGAGGGGAGAGAGAGTAGGAGATAGGAGAGAGAGTAGGCAGTGGGAGAGGGGTGGGAGAGGGAGAGGGAGAGAGAGAGAGAGGGGGATGGGAGTGTGTGTAAGAGAGAGTAGGGGATGGGAGAGAATGTAAGAGTGTGAGAGAGTGGGGGTGGTAGAGAGAGTACAAGATGGGAGAGAGAGAAAGTAGAGAGGGAGAGAGAGTGAGAGAGAGAGTTAGAGAGAGCAGGTAGTGGGAGAGGGAGAGTGAGAGAGAGGGTAGGGGATGGGAGAGAGAGTGAGAGAGAGAGAGTAGGGGATGGGAGAGAGAGTAGGTGATGGGAGAGAGAGTGGGAGAGGGAGAGAGATAGAGAGAGATAGAGTAGCTATGGGAGAGGGAGTGGGAGAGAGAGAGTGAGAGAGAGGGGGATGGGAGTGTGTGTAAGAGAGAGAGTAGGGGATGGGAGAGAGAGGGTAGGTGATGGGAGAGGAAGTGGGAGAGGGAGAGTGAGAGAGAGATAGGGGGGATGGAAGTGTGTGTCCATGAGAGAGAGTAGGGGATGGGAGAGAGAGTGAGAGAGATTAGGTAGTGGGAGATGGAGTGGGAGAGGGAGAGAGAGTAGAAGATGGGAAAGAGAGTAGGCAATGGGAGAGGGAGTGGGAGAGGGAGATAGATAGTTAGAGAGTAGCAGTGGGAGAGGGAGTGTGAGAGGGAGAGAGAGAGAGGGGGGATGGGAGTGTGTGTAAGAGAGATATTAGGGGATGGGAGAGAGAGAGAGAGAGTAAGGGATGGGATCTAGAGAGAGTGAGAGAGAGTAGGTAATGGGAGAGGTAGTGGGAGAGGGAGAGTATGTGAGAGAGAGCACGTAGTGAGAGAGGGAGTGGGAGATGGAGATAGATAGATAGAGAGAGTAACAATGGGAGAGGGAGTGGGAGAGGGAGAGTGAGAGAGAGAGAGGGGGGATGAGAGTGTATGTAAGAGAGAGAGTATAGGATGGGAGAGAGAGATAGATCAAGAGAGAGAGTGAGTAGGCAATGGGAGAGGAAGAGAGAGAGAGAGAGGGGGGGGGATGGGAGTGTGTGTCTATGAGAGAGAGAGTAGGGGATGGGAGAGGAGAGAGAGTATAGGGGATGGGAGAGAGAGAGAGAGAGTAGGTTGTGTGAGAGGGAGTTGGAGAGGGAGAGCAAGAGATAGAGAAGGAGATGGGAGAGGGAATGGGAGAGGGAGATAGATAGATAGAGAGAATAGTAGTGGGAGATGGATTGTGAGAGGGAGAGTGAGAGAGAAAGGGGGGATGGGAGTGTGTGTAAGAGAGAAAGAGAGAGTAGGGGATGGGAGAGAGAGCATGAGAGAGAGATATTAGGGAATGGGATGTAAATAGAGTGAGAAAGAGTAGGTGGTGGGAGAGGGAGAGCAAGTGAGAGAGAGAGAGAGTAGGCAGTGAGAGAGGAAGTAGGAGAGGGAGAGTGAGAGAGAGTAGGGGATGAGAGTGAGAGAGTGAGAGAGAGTAGGTAGTGGGGGAGGGAGTGGGAGAGGGAGAGCAAGAGAGAGAGAGGGGGGGGGATGGGAGTGTGTGTAAGAGAGAGAGTAGGGGATGGGAGAGAGAGATAGAGTCAGAAAGAGAGTAGGTGGTGCGAGAGAAAGTGGGAGAGGGAGAGTGAGGGAGAGAGGGGGGATGGGAGTGTGTGTCTATGAGAGAGAGAGTAGGGGATGGCAGAGTAGAGAGAGAAGAGGATGGGAGAGAGAAAGTGAGAGAGAGAGTAGGTAGTGGGAGAGGGAGTGGGAGAGGGAGAGAGAGAGAGAGTAGGGGATGGGAGATAGAGTAGGTGATGGGGAGAGAGTGGGAGAGGGAGATAGATAGATAGAGAGAGTAGCAATGAGAGAGAGTATGAGAGGGAGAGGGAGAGAGAGAGGGGGGATGGGAGAGAGAGTGAGAGAGAGTAGGTAGTGGGAGACAGAGTGTAAGAGGGAGATAGATAGATTATCTTGAGAGAGAGAGTAGGGGATGGGAGAGGAGAGAGAGAGAGTAGTGGTGGGAGGAGTGGGAGAGGGAGAGTAAGAGAGAGAGAGATGGGGATGGGAGTGTGTGTAAGAGAGAGAGTAGGGGATGGGAGAGAGAGATAGAGTCAGAAAGAGAGTAGGTGGTGGGAGAGGAAGTGGGAGAGGATGAGTGAGGGAGAGAGGGGGGATGGGAGTGTGTGTCTATGAGAGAGAGAGTAGGGGATGGTAGAGTAGAGAGAGAAGAGGATGCGAGAGAGAAAGTGAGAGAAAGAGTAGGTAGTGGGAGAGGGAGTGGGAGAGGGAGAGAGAGAGTAGGAAATGGAGAGAGAGTGGGAGAGGGAGATAGATGGATAGAGAGAGTAGTAGTGAGAGAGAGTATGAGAGGGAGAGGGAGAGAGAGAGGGGGGATGGGAGAGAGAGTGAGAGAGAGTAGGTAGTGGGAGACAGAGTGTAAGAGGGAGATAGATAGAGTATCTTAAGAGAGAGAGTAGGGGATGGGAGAGAGAGTGAGAGAGGGAGTAGGCAGTAGGAGAGGGAGATAGATAGAGAGATAGAGTAGGGGATGGGAGAGGAGAGAGAGAGCAAGACAGAGTAGGGGATGGGAGAGGAGAGAGAGTAGTAGATGGGAGAGAAAGTGAGAGAGAGTAGGTGATGGGAGAGGGAGATAGATAGAGAGAGAGTAGGGGATGGGAGAGGAGAGTGAGAGAGAGAGGGAGTAGGGGATGGGAGATGAGAGAGAGAGAGAGTAAGAGAGAGTAGGGGATGTGAGAGGGGAGAGAGTGAGAGAGAGTAGGGAGAGAGAGAGATGGGGATGGGGATGGTGGGATAGGGAGAGATTATTTTCCAAATAGTTTGTATGCACTATAGTGCATATGTGCTTTATAGTGTGTACACACTATAGTTCATACACACTATATGAAAACACTAAAAAATGGTCATAATGCAAGTTTGGGTCCCTACTGATCCATACTCTACTTTTTGTCTATTGTGTATTCTATTGTTCCAATAGAAAACATAAGTTTCAAGCTATTGGAAGTTAGCAAACACTATTTGAAGGCTTTTAAAATATTCTTTCATTCTATTTGAAGCTAGAAAACACCAAATTCAATCATTGGATACACTATTTGAAGGCTTTTTCAATATTCTTTCTATAGAAAAGGTTAGTGCAGTCCTTTTTAAATATTACTTGTTGTTATATAGAGACAAATTTGATTATAATTTGACATGTTGTTTAATATATAGTGAGTTCATTGAAATTTGTATGTTTGAATGAATTGTTATTTGGAAATGGTTAGAAATTTGACAAGTTGTTTAATATATATATATAGTGTATTCATTGAAATAATTGTAATTTGTCTATGTATTTGAATGATTTGTAATTTATAAATTGTAAGTAATTCAGATGTCTAAATAATTTGACATATATAAATCATCATGATGCCAAGGAAGAAACCAAAAACTCAAACAACGGAAGATAGGGAGAGAGATTTGGCAATTAAAAGATATAAAATAAAACTACTATGTGAATAAAGAAAATCGCAAAGCAATAATGAAGAATTGACTTTTAAAGAGGAATAAGAACCACCGATACAAAGAAATAAAGAGGAAGAATTGGAAAGAAAAAGAGAACGAATGAGATTGTTACACTCAAGAAGACAATTGAATTGTGAAGCTACACCATCTTCCAATGTTGGAGTCATATCATCATCCCATGTTGAAGAGACACTAATTTGTAGATTCAATGATGTACACATTCCATCATGTTGTGTTGCAGGCACAAAATCAAAATATCAAGTAGGTGATATTCCATCTTTTGCATCTTGTTGCCAAGGAACATCATATTTAGTTCAAGGCACGCAAAGAACTCAACCTTATGTTGATGTTCAAAATGTTGAGGGAATGGAAGAGATTATAACACCTTCTAGAATTCATTTTAGAATACCAAAATATTTGATTGATATTGACACTAACATTTTAAAATCAAAAGCTGACAAGATTAGAAAGTGTACTTGTCAAAGAAAAGTTAATCATATATGGAGATTATTCTTTGAAGAATTAAATATTACATGTCAATGCCAATTATTTGTTGAAATGATGAAGAATTTGAAATTTAGGCCTATCATGAAGATTTTTGGGCTAAGAATGATGGATGATTTAAATGAAAAAATCATTGTAAAGAATCTAATGAGTGCTTATGAAAAAGTGGGTTCTAAATCAAGCATGAAAGATAGTAATATCACAAGATGAGTACTTACATTGAAAATAGTAAGTACCCAAATGAAGAAAGCTAGACTCATGAGAAAGACAAGAAAAACATTGAAAATTAGTAGAGGTATTCTAAGGAGAGCCATGGTAAGGTGTGAGAGATTGGAAGATCCAACAAAAAATGAGTTATAGACATTTAGCAGTAGACTACAACGAAAGGATAAAGAAATTAGTGAAGCTTTGAAATCATTGATTGAAATTTTTTGGTGAAATGACACACATGTTTCCCCTAATAAAAGAGATGTTATAAGAAGGAGGATTGGTAGCCAAAATCATGACCCACATGCGAAACATTTTTTGAACTCAAGTTAGACACAATTTTTTGCAAAATTTATTGGTATGTATCCCCAAATTTGAATAAGTCAAAGATTTTTGAGATGGGTAAACCTTTTTATGTGAAGATAAATCACACACACACACAACTTATTGTTGTAGGATACACATTTAATTTTCTAACCATTTTGATTTTTTAGGCATATATGTGTGTTTTTGTATTCTAAGTTTGTTTTTTAGGATTGTGACATGAATGTGCCACCTAGATCTTAGAGGGAATTCATATCCAACATTTTATGTGAAATAGGGGATGGCCAAAAATTTTACAAGACATCATGCTTAGATGGTACATGCTTATTTTGTGGTTCTTTGCAACTTTTATCAACTTGTGAACATATGGGTAGTACACATGCAATTGGAAATGAAATAGTAGATTACAAAAAATATAAGATAGTGACATATGCTCTAAAAGATGGTAAATAGGGTAAAAGATGTGATTTAGTCATTGAAAATATTCCAGTGTATGAGTTCATGAAGTTTTTTGTGAAAAGATTATTTACAAGTATGCAAGGCATACACATAGAGCTCGATGGTCAGATTTGCAATTCAAGTTGTACAAGGATATGTTTCCACTAAATACCATTGTTTTAGTTGTAGAATTTGCAAAGAATTACACACTAAAACCACAAAATGATGTGCAAGAAAAATATTATACTTCTCAATAGGTTTCCATATTTGTTCACATAACATTTATGCATTCATCTACAAGTACAAAGGATGATAGGAAGATTTTGAGGGAGTACCATTTTTACATCAGCGATGATTGATCACATTCTATGGAGTTTGTACATGGCTGTTTTCAACTATTTTATGGAGATTTGGCTAATCAAGGCATACCATATCATCAACACATTATTTGGTCAAATAATTGCACAACTCAATTCAAGAATGCACAAATTTTCTATTGGTTGATCAGGATGCATAGGTTGTCTAGAATTCAATATATGTGGAATTTCACAGAGGTTGGTCATGGAAAGGGAGAGCACGATGGTGCAAGTTCATGCATCAAAAGAGCCTTACCACATGAAGAACTAAAGTACAAATATGGAGCAATATTGATAGATGCAAAATCCATCATCTAGTGGTGTAATACTACAATGGGTCTAGGTAAGGAAGGTGAGTCTATGGCTCATAGATTTTTTTCGTTGATAGATAATAATAACATTGCACCATATGAGAATTTTTGCACACTAATAGGATCAAGTGAGTTTCACTCTTTTAGAAGCTTTGATGTAGGTTCATGGAGTATCCAAACACAAAAAATGGCATGCTATTATCCATCATGTGCAAAGAAAAATTAGGATGACTATGAATCAACTGAATGGGTGGACAAATGGGATATATGAGTTTTGGACCCAATTGACACTTATCATCCCCAAAAAGCACTAGAAATGGTAGAGATGGATTCATCCATTAAATTTGACTACTTGTTTTATCTAGTGCAACCTGGTAATATAAATATTGATATATCTTTGTAATTTCAATATGTAACTTTATAACTTTTACCTAAGTATTTTCTGAATTAATGACTGCAATTTGTACATTTATCACTGCAGGCCATGTTTTTGTTGTTATTGCACCTAAAGACAATGAAGAAGGGATAGATTATTATTTGTGTCATTTTTTTTGAGCCAAAAAAAATTTGGATCACTTGGTTATAGATGGTGAAGGTTTAGAGTACCATATTGGTGTGGTGGTTGTAACCGGCACATGGATTAGATGATATTCTATGAAGAACCCTAACTTGTGGTTATTTGAAGATTGGCAAATAGAGAGGAAGATTTTTCATTATTCAAACCTTGTTGTCACATCAAATTTTCACTTGATAAAATAAGGTGAAAAACCACATAATAAGACTCTTTGGAAAGTTTGTGAGTCAGACCATGAGGCAATGCTTGAGACATTAAAATGTAGAGCAGATCTTGTTGGTTCATTAGATTGAATATGGAGAGAGGGAGAGAGGGAGAGTGGTGCAGGGGCACCTTGAATCTTAGGGCCCTCATCTTTTCATTTTTTTTGTGTTATGCTCCAAGTGAGCCTTATAAGTAGAATAAGGGTCATTGGACCTAGGTGTGGTAGTTAGGGTATTGGATGTCATTTAATGTCCCTAGAAGAGTCACTATTTTGGCCTGAAAATCAAGGCATACATTGCCATAGGGTATTGAGTAACCTAATGGATGAGTCATTACCTCAGGGAAGGGTCCCTAGCATGGAATTACTAAATGATAGCCTAAATATCAAGTTAGAAGTGTTAAGAAGAGAAAGCAAGAAAAATCCAAAAGTTGCTATATTGCAATTTTTGCAAAATACTGATTTTGCAAGAAATTGTGGATTTTATTTTTAAAACTTGAAGAAATTAATAAAATAACCTATTTTCCTAAAAAATTCTATGTTTTAGAGCATTGTACAGACTGGTACAGATGTTGGGACACGTGCTAGTGACCCCAGGAGTTAGAGGGATGAGTTACCTTTTGTTTGCACTTGGTTTCATATTTTGATCCTTTGTAGTTTGCACCATGGGAATTTGATGCTCCTTAGTGGAATATAAGCCCTATCAATGTACTTCATAATTTTGTAGGTTTTATAGATGGCCAAGCATAGAATGAATTTTGTCACCATAGCCTAGGTGTATAGCTCCATACATGCACCATTCAACATTTCACCACAATCACTATAAATTTTTCTCTAGAGTGATCCAAGGTCTATAACTTTAGATTTGGACTTTTTTCACATTCCCCTAGATGTTGCAATTTTTTTTTTTGTAGATTGGCACATGTGAAAGGGTACCTATAGTGTAACTATAGCCTAATTAAGCCTATCAACACTTTCCAAATGTCATTACAGAAGTGGGTTCTAGTCTCTTCTAGTGTGTGAGATTTACATATGTTTTATATGCCCTAAAAGGGTGTTTGAATCTCACTTTAAACTATGTCTTCATGTTGGGTTTTTCCATATTATGTTCAATTTACAGTTTGAAGGGCTACTAGCCTTTTTAATGGCAAACTGTAGTAACAATATATCAATGTTATTTGTACACAACAAAATCACTTTATCTGATGTATACAGACCTTAATAGGTCTTAGGTGTGTTTTTATTCCATTCCATGGTCATTGTTCTCTTTTCATTCATGTTTGGGGGTATGTTCCCTTATTAGGCTTTTGGAGAATCCTTATGTTTTGGAGCTGTTGAACTTAGGCAAACATAGTGATTAGGTTCCTTGATGAGTTTATTATTGATGCTTGTGATAAGTGTCTTAGTACTAAACCCTCTTTTTGAGAAATCTAAAGGATTCCAACCTTGTCTAATTGCCTACTAGCTTTCCTTTTAGAAGCTTCCACCATGCACTGCTACATCACAACTTATCCTAACTAAACTATTTAGGATCCTTACCTGTACTTTCTTTGATGAGTCTAGAATGGGTGCTCCTATACCAGTCATCTACTTGATTGGGACATGTTTGGAAATTGAAAATCTCCATTTAAAGGTGGAAATGAGATTTTTTTTGTTATGTTAAGATCATTAATATATTTTGATGAGAACTTTGAGGGATCATGCCTAGCTTGAGTATCCTAGCTTCCCAAGTCTTGTAAATGCAAGGCAATTGATGAATATGAATTTCTAATTGAAACATCTATGGTGCTACAATGAAGTGTGTAACCAAATTCTTTGCCTACTAATGACACAATTTGAGGCTTCTCTTCACATTGCTCCATGGAAAATTCTATAGCACTTGTTACTTCTCTATCTAAAATTTTTGTGTCTATGTACATGTGCACTCTTTCCCAATAGTTGTAGGTTTTGTCTCTTCATCCTAAGTACTTGGCATACCCTGGATGGCACTAAGATAATCATTTTCTTTTGAAATTTCATTTTCTCTTAGATTAATCTCTTTATTAAGCAAGTTTTCTATATCTTCCTTTGTATATTTAATAGATGTAGTTGCAATTCATCTGTATATCAAGATTTCCTCCATAGGATTGAGAAGGCATGGGGAGTGAGACCATTTGTTGGTCACTATATTAAAAAGGTAGTTCTTGGCCATGCCATCGATGGGAATCATTTCAATCTTAATTTTAGAATCGGTACCTCATTTTTCTTGAAAGAATAATATATATTATTTTCAATGTCTTTGAAATATCTGTAGCTAGTATCCAATTTCTTATTCATTTCCTTTCAATATTCATGGGAAACTAAGTTATTTGGTCACCTAATAGGTCCTAGGAATCTTAACTAGGGTCCTAGAATAGTCCTAGATGAACCCATTTGACCTAAATATGTAAAGAGCAAAAATTGCTCAAAAGTTGCAATGTTGCTCAAAAAGTTGCTTGAACAACTTTGTAATTTTTGCAAAAAAATTTGCAAATAGAAGTTTGGGAAGTTGACACTATCCATGCTCAAGTATATGAGCATGGGAAACATTTTTTTTGAAGGTTATAAGGTTTCCAGTCAGATTTGCATTTTAAAGAAACTTTTACAACTTTTGCAATTTTGCACAAAAAGTGCAACTAATGCAAAGTTCAATAGATTTCACTTCTAGGACTTGGAAAAGGTCCCAAAGTATTAAAAAACAACTAAAAAACTTAATCCTAGGCTATAAAAAGACCTAATTTTTCCTAATTAGCAACTTTTTCTCATATCTTGCACAAAGTAGCCTAAGTATACATATCTTGCTCATATCTCTCTCACCGTTCATTGTGGGTTTGAACTGTCTATTCCATTAGCTCTAGGTGGCTAGGTAAACCCTAGCCCCAAGATTGTCCCATTCCATTGAGTGCTTGAATGTTCTTAGACACACCAAACCAAAACATCCCTAAGAGTCATTAAATGTCATAGGGAAATAATCTTTGTCGGGTCATATCTCAGAGCTCGTGCAAGGTATGGATGTGATTATAGGTGCTATAGGACCATGTTGTACAAACTTACAATAAATTCTCTTGCTTCTTGGAGATCTTACCCTATTTTGATTTTGTGATGCCATCTCGAGTGGTGATGAAACTTGTAGTGTTGGCTAGTACAAAGTTGCCAACTACCAAATATCCCTCACTATTCATCATGGGATTGAACTATTTATTCCCTTAGCTCTGGGTGACTGAGTAAACCCTAGCCCCAAGCTCATCCCATCCTGTTAAGTGCTCAAACATTCTCAAGCATGCCAAACTAAAATGTCCCTAAGAGTCACTAAATGTCATAGGGCAATGATCTTTGATAGGGCATATCTCAGAGCTCATATGAGGTATGTATGCTATTCTAGGTGCTATAGGACCATGTTGCGGAGACCTACAATAACCTCTCTCACTTTTTGGAGATCTTACTCAATTTTGATTTTGTGGGGCCATCTCATGTGATGCTAAAACTTGTTGTGTTGGCCAGTACAAAGTTGCCAATTGCTAAATCTCCCTCACCATTTGTTGTGGGATCAAACTATCTATTCCATTAGGTCTATGTGGCTAGGTAAACCCTAGCTCCAATCTTATCCTATTCTATTGAGTGCTTGAACATTCTCGGGCACATGAAACCAAAATGTCCCTAAGAGTCACTAAATGTCATAGGGTAGTGATCTTTGGTGGGGCATATCTTGGAGCTTGTGTAAGGTATGGATGTGATTCTAGGTGCTATAGGAACATGTTATAGAAACATACAGTAACCTCTCTCTTTTTTTAAGATGTTAGTATATTTTGATTTTGTGACGTCATTTTAGGTGATGTTGAAACTTGTAGTGTTGGCTAGTACAAAGTTGCTAATTGCCAAATATCCCTCACTATTCATCATGGGATCGATCAGTCTATTCTGTTAGCTCCAAGTGGCTAGTAGACTCTAGCCCCAAGCTTGTCCTATCCTATTAGGCAATTAAACATTCTTGGGCATGCCGAACCAAAATGTCCCTAAGAGTCACTAAATGTCATAGGGAAACAATCTTTGATAAGGCATATCTTAGAGCTCATGTGAGGTATGGATGCAATTCTAGGAGCTATAGGACCATGTTTTGGAGACCTACAATAACCTCTATTTATTTTTGGAGATTTTACACCATTTTGATTTTGTGATGTCATCTCGAGTGATGTTGAAACTTGTAGTGTTGGCCAGTACAAAGTTACCAACTAGAAAATCTCCCTCATCATTCATCATGGGATTGAACTATCTATTCCATTAGCTCTGGGTGGCTGGGTAAACCCTATCCCCAAGCTTGTCCCATCCCATTGAGCACTCAAACATTCTCAGGCACGTCAAACTAAAAGGTCCCTAAGAGTCACTAAATGTCATAGGGCAGAAATATTTGATGGGGCATATCTCATAGCTTGTACAAGGTATGGATACAATTCTAGGTGTTATAGGACCGTGTTTTAGAGACCTACAATGGCCTCTCTCACTTTTTAGAGATATTATTCCATTTTTATTTTACAATTCCATCTAGGGTGATGTTGAAACTTGTAGTGTTGGCTAGTACAAAATTGCCAATTGCCAAATCTCTCTCACCTTTTATCATAGGATCAAATTGTCTATTCTATTAGCTCTAGGTGGCTAGGTAAACCCTAGCCCCAAGCTTGACCCATCCCATTGAGCACTCAAACATTCTTAGGCATGCTGAACTAAAACATCCCTAAGAGTCACTAAATGCCATAGGGCAGTGATCTTTGATGTGGCATATCTCAGAGCTTGTGTGAGGTATGGATGTGATTCCATGTGCTATAGGACCATATTGTAGAGACCTAAAATAACCTCTCTCATTTTTTGGAGATCTTATTTCATTTTTATTTTGTGAAACCATCTCAAGTGATGCTGAAACTTGTAGAGTTGGCCAATACAAAATTGCCAACTGCCAAATCTCTCCCACCTTTCATCGTGGGATCAAATTGTCTATTTTGTTAGCTTTGGATGGCTAGGTAAAAACTAACCCCAAGCTCCTTCTATCTCATTGAGTGCTCAAAAATTCTTGGTCATGCCAAACTGAATCATCCCTAAGAGTCACTAAATGTCACAAGGCAATGATCTTTGACTGTGGCAATTGAATATGTCATCTCATCCAATGATGGAGACTCATGATAGAAGGTAAAGGGGTGATCATACACATCATTTTGAACATGTTATTTTTTTATGGTAATAAGGTAATCCTTGTTTGTAATATCAAGAAAATTGAGGTCACCTATAAAACCAAGTTGCCTTAGTCTTAACAATTTTTCATTTTTTGTTGTTTTTGTTAATAAGTTGACTCAATAAGTGTTTTGAGAGTCATAACACCTTATATAGCTACATGTTATCACTAAATGGAGTTAGTGGAAGATTTTAAGGATCTTCTTAGTTGTCTTAATAGTCATTTAATGGGTTTGAAACATAATCACTTCCCTTTGTGAAGAGTTGTCTGAAAATAAGCAAATTACATGTTGTTCCAAAGAAAATGAAGTCATAGGATGTTGGAAGATTGTTTTCACTCATAAGATGTTGAAGAATCTCTTGGAAGGATGGAATAGATGATAGACTAAATTTTTTGACATAGTTATTAGGTGTTCCTTGAAGTGTCTAAGATGTTAGTTTGAAGCAAGAAGTTGATTATGATCCATTTCTCAAATTTTCTCATTTTTCTCTTATTGCTTCCTAAGTCTTGAATAGGGAAAGTGATCAAGTAGTTTTTTGAAGTTGGGTAGAAGTTTTTTAATGTTGTAACCAAGTTGGAAAGAGTCTTTTAATACACTTACAAAGGTGGGAAAGGTAGTTTTTCTTAAAAATATTCTTGTTGGGAATCCACTAGCTTTTGGTGTGAGCAATCTACATCATTTTGGATGCAATTTACATTAAAATGAAATACATGAAATGTACTTAAAATGTAAACAAGAAAAAAAAGATATATATTATGATAACCAATAATTTCATACATTAACAAACAAATAATATATAATGATAACCAATAAAGTCATACATGAACAAACATATCATATATTAACCAGTAATGTCATAAGTCTAATAATGTCATGCATCAAATATATGTCATACAACAAATATAAAATGTCATATATACATAAAATATATATCAAATATGTCTACTGACATTAAATCCAAATATATGTTCGCTAATGCCTATACATGTGTGTCTATCAACTATATCTTCTCCTTCCCATGAGGGGAAGGAAACAAATCCCTAGAGGTTTCCAGTCATTGTGTGGAGGGAGATGATGGGGATGATGGGGTCTTCCTCACACACTCGCTCATCCTCTTGTTTAGGCTCTTCTCTAACTTGAGCTGATACAGACAAAGTAGATATGAATAAATAATTATTATACATTGAAATCAAATATATATACACACAAATTAATTATTTTCTTACTGCCATCAAATAGTCACTCTATACTTTCACCTCAAAGGCTCGCAAATGATTGGGTGTAACAAGGCCCTACAACAATTCAATAAATATAATCACTTATAAATAAGATTAGAAATTTTGATACTAACTATTATAAACAATAACTAAAACCAAAAAAATTCTTGCATACCTTGGTCAGTGGCTCTAAACTAGCCATCTTTGCAACAATTCCATGATCGATGGACTGGAAAAGATGAGGAAGAGTCTCAGACATCAATAGCTACATGTAATATAATACAATTTACATGTAACATGAAACAAATATAATCAAATGAATTAAATTAACATGAAATAAATGTACCTCTATGAAGCTTGTATCATGCCTAGGTTTAGAGTCCCTTGTGAATGTTGATGGTCCAGTAGCGAACTGATGCACATCCATAAATTTTCTGTCAATACTTCATATGATTACTTAATAACTATATGTATTAATTTAAATGATTAAATCAATACATAGCTTTGAACTTGTTGACAGGATGAAAAATGGGGCTAGGCAATCTGTACTAGGGCCAACAACAATCTTGCTTTGGATTTTGAACAATGTCAATACATGCTAATTAATTAGTCATTCACTGTACATATGAAATGTGATCAAATTTGTTTATTATAATTGAGATTTAGCTGTGTGTCAATGCCAAATGTGTCACTCAAGAACTCATCAGTGACTAGCCCATCATCCATACTATGTCTAGCATGACTGCCAAATGTGTATAAGGATCCACATGATGTGCACATGTGACTATGATGCAAAAAAGGCTCCTCCTCAACTAATGGACTCATGCAATGAATGAGGGTCTGCATCAAATCATTAATAGTCCCTAGAGTGTTGGTCTCTACATGTTCCTTCACAACTGAAGGAATAAATCATATGCTCACCCTATGGCTTGGCAACAGGTGCCCTAACTACATTACGGTCATGACGTGCCCTCTATGTCTCAAATGATGACCCCCCATCTCTAACTTCAAATTCTAATATATCACAATAGAATTTCTTTAAGAAGTACATAAGAACCTCATGATTATTATAGGGAGGGGCATCAAAGACCATCCACCATCTATCCCAAAAGTTATTTCTAATACCATCATGTATGCACCAATGGATTGGGAACCTTTTAGTTGTATGTTTTAACAATATTTTGTTCTCCAGGCTTTTTAAACAATGCACAAATGATACCTTTTTCTATTTCTTTCTTCTTAACATCTTGATATGATAATTTATTTACATAATATCTTCTTTGTTCATCCTTCTTAACACACCAAATATCCAACTAACCACTAACATAAGCTACATGGGTCATAATGGACTCAAGGGAGGATGCCAATTGTGCTCTCATTGGATTGGTTTGTCCACAAGCTTTCAACCTACCAATGAGTGCTTCTAATTCATTTTTTCCTCTTTCTATTTCATTCATTTATGTTGTCTTGTGTGCTAGGAGGAGGTCTTCCAATTGTTGTAGGTTGCAAAATTTCTCGCTCTTGTTGTGGAGGGTTTTGATTTTCATCTTGTGGAGGGTTTTGATTTGGATCTTGTGGAGGGTTTTTGTTTTGATTTTGTTGATCCAACTAGGGATTTAATGGTTCATTATTCACATTTTCTGATAAGAAACCAATTTCAATCTAAATAAATAAACAAATTTAAAGAAAAATTGAAAAAAATCTACAAAATAATGTAAAAACTTACAAAACAATGCAAAAACAAGAGTAGAAAACATATGACATGATCTCGATCTTGAAATTCAGTGATGAGGAGGCATTTTGAGGAGGTAGGTGACAAAAGTCTTCAATTTCATTAATTTTCATATGTGTTGTGAGTAGAAAATGCAAACAAAATGAAATGGGCCATGAGTTTGTAGTCCATTTATAAAAAAAAATTAATTTTAAAAAGCACATATTCTATAGCTGGCACACACTCTTGTGGAGCCCAAGCCAAAGTGCGTGCGTACTATAACAGAGACACACTTTTTAAAATTAAAAAAAAAACTATAGGTGTCATGTTTTTGGCACTACAACTTGGGTGGGAAATTATTTCAAGAAGTTCATTGAAACATACACCATTTTCAAACAAGCCAAAGGAGTATCTACAAATTAGGTATTATATCAACATTTGCTAATTCCCATAAGGCCTTGGGAATCCATTTCAATGGACTTTGTAATGGGCCTACCTAGAACTAAATAAGGATTTGACAGTGTGTTTATCATAGTGGACATATTTAGCAAGATGGTCCAATTTGTACCATACAAAAGCACTAATGATGCATCCCACATTGCAGATATTTACTTTAAATGAGTAGTCATAATCCATGGCCTACCCCAAACCATTGTAGCAGACAAAGATGTAAACTTTCAAGGGCATTTTTGGAGAACTCTTTTCAAAAAGTTGGGAACTAGTTTGACCAATAGCTCTTCCTATCATCCACAAACTGATGGGCAGATTGAGGTAGTGAATAGGTCACTAGTCAACCTCCTAAGATGCATAATAAAGCAACATTCTCAAAGTTGGGATTTTCTCTTACCCTAAGTAGAATTTTCCTTCAATAACTCCATGAATAGGTCTATTGGAAAAACTCCTTTCTAAGTAGTCTATGGCCTTCATCCCAAAGGTCCTTTGGATTTGGTTGAAATACCTTATGATTTTAAGGTTAGTGCATAAGGAGAAGAACTTGTAGAGCTTTTCACCAAGGTGCAACATGAAGTGAAAGAAGCATTGCAAAAATATTCCATGAAGTACAAAGAACAAGCAAACAAGAGAAGAAGGGAAGTCCATTTCAAAATTGGAGACAAGATATGGGCATTCATGAGGAAAGAGAGACTACCTAAGGGTAGGTATACAAAACTTCACATGAAGAAGGTTGGGCCATGCTCCATACTCAAAAAAATGGGTGAGAATGCCTATGAGGTATCTCTTCCCCCAACCTTGCAGATCTCTCCAATTTTCAATGTTGCAAACCTCACTCCTTATAAAGGTTTGATAGGTTCAACAAGTGAATAGGGTCAGCAAACTGAAATGGATGAAGACTATGTTACTAACCTCCCTCAAAGAAAACTAGTTGAGTTGGAGGAAATATTGGATACCAAGTTACTAAAACAAAAATGGCATAACAAGTACATGCAACATCTAGTGAAATGGAAGGGACTCCCTAACATTGATGCAACTTGGATGATAGAGGATCAAATCAAACAACATGGCACCTCTATGGAACAATTAACCTCAAGTAGGAACTTGAGTTCAAAAAGTAAAAGGGAGTATGGTGTAGGAGCATGTCATGAGCCTAAATTTAAGAATATATGAATAACATATTATACAATGATAATAATTAAGATTTAATAATAAAAGTCATCAAATAAGTAATAAATTAATAAATTATAAATATGTAAACATATATTTTTATATTAGTAAGAAATATAACTGCATGTTAATATTCAATATAATAAACAAAATTATACTAAGTATTTAAGAATCTAGGACTCCTATAGCCAACTAAGTACAAGGCGATCATAATCTAGTTTTCAAAAAGAGGAGTATTCAAAAAAATAATAACAAAACTTTCTTTGCAATAATAATAATCAATTAAATAATTAAAATATTGGTAGTAATAAAGGATTGAATCATTATAATTATAATATAGTATCAAATCATAAAATCATTACGAATGAACATTAAATATTTATTAACCTACCTTGGAAAGGCACCCCAATTGAATGACAAGTCTGCTCATGACATATATTAATGGAGTTTTGTGAGAGTCTCAAAATAGAGAAAAGAAAAAGGAAAAACAATACTGTAGACTATATTATTGGTTCAATCTATCCACCGAAGACTCCACCACCTTTCATTGGGCTTGGAAAAACGTAGATGATGGTGTATCAACTTCCACGAGGGACATACTAACTCACCACTTGCAAAGACGTGGAACAATTTTTGAGGAGAGTGTATCCAAGCGTTATAAAAAATAACATAGTCCATAAAGCATTTAAGGAAATCAGATAAAAAGTACAAAATACAAAAGGGAGATTGAAGATTAAAAGGACATCAAATTGGATTCAACCCCGAAGCATAATAACAAAAGGCACCAAGTCAACTGTGCAGAATTGCTAGACCGAATAGTAAGGATCAATACCAATTTAGAAAAGTAAAAGAAAAGAATGAAAATGGAATAAATTTGCAAATTAACATGTAGACAGTACTGGTATAGGCGACAGCAGATCACAGGGCAAAGTGAGACCTTGGATTATGTGTAAAAATGATCCTTCTTTGATATACGTACCTTCACCTATCCATACAATAATCAAGATCATCATTGTATTATTGCTTCAAGATTATTGGGGTATTAGAGTTACCATTATTCTTACTTCAAGATTATCGATGGAATACTAGAGTTAGTAAAAATTATTTTTAAGAGAAGAATATATAATTAGAATATATTTCTAATTATAAACATATTCTTAACCTTACATACAATTCATCAATATATCTATACTTCAAGAATTTTGGGAACTTTTAACTATTAAAAGACAAATTCAATATACATACCCCTATAGAACCATATTTGAAGTTATTCACAGGAACTTAACCCAACTAAGAACAAATTAGGGGTAAATCTTAAAAAGGGTCATTACAATTGGTATCAAAGCCTGATCCTTCCATCCTGAAAATATAGTAAATGACAAGAGGAGCAAAAATGAGTGAGCAATTAACTAATGATATTAGGAATGTTATGGAACAGACAAACCAAACCTTAGTAGAACAAATAGAAAGATCAAATCAAGCACTTCTTCAAGCCTTACAAAAGATGGGAAATTCCATAAACAATCTAAGAAACAATAATGCTAGTGGAAGAGACGTAAGTTAAAACCACTCAAAGAATAATGGAGCTTCATCATCTCGAGTGCCCAAACCCCCTTTCTTTCCTCAGAAGGACCCATCGATGGAAGGAGAGGGATGAACAACAAATAATGCTATTGAGAATGCAAGAGCTTATGCTAGTCTTGAACCAAAAATTAGAGAGCTAGTAACATTTAGAGAATTCTGTGAAGCCAACAAGCAAGAAACTCCCAAGAGAGGAAGAAGACCGCAAAATCAAGATCTTAAAATCAAAGTAAATAAAGTAACACTCCCAAATTTTGATGGATCGAAAAAGACCACTACACGTGCTTGGCTACAAAAATTGAACACTTATCTTACCCTTAGCCCAATGATAGAAGTGGATGCACTTCAATTTGTGATCCTTCACTTAGAAAGCACGACACATGATTGGTGGCATCATGGCCTTGTCACTCAAGGACACCAAAATATTACTTCTTATGAAGAATTCTCTCAAAAACTCATTAAAAGGTTTGATAGAAAGCACCCTCAAGAAGACTTTAGAAAGCTGACTCAAATCAAGCAACAAGGATCAGTCAAAGGTTATATAATCGAATTTCAAAAATTCTCAGTCAAAGTTATAGGAGTAGATAATGACAGACTCACTTACTTGTTCGTGGAAGGATTAAAAGATTCACTAAGAGGGTTGGTTAGTGCTCTTAAACCAACATCCTTGGATGATGCCATTGAAACAACTTTGAGATTAGAAATTTCATCATCAAGTTGTAGACCTTCAAACAACCATAGCAAACCATTTCACAATACGAGTGAAAAAAACAAGCAAGAACCCCCAAAAAGAAAATGTTTATGAGAAAGCTCAAAAATAATGAGAAGACTTAAGAAGGAAGAATTTATGCTTCAAATGCAAGGAATCATGGGAACCAAGACATAAATGCGGGAAGAAAGGCCAAGTTCATAGAATAGAGGAAATACTTGACCCAGAATTAGAAGGGACAACACCGAAGAAGATGAGATATGATCAAGAGAACCAATGGAACTTCAAGGAAGCTCAACCATAGTTAAAATATGAAATTGTAAATTTTCTTAATTAATGTAATCATAAAGATGTAAAGTTGATTATTTAAAAAATAATTTAGGGATTTCAAGTAGCTTTCCTATGGAGTCTACAATCAAGGAGGGTCTATAAGATGCCCTATTGTAGTACTAGTTAAGGGAAATACTATATAGAAACCCTACTATATATAACTTTCCTATGGGGTCAGCAATTAAGGGAGGTCTGTTAAGCCACCTTATTGTAGTATCAGTTAAAGGAAAGGCCATATTTAACTTTCCTATGGGGTCTGCAATTAAGGGAGGTCTATTAAGACACCTTATTGTAGTATTAGTTAAGGGAAAGGCCATATTTAACTTTCCTATGAGATCTACAATTAAGGGAGGTCTGTTAAGACACCTTATTGTAGTATCAGTTAAGGGAAAGACTATAAGGGCATCTATCCTTCCTATGGAGTCTACAATCAGGGAAGAGCTACTATGATACCCTATTGCAGTACTAGTTAAGGGGAAGATAGTAAGGGAATCCTACCACTTTCCTATGGAGTCTGCAATCAGGGGAGAACACCCTATTGTAGTACTAGTTAAGGGGAAGATAGTAAGGGCATCCTATCAACTTTCCTATGGAGTTTGCAATCAAGGGAGAGTGGTTAGGACACCCTATTGTAAGTGCTAGTTAGGGAAAGATAGTAATGACTCCTTTTCACAAGAACCTTTCTAGCCAACAAGAAATCTACTAAGTAGACCACCTCGTGTGGATGCCTAACACCTACCATCGGGGCCAAGAGGGCCAAAGTTTCGCTCTTGGGCTTAGCAGGGAATTGGCTTGGATTAACTTATTATCATTCAAATTTCTTTGAAGTTTATATATATGCATGTATTGATGCTTATTTTGTGGTTGCAGGGTTTATAAGCCAAACAAAGAAGTATAGTCATTGTGCATTATTAATTTTAGGATCTAATCAAGGGTATGTATGATGTGTCTACATCGTGTCTACTTCGTGTCTTCATGCATCAATGTGTATGCTTCGTGTTTTCCTCGTGACTTCATACATTCATATGTATACTTTGCATTCAAATGCATATTATATGTGTGACTCTTTATAGAATAGAATGAAGTAATCTTATAAGTAAACATATGAATGGGATCTATTAGTCAATTTCATTACATAAGGTGAAACAAATATGAAAATGATTATTGCTTGAGGACAAGAAAATTCAAGAGGGGCGGACTTGTCATGAGCCTAAATTTAAGAATATATGAATATTTGAATAACATATTATACAATGATAATAATTAAGATTTAATAATAAAAGTCACCAAATAAGTAATAAATTATAATAAATTATAAATATATAAACATATATTTTTATATTAGTAAGAAATATAACTGCATGTTAATATTCAATATAATAAACAAAATTATACTAAGTATTTAAGAAGCTAGGACTCCTATAGCCAACTAAGTATAAGGTGACCATAATCTAGTTTTCAGAAAGATGAGTATTCAAAAAAATAACAACAATCTTTGTTTGCAATAATAATAATCAATTAAATAATTAAAATAATGGTAGTAATAAAGGATTGAATCATTATAATTATAATATAATATCAAATCATAAAATCATTACGAATGAACATTAAATATTTATTAACCTACCTTGGAAAGGTGCCCCAATTGAATGACAAGTCTGCTCATGGCATATATTAATGGAGTTTTGTGAGAGTCTCAAAATAGAGAAAAGAAAAAGGAAAAACAATACTACAGACTATATTATTGGTTCAATCTATCCATCAAAGACTCCACCACCTTTCATCCGGCTTGGATAGATGTAGATGACAACATATCAATTTCCATGAGGGACATACTAACTCACCACTTGCAAAGACGTGGAACAAGTTTTGAGGAGAGTGTGTCCAAGCATTATAAACAATAACACAGTCCATAAACCATTTAAGGAAATTAGATAAAAAGTGCAGAATACGAAAGGGAGATTGAAGATTAAAAGGACATCAAATTGGATTCAACCCCAAAGCATAATAACAAAAGGCACCAAGTCAATTGCACAGAACCACCAGACTGAACAGTAAGGATCAATACCAATTTAGCAAAGTAAAAGAAAAGAATGAAAATGGAATAAATTTTCAAATTAATGTGCAAATAGTACTGGTATAAGTGGCATCAGATCGCACGACAGAGTGAGACCTTGGATTACATGGAAAAATGATCCTTCTTTGATATACGTACCTTTGCCTATCCATAAAATAATCAAGATCATCATTATATTATTGCTTCAAGATTATTGGGGTATTAGAGTTACCATTATTCTTACTTCAAGATTATCGATGGAATACTAGAAATAGTAAAAAATATTTTTAAGAGAAGAATATATAATTAGAATATATTTCTAATTATAAACATATTCTTAACCTTACATACAATTCATCAATATATCTATACTTCAAGAATTTTGGGAACTTTTAACTATTAAAAGAAAAATTCAATATACATACCCCTATAGAACCATATTTGAAGTTATTCATAGGAACTTAACCCAAGTAAGAACAAATTAGGGGTAAATCTTAAAAAGGGTCATTACAGAGCACCCACATCAAATGAAGAATCTCACAAGTCCTAATAACCTATGGGATAGGTTAGTTTTAATATCTAAGTATTTTGACCTACTTGTAAGGACTAGTTCCACAATTGGCATAATTATAAGCTCTTGGTCAACTATGGTCAACTATAATGCCTTGCCAAGGGATTCAAAAGAACTAACATGAAGTTTTACTAAGTTTGCCAAAAAAAAAATTTAAAGAATAACATGTACAACAATCATAAAGCAGCGGAATCAATACATACAATCATACATTAGCAAACCTAATAGATTACATTCCTTAAGGATCCCAAGATGTTTAATCACATTTAAATTTAAATAATACTAAGTCCAACAATTAACACATCCACATGAAAGTATAACCACAAGTGCATTTCATTTAAATAATATACATTTGTTCTGAATTAACACATCCACATGAAAGTATAATCACAAGTCCATTCCATTTAGATAATATATATTTGTTCTGAATGCCACTTGGCAATAAAATTCAGAATGCACAATCATCCACTCTACATGTCACAAGGTATGAAAGGCTAAAAAAATATACATTTATAAAAATAGATTACATCATCCCTTTTGGATCCATGAAACAAAGTATAATACAATAAGTGAAATCATCCATCATAAAGATATAACCATCCATCATAATACACAAAGATAAAATGAAAGGAAAAGAAAATAAGGAACTCCAACCATGACATCAATGGACGAATCTCAATGGTAAAAGTAAAAGGCATGACCACCCAACCTCATGGTAACACAAAAAGGTGCACTCCCACTGCACTGAGGAGATAGTCTCAGGTCCCAAACATAATATCAATCTCAAAATCAAAAGTAATATCTATGTCAAGGAAACCATAAAAGTAATCTAACTAAAAGGTTCCAAGATAAATCGACATCTAGACCAAGAGGCAAACAAAGACACGTAGGGAATCTACTATGCAAGCAGGCAAGTGTCATCAAACTAATCAACACTAGAGTTACCCTGGTAATCTAATTTGACCCTAGCCCCCTAGTGACTCTATGTAGCACTAGTATCCTTTTGTACTGACAAGGCATACTAATGATGCATGGTTGCAACCAAGCATCCTCTCTACTCCCATCCTAGTATGCACTAGCACTTGAGGCATGGGGAAAAAAAATACAATGACTCTTATTAGGTTCATTTTACTCTCATTTAGTGTAGTGTTTTCACTTGTTAAAAAACCTACAATGGGTTACCCTGGCAGCCACTTAGGGTCCCGACCTCCATTGCAAGCTACTTCTTGACATTATATATAGATAACCTACCCTAAGCTCATAAAAGTACAAATCAAAGAATCATAGTTTTTCACCTCAGTCCTATACAAGTGACTAGAAAGCATCAAAATATAATTCATAATAACCCCTTAGTTCTTTACAAGCAACTGGAAAGCATCCCAAAAATAATTGATCAAGGACTCAAAGGTCAAGATAATTATGTCATCCCATTCCTCATGCTATCACATAAGAATACTAAAAGCAATAATGGAAAAAAGTTCCAAACTCATCATAAAGGATACCAAACAGAATACCATGGTTGGGTTTAAAAGATCAAGATCAAATCATCATAATATCACAAACACAGAACTCCCAAGCCTTTGGTAGACGTCCTAAAATTGGTCAACACTCTAGTCAACCCAAACCCAAAACATAGACAACATACATATAATAATGTAGTTTCATAGTTTGGTTTGATTTTGAAAACACAAAGTTTGAGTTAATAGTAAGGTCCAGTTTTCATTTTAAAGTAAGTTTCCAAGTACATAAGATTTACACTTTAACCCTTACTATTTAACCCATTTCTTGTATTTGAACAAAATCTGCAATTACCCTTATCTTATGAGATAGTCAATAATTCATTATTTTAATAATTTAGTAAATAAGTTATTTTAAATTATTATTTTACTAATTAAGGATTATTTTAATAATCAAAATCATTAAATAATAAAATAATGAATAAATTTAAACTTAATCCAATAATATTTAATTAAACTTCTTTTAATTAAATTCAAGTCATAATTTTAAAATTAATTATATTAATATATTGTTAATTATTAATTAATAATAATTAACAAAACTATTAATAAAATTATTAATAACTAATTAAAATAACTATATTAGACATATTTGAAAATTCATTCATTAATTAAATTAATAATCAATAAAACCTTATTAATAAAATTATTAATAAAAATAATAATTAAATTAAAATAACAACCATGCAATTTAATATACAATGCCCGCAAGCTTTCTTGTTGCCATGACAATAGATGTACCTGTTGTTCACAGCAACAGGCTTGTCATGTGGCCTTTAATGGTCCTTGGCATTCCTACGCTACTATGGTAGGGAGATTGGTGGGAGTTGGGGGTTTGGTGGCCCTACCTGCCCACCAATATTATATTATATGTATTTTTTTCTATTTTTTTCTTTTAAAATAAATTTCAATAAAAGTCCTCCCCTAACCCCTGTAGAAAATTATATATATATATATATATATATATATATATAAAGAATTCTATCAATACTCAGATAGAGGAATTATGACAAATCAACCAAATTTATATTCTAAAAATTTCTATTTCTTTCAAAACCCTTCCCGATTTAATTTACAATTTTTAAATCTACTGAACGAGGGATTCTACTAAATTTTAATCCTCACATATCCAGAAGAAAACAATAAGAGTACCATTAAATTATAATGAAGGACTGAAGAGTTCATCACAATGCAATTTGGAAAAACAATTCACAATCACGATGAAGATAGGAAATTTAAATTACATAATTAATTGGGTGAACAAAAAAAAAGGATCTACCTGGTTTTGATGCTAAATCGCAAAAACTCAAAGATTGTGAGAGAAAAATCTTTTCTCTCAAAACCTTCTCTCTAAAAAATTCTCTTCTCCAAAATTCCTAATTTTTTTTTGGAAAATGAATCCTCAATTATTGGTGAGGAGTTCTTCCCTAAAATTAAGGCATTGATTGTGAAATCACTCGAGAGAACTCGTTGATCACAATCTTTTTTAAAACTAACTCTTTATTAACTTTTTCGAATATTCATGCATACTTAATATGATTTTAAGTATCTTTAATAATTAAATTTCTCTTTCACTCTTTAATTTATTTTCAAAGCATTTTTTTGATAAATTATTTATTAAGTAATAATAATATTTAGCATTTATTTAAAAATAATCTCTTAAATATATTATTGTTAAATTAAATAAATATTATTACACTCTAAAATTATACTATAAATTTCTTGTTAATTTTAATTATTTTATTTAATTAGTTTTCAATTAATTAAATATAATTAAATATTAAAATAATCTTAATAATTTTCTATTAAATTAAATCATTAATTAATCTTTTAATTTGACTTAATTAATATAAAAATCACCAAAGACCTACAAGACAAAATATGAAAACCCATCATAAAATACTGATGGGGACACAACCCAAGCACAGAATGGACAAAACAGGAAAGGGGAAATTTTATTAACTATGAAAATATGCTAGTACACTTAGTGTAGAGAAACAGACTCCAAAACATGCCCTATGGGCTTACAATAGCATAAATCTGGAGATAAATTCTTCTCCCAGTACCTTCTCTCAAATTCCACTCCGAACTACCTTTTACAATGCCAAAAATGTTCTTAAATAGATCCCAAAGTGTTAAGGATTAGTAATACATTCTAGAAAGTGCTAGTTGGCTTCCACCGACCAAATAGAAAGCTCCAGAAGTCGCATTAGAAGTCAGCACAAAATTAGAAGAATCCAGAAACGGTAATCGAACTTTTGGGAGGCATAACTTTTGAACCGTAGCTCCGATTGATGAACTATTTACATTTTTGAAAAGCTCTCGAAGAGCTCTATAGCCCTATGGATGAGCTATGCTCGTCCCCCATTTTTGGCCTTGTTCAAGGTCATTTAATGCCCCTAACCTGACTTTGAAGCATTCTTAGGAGGTCTCCAAAAATTGAAAAACTATGATAACTTTCAAACTATGGGGCCTTTTGACCCGATTCTTTTTTTGGAATGCTCTAAATTACAATTACATTCATCTGGCCAATTTACACCCTCTAATTTACCAAAATTATGGCTCAATTACATACTCCTATTTTTCTAGCATTTACACGTATCCCAAGGTGTTCAAATACCCTAACCTAGAACACTGATAGTAGAACTGTGAGAGTTGGAACCTTTATTTGACCCAAATAGGTATCTAGAAATGAAAACACATGAAACAAAAACTAAGTCTAAGTACATTTTTTTGGGTGACACAGATTGCCCTTATAGCTCTGGATGCTCTTGCATCAAATACTAAATACAAAATCAAACTTAAGGGTTATAATCATAAATTTATGTCATATGACACATTCATAAGGGTAATCATCTCAGATACTTGTCCTAATTTTCTAAGACAATTGGCTTAAAGGTTAAGATTTGAACTCAATAATTTATCTCCCCTCTTACCATTGAGAAATTACAATAGGGTATGCTCATCCTGGCAATTTAGGGAAGTTGATACCCGATACCTACAATCTGCATAAAATCCATGCATGTACAAATACATATATTCTAAACTAAATAGACAATGGTAGGAAGTGGTGCATTGTGTAGATCCTGACTAGTAAGTGACTACAACTCCCTTCTTTAACCACATTAGAAACATCATACATAAAGAAAATATATGTGCAAACCATACACATGTAGTATGGGGTAAGTATCCATAAGAAAACACGTATAATAATCCATCTAACTAACATCATCAAATAACTAAACTCACTGTAACAATCATCATCAATGTATAATCATGCATACATGAAGTAACTAGTACCAAGTAGTCTCATCATATAATCAAATGAGTATGAAAACAATATATGATAATCTAAAAGATAATGCTACCAATCATCAAGCATAAACTGGCCTAAAAGAATTCAACAATAATAATTGAATGTGAACTAGGGGCAAGCACTACATCCACCCCCCCTAGACTTAGGCTTACTCCTAGAAGCCTATAAAAAAGTAGGGATATAAATCCTATAAGCAAGATGCATCCTCTCATGTAGCTAATGACTCATTAGTAGGGTCCCATTGGACCCTTACCTGCTCTATGGTTCAACCCCTAAGGGTCAACTCCCACTGCTCTAGAATGTGAACCGACTTCAAAGCTAGCTACCTGTCCTCTACCTATAATTCAGTCCAATCAAGAACATGTACCACATCAAGAATATACTACCTAAGTATAGAAACATGGAAAACATCATGAATATGAGCTCGGCTGGGTGATAAAGCAAGATGGTAGGCAACTGGACCTACCCTCTCAAGAATCTCAAATGGTCCTACAAAGCAATGTGCTAGCTTGAAACCCTTTCCATGATAGATCAGACTCTTCCATAAGCACACTCTCAAGCAAAAATTCTCTCACACAAAAAACTACTTATCTATCCTATGAGCACTAACATACTTTTTCTATCTATCCTATACCGCAGACACGAGATTTTTTTCTTACAAAATTTGGGCGAGAATAATAGAAAAATAGTAGCCAATGCCTTTTACAATATAAGGACATTTTTTCTTTGGAGGCCCTACCTTCGAAAACCCCCACAGGGGTGTTGCCCCTTGACCCCACCCTAACTATGACAAGACTAGGTGCTCTACCCCAGGACCCCGTAGGGTCATTGCTCTTGGACCCCATCTTGGGGGCACTACCCCTAAACCCACATAGAAATAATCTAGAGGGAAATCACCTCAAATAAACCTCTAAGTCTAATTAGGCTCCACATCGTAAAAATCTCCCACTTGGAGATTGATTAGACTCCACAATAATAACCTCCCACTTGGAGACTAATCATAGCACTACTAAACCTGTAGCTCCCACTAGAATGTATCAGACTACCCTAGACTCTGTTGTTCTTTTATTCTATTCAATCTAGAAGACCAACCAAAATTGAAGAGGAATTTAGCTTCTCCCTTGTCACAACCTTGGTAAACATATCTGCTAGACTATCATTTGTATGTATCTTCTCTAGCTTTAATTGTCCATCATCCAAAACAGATCAAATGAAATGGTACTACAACTAAATGTGTTTTGTCTTTGAATGCAGAGCTAGATTCTTTGCAAGATGAATGACACTCTGACTATTTATAAATAAATAATTATCCTTCTAAGGGTGTCCCAATTATTCCAAGAAGAATTGAAGCCATATAATCTCCTTCACTACCTCTATAGTAGCAATATACTCTACCTCTATAGTGGATAAAATATTAACCTTTTGTAACCTAAAAACCTAGCTCAGAGCTACCCCACCAATAGTAAATACATAACTTGTAGTACTCTACCTAGTATCAATATCCTCTACCAAATCTAAGTCAACATAGCCTTGTAAATTAGTTGTAAATCCCCCAAAGTGTAAACACTTACTAGATGTTCCTCTCAAATATCTGAGAATCCATTTAACTACATTCTAATGCTCAATTTCTAGATGAATCATACACCTACTAACAACTCCCATTGCATGCACAATATCTAGCCTAGTACATCCTCCTCTTCTTGTGTCTTCAGACGCATCTCCTTAGTCAACTTCGAATGACCAGGTAAAGGTGTGCTAACAACTTTAGCATTCTCCATAGAGAAACATTGCAACACCATCTCAATATAATTAGCTTGAGATAATGTCAATTTCTTGTTCTTCCTATCTCTGCAAATATTCATACCAAGGATTTGTTGTTTTGCCTCCAAATCCTTCATAGAAAATGCATGTGCTAATTGGTGTTTCAGTCCCTTAATATGATCCATGTTAGATCCAACTACAAGTATATCAGCAAGCTACTCCAAATGCAAATCTTCAATAGCCATAAAGGTTAAAAAAATATGAATAGAAGCCATTTTAACAACATGAGAGGAAATCTCATCAAAATCAATGCCTTTTTTCTATGCAAACCCTTTTACAACTAACCTAGCTTTAAATCATTCCCTACCTCCATCCTCTTCTTTCAACCTATAAACCCACTTATTCTGTAAATCCTTTTTACCTGTAGGTACCTTGCATAAATCCCATGTCTTATTTTTTAGTAAAGTGTCCATTTCTTCTTTCATTGCAAACTCCCATTGAATCTTTGTATCCACCTACACAGCTTCATCATAATATTTAGGTTCACCAACATCAGTAAGTAAAATAGAATGCAAGGAAGGAGAAAATCTTTCTGGAGGTCTACTCATCCTTATTCATTGTCTAACATTCACTGGGGTGTATGTTATTTTTTGTTTCAGTTGTTGCACATCATGAAGAATTGATGGAACATCAGCTTTTGGAGTATCATCCAACACTACATAATCATTTTCTTTCTTCTCATATTGCTACAATAGATCTTTGTACAACACTTTTTCACTGAATATGACATCCCTACTTACAATTTTACAATTTTCAAAATCCCAAAGTCTATAACCAAATTTATTAATGCTATATCCAACAAATGCACATTTCTTTGACTTAGCTTCCAGCTTGGTTCTATTTTTAGAATCTATATGAGCAAATGCTTCACAACTAAAGGTTTTGAGAAAAGAATAACTCACCTTCTTACCAGTCCATGCTTCCTCTAGAATACCACAACCCAAAGGAGTAGAGGGATCTCTATTAATCAAATATACAATAGTATTAATAACCTCTACCCACATGATTAAGGGAAACCCTGCATGCAACCTCATACTTCTTGCATACTCCATTATAGTCTTGTTCATGCATTCAACCACTCCATTTTCTTGTTGAGTCCTCATAATAGTTTTCTATCTATAAATACCATTAGAAAAAAAATAATCTTCATATTCATGACTACAATACTCACCACCATTATCAAATATGAGACATTTTAATTTCTTTCTAGTCTCATTTTCAACCAAACATTTCTATTTCTTAAAAGTTTTAAATACATCAAATTTTTGTCTAAGAAAATAAACCCATACTTTTATAGTTGCATCATCAATAAATGTAATGTAATAATGAGAGTCACAAAGGGAAGATACCTAAGCTGGTCCCCATATATTTGTATGCACAAGCTCTAATTTCTCACTTTTATTTTCCTTCCTAGTCTTCACAAAACTCACTCTCTTTTGTTTTCCATACACACAACTTTCATAAAAAACCATATTAATACATTTCAAACCTGGTAAAACTTTCTTTGAATAAATTACTTTCATACCTTTCTGACTCATGTACCCAAGTCTATTGTACCATAATGTTGTATTAGAATCTACAACTATTTGTTCTCCTTGCTCAACTACAACAATTGTTCCTAAACATTCATTTTTCTCTAAAACAATCGAAGTAGAAGGAACAATATAAAATGTACAAAGATATAAGGTGTCTACTTTCACACCTTTTTCTACTACAAGGGAACCTTTTGAAACCTTCCAATTTTTATCATTAAAAGTAACAACACAACCTTCATCACCGAGTTTCCTTGCTCAAATTAAATTCCTACTCAGCGTTGGAACATGTCTTACCTCATGTAGTAGCCAATGATTCCCATTTTGCAACTTAATCTTAACTTTTCCCTTTTAAACAATCTGACAAGGTTCATTATCCCTCAAATAAACAAGCCCAAAATCCCCTTGGACATAATCAATGAAATAACCTCTATGAGGTCTAGCATGAAATGAAGCACCAAAATCTAAAACCCATGAATCATCAACACTTTCTAAAGACACAAGAAAAGCATCCTCTTTGGATTTTTTACTTACCACATTTTCCTCTTTGTTCCCTTTTTGTTTATCTCCTTGATTGTTCTTTTGAGTCCAAAAATCTTTCTTCCTATGCCTTGATTTCTCACAGTACCAACAATCTCTTGGTCCTTTGGATTGAGACCTCTTCCCCTTTGACTTTCCTCTTGATTTCCCATGATTTTTGGAATTACTTCTTCTTTCAGTCATTCTACCTCTACTTTGTGCATTCAAAGCACTTCTTGATGTAGATCCACCTAAGGTTTTTCTATGAGTTTTTTCACTCAAAATAACACTGATCACATCATCATATTTTAGGGTACTAGATCTAGGAGCAAAATTACTCACAACCATTATCAATCCATTCCAACTTTTAGACAAAGAACACCAAATCAAGAGAGCCCTAATTTATTTATCAAAATTGATACCCATAGAAGATAACTAACTAGTAATAGTATTAAACTCATTTAAATAATCTGCAATAGATCCACCTTCTGTCATTTTCATATTAAATAAATGCTTCATGAGAAATACCTTGTTTGAAGCGGAGAGCTTTTGATATAGTTTCGCTAGGGTTTGCATCACCTCTTCTATCATCTTCACTTTTGTAATACTAAATGCCATCAATTGTTCCAAGCATAATCTAATGCTTCCAAGTTCCTTTTGCCTAAAAGATCCCATTCATCATTTGACATAGATCCCTAATTCTTAGTTTTTCCTTCCAACAACTTCCCTAAATTCTTCTGATAATGATAGTCCTCCATTTGTATTTTCTATAGCTGAAAGTTTTTCACATTAAACTTGTCCACCCTTAGCTTACCCTTGTCTACCATCACTCCCACTCAACTATGAGACTCCCACTCAAATGTGAGACTCCCACTCAGCTGTGAGACCTCCCTACAGAGGATCACAAAAAAAATGACGACGATCCGGCTAAAAAAAAAAGATGATTAGCCTCACCCTGATACCACTTGTTAGGATTAACCTTAGACATAAATAATAGTTAAATGCAAATATAACCAATATCAAAAAATAATAAAGCACATAAAAGAGAACACAAGACACCAAGATTTAATGTGGTTCACCCAATCCCTAGGCTATGACCACCAACAACAAGTCCAATTTTATTATTATCCAGTGATTACAACTTGATTACAATTTGTAATCCCTTATAGCTCAATACTACTACAAGAACCAATTTTTACATCACACATCATGAAAATCCCTAATCATAAGCCTTTTTATACAAGCTTTTACCGCTTACAAAATTAACTAGAATAATAGAAAAATTAGTGCTGCCCCTTGACCCCATCATGGGGTCACTACCCCAATACCCCCATAGAAATAATTTGGAGGGAAATGGCACCAAATAAACCTCTAAGTCTGATTAGGCTCCCCATCACAACAAGATGGAGCTAGTATTTTATTTATTTGTCCTCACGTGACATAATATTATAACTAGTTGACACATATTTTTTTAAGGATTTTTTGTGAGACATGTTTGTTTTCATATATTCCTTTTCTTTATTTAGTAATGTTGGGTATGCTTTCTACTTAACAATTCACATGATTCTTAAATGATTAAAAAATGAATTTGGACTATACATTAACTAGGTGGAGTTTTTCATTTATTAGATTAGATTGTGTTAATTCATATGTATTCATGTAAATTATATATCTAGATTAAATTAATCAATGTAAATTCATTTTATTTAGTTAATACTCATTTAATAAAATTAAAATTTTAAATATAAATTAAAAAGAATTAAACAAGTTACTATATGTTTAGGTTCATAGGTAATTTAAGGGGTGTATTTTTTCTTTTATTACAAAATTCTATTATTTATTTTTCTTAAGGATTATGCTTTTATTGTTAATTATCTTTTTTTTTAGAGGGGTAAACACTTTGACCTGGAGCTATGAACCAGTGAGGCCACAAACAGGGGACTTCATCCCCATGAGATTTGAACCTTGATGGCAAGGATAACAACGCAACAACTTAACCATCACAACATGCCACTATTGGCCTTTTATTGTTAATTATCAATTGGGATATAGTAAGGTGTTTTGTATATTATGTTCAAAATTAATTTAAAATTAACTTATTTTGGTATGTGAATTATTTTTAATTTGTCACATAAAAATATAGTTTGACAAGTGTTGTTTGTGAAATTATTTATGTTTCTTCAAAATAAAGGTTTTTCTATTACTAAGTATTTTTTACCAGTTACTATATTTGTGATCATTTAATAATGATTTTTATATAGCCAGTCATATAAATTTATATATTTAGTGTAACAGAATGTATCTTGATTTTGTTAATAAAAAAAGTCAACTATTACGACTTCTTCTACACATATCAAAGCTATAGCTACAAAGTTTCACAATCATCATATATATTGCAAGCATAAATCTTCTAGGTATAGAGTTCAATAAAGAACTATAATTAATCTTTTATCTAACTATCTATCTTGCGAGTTTAACATCAACTTCCTTGATCATTTCCAAATTCATGTTTCTTCCATTTGATATTAATTTTATGCTTCTTTCCTCTTACTTTTGAACATTATTAACATTTACAAAGTTAATTTTGATATTAAGAGACAACCAAAATGGGGGCTTGATGTAGAAGCATCTAGAGGTATAAGGGCAATCCTATGTCACCCAAAAAAATATACTTAGACTTAGTTTTTGTTTCATGTGTTTTCATTTTTGGATACCCATTTGGGTCAAATAAAGGTTCCAACTCTCACAGTTCCACTATCAGTGTTTATGTAAATCCTGAAAAAATAGGAGTATGTAATTGAGCCATCATTTTGGTGAACTAGGAGGTGTAAATTGGCTAGATGAATTTAATTGTAATTTAGAGCATTCTAGAAAAAGAATCAGGTCAAAAGGCCCCATGGTTTGAAAGTTATTGCAATTTTTTGGGTTGTGGAGACCTCCTAAGAATGCTTCAAAGTCAGATTAGGGGCATTAAATGACCTTGAAAAGGTATGAAAAATGGGGGAAAAGTGAAGCTTATCCATAGGGCTATAGAGCACTTCAAGAGCTTTTCAAAAATATAAACGATTCGTCAATCGGAGCTACGGTTCAAAAGTTATGCCTCCCAAAAGTTCGGTTACCATTTTTGGATTCTTCTGGATTTGCGTCGACTTCTAACACAGCTTTTGGAACCTTCTATTTGGTTGGTGGATGCCTACTAGCACTTTCTAGAATTTACTCCTAGTCCTTAACCCTTTGGGGTCTATTTAAGGAGATTTATGGCATTGTAAAAGGTAGTTCGAAGTGGAGTTTGAGAGGAGGTACTAAAAGGAGAAATTATCTCCACATTCATGATATTGTAAGCCCTTAGGGCATGTTTTGAAGTTTATTTTCTCTGTACTGAATGTACTAGCTTATTTTTTAGTTAATAAATTTCCCTTTTCTATTGTATCCATTTTGTTCTTGGGTTGTGTCTCCATCAAGTGGTATCAGAGCTGGTTTTCCTGAGTGTGTAGACAAAGTGCCGACTGTGAGGCAGTTTGCACCAGGACTGTGTGGTTGTGGGTTTGAGTTAAGAAGATGCCTCCATGAAGAGAGCATGGTGAAAGGGCTAGAGCTATTAATCCTGAGGAGGTTAGAGCCCTCCAAAGGCAGGTACAAGCATTGCAGGAGGAGTTCCGTAGAGGAGCAACTGTGGCTGTAGGTGATGAAAGTGAAGATGACAACGAAGAAGATGAAATTGGACCAAAAGGGGAATTTGATGGGAAAGTTCTAAATCATGCAGAGGAAAGGGCTTTTAGGGCCATTAATAAGTTTGGGAAAAGACCTACAATTGAAGTAGGTGTATTTTCAGGAAATCTGAAACCAGATGAGTTGATCGATTAGATCAATGAATTGGAAGAATACTTTGAGTACGAGGATATCAGGGACCCAGATAGGGTTAAGTTTGTAAAGGCCAAACTGAAAGGACATACCAAAATCTAGTGGCAAGAGGTCCAATTGGAAAGAAATAGAAGAGGAAAGGAAAAGATCACAAGATGGGATCACATGGTGGACAAATTGAAGAAGCAGTTCATTCCTGTGGACTACGAGCTTGATTTGTTTAAGAAGATGCATGGGTTAAATCAAGTAGGAAGATCAGTTCAAGAATATACAAAGAAATTTTATTGACTCTTGATTAGAGTGGGGCATGCAGAAGCAAATAAGGAGAAGGTTGCTCGTTATATCAGTGGGTTGCGACCTAGCATCCAGGAGGAATTAAGTCTGGTAAGAATGACCAACATTGAGGAGGCATACCAATTTTCCCTACGAGTTGAAGAGAAGCTAAATAAAAGGTTTGAAGGAAGAAAAAGAGGGCGCGATCAAGGAGGAAGGGGAAGTGGTAGGTCATTTGGAGGCCGCAATGAAACCCAAAAGAAAAATGAAGATGTGGGTACTAGCAGGAACTAGAGGAATGAGGGTTTCAACCGTTCCCATGATCAAGAATTTGGAAATCAGAGAGGAAGAGGTAGAGGACATGGACAAGGAAGAGGAGGTTTCTATGGTACCTATTTCCATTGCAATGAAGAAGGTCATTGTGCCTTTGAATTCCCTCAATGACAAGGAAGGACAGATAGGAGAACTGAGGGCCAAGTTAGGGTTGCTCATGTGGATGAGGATGCACAATCATCACATTCAGAGGATGCAGAAAGAGGAGAGACCTTGGTAAATGAAAGAGTCCTACTAAGTGGTGAGATTGAACCAGGACAACGGAGGAGTTTGTTCCATACCAGATGCAAGTATGAGGATAAATGTTGTGACATGATCATTGATGGTGGTAGCACTGATAACTTGGTATCAGAAGAGATAGTCTCTAAGTTGAAGCTCAAGATGGAGAAACATCCCTAGCCCTATCAGATTGCTTGGGTAAAAGATGATCATAAGGTCCTGGTAAGTGAACAATGTTTAGTGAAATTCAAAATTGGGAGTTACCATGATGAAGTTCTATGTGATGTTATTCCGATGGATGTTTGCCATCTATTGTTGGGTAGACCATGGCAGTTAGATAGACATGTAGTACATGATGGGCATGCAAACACATACTCTCTGACAAAGGATGGAGTTCGCCACAAATTGAAGCCCATGAAAAATGAAGGTGAAAAGGTATGTAGCAGTGCTAGGATTTGTCTTGTTGATAGAAGGATGTTTTTAGATGGCATGAAACATCAGCATATGTGCTATGCTTTGATTTCTAGGAAAGATAAAGAAGGTAGTAGTGAAATACCACTTGAAGTTTCAAATTTACTAGGGGAATTTGGAGATATTATCTTTGATAATGTTCTAGATGGATTGCCACCAGTAAGGCAAATCAGTCATTAGATAGATATGATTCCAGGAGCTAGTTTTCCTAACAAGGCTGCTCACAGTATGACTCCTATTGAAACAGAGGAGCTAAATAGATAGGTTCAGGAGTTGTTGGGGAAGGGCTTGATTTGAGAGAGCCTAAGTCCATGTACAATACCTGTAGTACTCACACCAAAGAAGGATGGAGAGTGGAGCCTGTGTATAGATTCTCGAGCTATAAATAGGATAACCATCAAGTACCAATTTCCTTTGCCAAGGATGGATGATCTTATGGACTGCTTGAGTGGAGCTCAGTACTTTACAAAGATAGATCTGAAGAGTGGTTATCACCAGATACACATTCAAGAAGGAGATGAGTGGAAAATAGCCTTCAAGACCAAGGAGGGTCTTTATGAGTGGTTAGTCATGCCCTTTGGATTGATGAATGCCCCAAGCACCTTCATGCGGCTCATGAATGAGGTACTTAAGAAGTTCTCGGGAAAAAAATTTATTATTTATTTGGATGATATTTTAATTTTCAGCAAGACTTTGGAAGAACATTTATTGCATATTCGTAGTGTCCATGAAAGGCTAAGGGAAGAGAAACTATTAATTAATTTGAAGAAGTGTATCTTTGCAAAAAGGGAGTTAGTCTATTTGGGGTTTGTTATATCACTTGAAGGTCTTAAAATGGATCTAGAGAAGGTAAAAGCCATCTTGGAATGTTCTACTCCAAGGTCTGCTACTGAGGTAAGATCATTTCATGGTATGGTTAGTTTTTACAGGAAGTTTATTAATAATTTCAGTGGCATATGTGCACCCCTAACTAATACAATAAGAGGGGATAGAAAAGAGTTCAAATGGACTGCAGTAGCTGTGAGAAGTTTTGAATTGTTGAAGAAGAAGGTGATAGAACAACCTGTGTTGGCACTTCCAAATTTTAGAAAAGTTTTCCAGGTGGATTGTGATGCCAGTGGCAGCGCTATTGGGGCTGTATTAAGCCAAGAAGGTAAGCCTTTTGCATATTTTAGTAAAAAATTGAATGATGCAAAGAAGAAGTATTCTGTTTATGATCAACAGTTCTATGCAATAGTTCAGGCCTTAAAGAAATGGAGGCATTATTTATTGCTAAAGGAATTTATTTTGTATACTGATCATTAGGCATTACAATACCTAAATAGCCAAGGTAAATTGAATCAAAGGCATATGAAGTGGGTAGACTTCTTGCAAAGCTATACATTTGTGTTGAAGCATAGGAGTGGAAAATCTAATAGGGTTGCAGATGCACTAAGTAGGAGACAGTTGTTGCTTATAGTAATGCAGGTTGAAGTAGTTGGGTTTGATGAACTCAATAA
The DNA here is from genome assembly GCA_028749045.1 of Cupressus sempervirens. Taxonomy (NCBI): domain Eukaryota; kingdom Viridiplantae; phylum Streptophyta; class Pinopsida; order Cupressales; family Cupressaceae; genus Cupressus; species Cupressus sempervirens. Next base: position 362,807,035 of record CM053783.1, read on the forward strand.
ATTGTACCCTTAGGATCTTGATTTTGCTGAAGCATGGAAAGCTTGTAAATAACCTGTTGCTGTAGATAGAACCAAGTAGTTAGACTATTTGATTTAGGATGGCATGTTGTTCAAAGGTAGTCAATTGTGCATTCTAAGGAGTTCCATGAGGGAAATCTGATTAAGGAGAAACATAGTGGAGGGATGGTAGGACGTTTTGGTCAAGATAAGACCATTTCCATTCTTAGAGAACATTATTTTTGGCCTCAAATTTTATAGGATGTGAAGAAGTTTGTACAAAGTTGCCAGGTTTGTCAAGTTGCCAAGGGGTTTAGTCACAATACTGGCCTATATCATCCATTGCCTATTCCATCAAGGCCATGGGATGACATAAGTATGGATTTTGTTCTTGGATTGCCAAGGACACAAAGGGGTGATGACTCAGTATTCATGGTGGTTGATAGGTTCTCCAAAATGGCACATTTCATTCCATGCCACAAAACTCATGATGTTGTCCATATTGCAGACTTGTTTTTCAAAGAGGTGGTAAGACTACATGGTCTTCCAAGGAGTATAGTTTCTGACAGAGATACTAAATTTGTGGGGTATTTCTAGAGGATATTGTTGAAGAAGTTGAGAACAAACCTAAAATTTAGTTCCACGCATCACCCGCAAACTAATGGCCAAACAGAAGTGGTAAATAGAAGTTTGATCAATTTGCTGAATTGTTTAGTTGGGGATAATCCCAAGGGATGGGATTTGATTCTACCACAAGTAGAGTTTTCTTACAATAACTCTATAAATAGGAGTACTGGAAAATCACCATTCCAAATTATATATGGGAATAGCCCAAGGACTGCACCAGAATTGAGGAAGATAGAACAAGGGGAGAGGACAAGTGCTGAAGCTGAAGAATTTGTTGAACATATCAAGCGTCTACATGAGGAGGTTCAAGCACACATTACCAAGATGAATCAAGAGTATAAAGCTAGGGCTGATCAAAGGAGAAGACATAAGGAATTTCAAGTAGGGGATCTAGTCATGGTGCACTTACAGAAAGAAATATTTCCAGTTGGTACTTACAACAAGTAGAAAATGAAGAAATTTGGCCCTTGCAAAATTTTGAAGAAACATGACTTAGGAAATGTATATGAAGTGGAGCTGCCAGATGGTATTCACATTTCTCCCATTTTCAACATTGCAGAGTTAATAGAGTATCATGATGATGGTGCAGATGAGGAGCTGGTGTTAGAGCCATGTCCAATTCCTACTTCTAAGAAGGAGGAGATAGAAGACATTCTAGATCATCGTGTGGGTAGGAGTACCAGAAACAGGTAGTATGAAGAGTATTTGGTCAAATGGAAAGGATGATCGATCGAGGACTCAACTTGGATTTCAGCAACTAAGGTTTCCCATTTGGGATTTCCTCTACCATTCATAAAGTGACAGGTTCACTTTTCAATCTACCCTGGGTGTTTGATGCAGGAGCATCCAGAGGTATAAGGGCAATCCTGTGTCACCTAAAAAAAAATACTTAGACTTAGTTTCTGTTTCATGTGTTTTCATTTTTGGATACCCATTTGGGTCAAATAAAGGTTCCAACTCTCACAGTTCCACTATTAGTGTTCGTGTAAATCCCAAAAAAATAGGAGTATGTAATTGAGCCATCATTTTGGTGAAATAGGAGGTGTAAATTGGCTAGATGAATGTAATTGTAATTTAGAGCATTCCAAAAAAAGAATCAAGTCAAAAGGCCCCACGGTTTGAAAGTTATTGCAGTTTTTTAGGTTGTGGAGACCTCCTAAGAATGCTTCAAAGTCAAGTTAGGGGCATTAAATGACCTCAAAAAGGGCCAAAAAATGGGGGGATGAGTGAAGCTTGTCCATAGGGCTATAGAGCGCTTCAAGAGCTTTCCGAAAATGTAAACGGTTCATCAATCGAAGCTACGGTTCAAAAGTTATGCCTCCCGAAAGTTCGGTTACCATTTTTGGATTCTTCTAGATTTGCGTTGACTTCTAACACAGTTTTTGGAACTTTCTATTTGGTTGGTGGATGCCTACTAGAACTTTCTAGAATGTACTCCTAGTCCTTAACCCTCTGGGGTCTATTTAAGGAGATTTTTGGCATTGTAAAAGGCAGTTCGGAGTGGAGTTTGAGAGGAGGTACTAAAAGGAGAAATTATCTCCACATTCATGCTATTGTAAGCCCTTAGGGCCCATTTTGAAGTTTATTTTCTCTATATTGAATGTACTAGCTTATTTTTCAGTTAATACAATTTCCCTTTTCTGTTGTGTCCATTCTATTCTTGGGTTGTGTCCGCATCAGGGCTGGCCCAAAACAAAGAAAAATAAAGACTGAGAATCATTTGAAAGTCATCACCATGCCACTACCCAAACCCCTTCTTAACAATCAAAAACCCCCATGATACATTTTTTAAAAACTACTACTAGTAAAAATTAGAGGAAGGTTAACATTATACATTAAATTAGCCACAATATTCACAATGGTCATTAAACTTGTCCAATAAAAACTAATAGGGAGATCCCTTAGGCCAACGAAAAACCTAATTAACATAGAACTTAAAACTATATGGAAAGCACATTAAAACAAACTAACCCTCCTTGCTCTAGTTCCTTAGATTCTTTAGAAGCACTCGTAGCCTTTCATAAGCCAAGAAGCCATATAGTGAGTGAGTCATCTCAATGTCATTAGCATCATCAATACCTTTCTATTTTGCATGAGGTAAAGAGTGATAGATGTCGAGTGCATCATCCACTTTTTCCCATCGTCTCATCTTATCACTTCCACTTCTAATTTGATCGTCTAAGTTTTCAATTCTCATAGGCAAAGTAACTGTACCTATTTCACCAAAATTCCCCCCTTTATGAGATTCTAGGGTAATGGTCTCTTTTTTCAAGGTGTTAAAAACCCTAGAGGAAATAGGTCTATATAGTTCCTCCTCTATTAATTCCTTATATTTCCCTATGCTTTCTATTCCATCCTCTTCTTTCTCTATGTAGTTCCTTCTAGTGGCTTTTCATTTGGGTCTACGGCCTAAATTTCTCTGAGAATTATGAGCTAAAGAAGATTTATATGGTTTAACTTGACCAATATTGGGAAAGGTATTTTTCTCTTTAAGCATTTTACTTAATCTTGGTTCCCATTGACACAAAATTATGCACCCCTTCTTGAGGTATGACCCTCAAGTGACCTTGTCTAACATGGAAATAATCTGAAAAGTATAGGACTTTAAATTTGAGATTAAATCATTGGAGAAGGTTGGCTTCCTCACTATCATGGTCCACCTAAACTAAGACTTGGAAGGAAAATGGAGAAGGGGAACTAAAATTTAATGCTAAAAGAGAAATAAAATGATGTACAGAAATATTTTTTTTGATCTACTTCTTCCAATAGTTGCACTAAATTCAATAGATTTCACAAATATATATCACTATTTGTATTCTACCAATCTTAGCACCATATAAAAGACAAGGATCAATATAACCATGTAAGGAATACAAGACATTCACTTAAAAGATTATATAATTCAAATAAACATAATCATAAGTAATGCAAGTTCCAAAATACATCCAAAAAATGGGGCATAATAGATCCCACAAATTTAACTAGTTGGAAGTGGATAGAAAGGTAGAAATTTCTATTGGAAAGGAGGCAAAAGGATTTAAAAATAAGAGATTTATAAAAGATTAGAAAAAGAGATCCCAAGAAAAACTACAAAACTTTCCTTTATAGGCTGCATGCATAACCCAGATCTCACTTTGAGTTCAAACTCCAACCACCCTAGAGTTGAGGGTAGAAAGTAAAAAATATATGAAAAAATAGATAAAAATGTGATTTCCATCACTAGTTTATCCATGGAAGTGATAGAAGAGGCCAAATAATATCTCTAGCAGCTGAAAGGACTATCATTCATTTACAAAAATACATTAAATGGAGATGGAGAGGCATTAGCATTAGAGTTACAAGGTTCAAGAAGTTGTTCTAAATTAAATTAGTAGTCCTTGTAATGTGTCATGGCTACAAGAAGTCAATTTGTGTCATTGTCAAAAAATATGGGATAGGATAACACACAACTTAACCCACCTACATAAAATTTAGATATGACTCACATTGAAAAGATCTAGTTTTCCAAGAAGAAAGGTGGAGCATCGATTAAGATCTTAGATTTGAAATTAATGACCCAGATGCTACAAAAATATCCCAATGAATGATTAATTGTAGATGAAGAACCATTTAATCTAATGGTCAACACCCTTCCCAGTGCACATTGGAAAAAATAGCATACACTTTTTTCTATTTCATAGGCCTCCCAAAATGACCTTTTTAAAACATTGTGATGGGTTAACATGCAAGGTCAACTAGGAACTAATTTTTTAACCCTCCAAAGAAACCAACTCATTGAAGATCTATTAGATTGGTTATCAATAATGTGCTAAATGGTGGCAAAAAAAGCCAATATTTTTGGCAACTCAATGGGATGCTTTCCTGCTAAGTATAAGATCAGTGGCCTTAAGTAATCCATTAGGCATAGAGTCACTCAAAGAGAATGACATATTATCCCACTCGCAACTTCACATAATCTATAATTATCAAAAATATAAAAACTTCCAAAATCTCTAGAAAGCTTAGGATAAGTCCAAGAGGAAAGAAACTTTGCGTGTGGCTTTCTTGGAAAGAAAAAAGTCTACTTGTTGTCACAAAAGTTTATACCCTTGTCCAAAGTTTTTACCTAAGGACAACCTTGTAAAAAATGGAAACAACCTCCAAGCTTTGGGACTTGAAATATGAGGTTGAGTCTCTAGAGAAGGTTGACTTCCTTTGCTATCAAGATGCACCTAACTACACTTGGAGAGGAAAAGGGAGAAGGAATGCATGAAAGAAAATCTAACTACTATAAGGGGTGATGCACCAAAATAGAGTGTTTGATCTTATTTCTACCCATAAATGTAGAGTTCACTAGTTATAGCCTCAAAGAATATAGACTCAAAGAATATAGACTCAAACCTTGCTTAATTCAACAACCACATGTAAATCAAATAGAAAAATAATGCTATAGGAAGAGTCTTCACTTGATATCATACAAATGTCAAAAGTAGATATAATCATGCAAATTGTAGAATATAGACAAGAACATTAACTAGGGGCAAATAAATCTTGCACAATGTGTTCATGCTTAAAAGAGATTCAGAATAGGATTACAATGGCTCAAAGGCATGAGAAATTATGGTAGTATGTATGGAAGAAATACAAGAGAATCAGAGAAAAGTCAACCCTAACAAAGATTAAAAAATCTTCCTTTATAGCTCAAGCATAATTTAGATATTTCTAATTGTAGTTACTCTACAACCACTTCCATTAAGTGCTTAGAAAATAATCAAGGCGATCCAAACAATAGATTTGATTTGGTACACTTGTAGAGGAATGAAAATCATGGAAACTCTAACTAGAGAAAACCTTGAAGTGATGGAAATGGTGCCAATCAATGCTAAAATTCCTCAAAAAAGATGATCAGATGGTGGGAAGAGTGTCCTTTGCATCATTTAAAGCCTAGCATTAACTTAGAGTGGTTGTGATAGATTAGAAAGATTGGATTATGCAAGAAAGCCCAATTTTCCTTTGTTTCTAGCTTACAAATCAACAAGGTCAATAGCCAAACAAAGTCCTACAACTGAGATGAGCCATGTGGAGCAATAATATTTTTTCTTTTTGCCACCTTGCAAGGTGTTCATAAATTTGATTGTCCCGTGACCAACTAACTATGTCACCTTCTAAACTTTACCATGACATCTTTATGAAATTGCCAACTTAACTATCATTACAAAGTGTAGTGTTCATTTCCTTAATTGTGCCTACTGGGACACACAACCATTTTTCACTTGCCCATATTGCCTAATTTTTGAGCAAGTCCATAATGCGAGCAAGCAATGATCGTCAATCACCAAATGATTGATGATCACAAAAGACCCTAGTTATCACTACACTTGCTCTTAAAAATTTTAGGCCCACTAAATGCTCAATATCCATCTCCATAGACATGTAAACCCTTGACCAATTAGGATGAAGAAATCGACACATATTTTCCACCTTGAAACTACCTAACATTCCTTTTCAACCCTAGTGGCCCATATGGAAGAACAGACCCACATTTCAACATGTCAAAACCTCACTTTCCATCATTTTTTAAAATCCTCACAACTTCACAAAGTGGGGAAGTGCCAACCATAGATCTTCCTACATCCAATGATGAAAACAAAGCTGGCCCACCAATTGCATAGTCAGCATATCGACCACTAAAATGTGACCAAACTGCTAACATGTGCCAATATGCTCTAAAAATTGGCCACTTATTCTGACAAGTTTACCTTTATGGATCAAACAAGAAAGGGTCCATACAATCCACATGGCAGTAAGGCACTTTTCTAAATTCCTAAAAACACTTGCATCTTGATAAAGTAAGAAAGCACCCGCCATTGATCCTAGGAGATCTGATGGTGAATGAAAACACATGGGGCCATAAAATAAACTAAGGAAAACACATAAATATTATAAGGTTTTTATTTAATTTATTTCGTATTTCCATGACATTGTTTAATATTAAAGGTGAGACATGCATGTTTAACATTTGAATTCAAATATGGAAATTTTGGCAAAAGGGAAAATTTAGCCAACACTACTCTATTATATACACAAAACCTTTAACCTCCTCTAGAAGAAAGGTTTAAGATGAATCCCATTGACTGGAATTGGAATAACTTCACCATTGCACCGAGATAGCTAAAAAGTGTTTCCCCTTTGTAGTTAAAGATAATATATGGGCCACTCCACATTACATCAAATTTGGAGTACCTACCTGGTTTAGCATTATCAATATCCCACTTGAGGATAAGGTCTCCTTCCTTGAAGACTATAACCATAATTTTCTTTTCAAAACTTATTTTGCCCAATTATTGATGTGCTTCAAGTGTATACATAGCTTGTGGTATTTTTTTGTTCTAGTTCAATTACCTCAGCCATCTTGACTGTCACAACATCATTTTCAACCAGCTCAAATTTATGGGTTAGTTTGTTAAGGTGGGAAAACTCAAGTGAAATAGGAATCCTTCCTTTCCTTCCACATACTAGCATGAAAAGTGAGTTTCCATTTTATCTCTTGGGTGTAATTCTATCAGCCTAAAGAGCTATCCTAAACTTGGTATGCCAACACCTTTGATTATCTTCAATTGTCCTCTTTATTATTTTGATGATGTTCTTATTCCAAGACTCAGTTAGGAAATTTCCTTGGGGATAATATTTTAAGAAAGTAAACAAATATATTTTGTGCTCAATAGCCCAAGAGGATATATGAGTTCTAACAAAAGACTTAGAATTATCTCATATGATAGTTTAAGGAACATCAAATCTGGTCACTATCCCATCAAGTAACTTAACTACTGAAGCCTTTGTGGAATCTCTCAAAGCTACTACCTTTTTCCATATTGTAAACTAATCTATGCTTCCAAGATCCATTTATGACCATAAATAGAGGGTGGGTTTATTGGACCAATGAAATTTAAAACCCATCGGGCAAAAGGTTGATCTCCTTGAATAGGATAAAGAGGAAGGAAAGGCAATCTTTGTTTTTTGTGAGAAGAAGGCATATTTATCACATTTCCTAAGCCAATTATGTGACTCATTTATTAAGGTTGGCCAATAGTAACTAGTCCTTACTATCTACATTGTTTTAATCCTAGTTGAGAAATTATCACCAACAGGGCCATCATGGAATTCTTTTAACAACTTGTTGATCTAATCTGCATTGATACAACTCAATAGGACTCCATTAGAATCCTTCCTGAATAATATTCCATCCACCAAGACATAAGGAATAAGTTATCATATAAATTTTATTCTCTTATATTTATTTAGGTCATTTGGATATCTTCCTTCTACCAAGAAAGTAGCCATGTCATGCAACAAAACATTTTGATTTGCATTCTCTACTTGTTTCTCATCTTGTAATAAGAGGGAAGCCTCCTTATTTGTATCAAAAGATGAGACCATTTACTCACATAATCCTTTGTGTCTCACAAGATTGGTTATGTTAATTTCAATGTCATACTCCATGACCTTGGTGATCCACCCAACTCTCTTAATAGAGAGTTTTTGTTGAGTAAATGACAATTGCAATGGTCAACCTTAACGTGGCCTTCAAGAAATGTGTTGATATCATTGTTGGAGTGAAGAAATGGGATTCCCCATTTGTCTCTTCATGGAAATAATCTCATTAGAAAGCTTCTAAAGAATTTCTTTAGTATTATTTGTTATTCCAGTGGAAGAGCTTGTTGAGGCTCCACTCTAAGTTTATCTTTTCCATTTCCTAGCTCCTATCAAATCCTCCTCCACTTTGATTGCTAGGGTCTAAGAAGCTAGTAGATTGGCCACATGTGCATGCATAATTTGAAAACTTATGTCAAGGGGCATGGAGCTGATGAAGAAAATATTCTAGTTATTTACAGTTGGTTTTCTTAAGGTAGGGATCCTATCGAACAACTTATTAAACTTTTCAATGAAGTCTCTCATAAGAACACTTTGTTCCTTCTTTATCTAGATAAGTTTAGTAAACAAAGTGTGTTCATCTTATGTGCTCTTGTAACATGCTTCAAATTTTTCCACATGTCATCCCAACTCATGATACATCCTACTAGAAGGTGCTTAAAATAGTCAGCTACATTCCCAACCAAAGTTTCCACAAACATCCTCACTGCTACATCTTCATGCCAAGGAAAAATGACACTACATGTGGAAAAGAAAGGTGCAATGGGATTGTCAGAAAAGACCTTCCCATTACCATTGAATATGGGGAAATTATTTCAAGAAGCTCTTAGCATATCATTATTTGTAGCAAGCCACAGAGGGATAATATCATTACCCCAGGGAACAACCATTGAATTAGGGAGGATTACTGGTATGGCCTAAAAAGTAATAGGAGTAGGGGTAACTACTCCATGAAGAGTGAGGGAATTTCATAATGACAAGAGCTGAGTGTAGACAATAGGAGGCAAAGATGAATGGATGTGTATCTAAGAAATAGGGAGACATGGTAGAAAAAGAGTACAATGAATATCTTGATATAATAGATCTTGAGAATAGGTGGTCCATGTTTCTAGAGGATCTTCTAATATAGGGAACTCAAAATTTCATAATTCTTTATGTTGGTCCCCAAAACCACAGATTGGAAATCCAAGAGCCTACCACTTCTTTGATAATACCTCTCAATCAGTTCTAGTCAATGAATGCAAATACTTGTCAATTCCCCTACACTTTAGGCTCTGCTACACATAGGTGGGTAAACCTTCACCTCAAAAATTGAATATCTGATTCAAGGCTTTTCTATAGTGAATCTAAACTTCTAGAGTTCTCCAGCTAGCAAGGTCCTTGAACTTGATTAAAATGAAACTGAATGTTGAGTGCTTGAATTGAATACTTTGTATAAGGTTTTAATAATGGATTTGATTCTTGTAGAAGGAATATATAGATTTTTTTACTTCAATAATAGAAAGACTAGTGCCTCTTCTCATCTAGGCAATAGAGTCAACTTCAGTGAATTTTCACATACAAATTTATAATGTTTTGTACACTTTACTACCAAAAATTAAATAAACAAGATGCAACAGACCAAATATATACACAATCTTAAATTAGTCTAGATTGAACTTTGAATCCTCTAGTAGGGAGACAAACTAGATACAAATGTGGACACAATTAAATTTTTCACACTATTTATGATGATCAAATTTAAAATGCTAAATGACCATGTCTACTTATTTGACATTTAAATTGTATATAGCATTCCAAATAATAATTACAAAGGACGATTCATTTGTAGTTTAAATCTCCATGTCTTTCATAATAAACAAAGAATATTTTATTTTATTATTAAAATAAGATAATAGAATTCACATTAGAAAATTCATATTAAGCTCTTGATCATTCCATACAAAATAATATAAAATGCTTTCTCTAGAGATTATGGATGTGAATGTCTAAATATAGTCTCCTCTCTCCAAATGAAAATATTCTCCATTTATAGTCTTCTGAAAGAAGAGTGTGACTTTTCAAAAGAAATGTCATGTCTCTTTAAGTAATACTTTTTCCTAACTATAATCATATCCTTATTTTGTCATGGATGATTATCACCTAGCTTATAATGAATACTATTAACTTGAATTTTATTGGGCTCCTTATGAATTCATTCCTCCTTTTCTTAATCCATTGATTTGATTATTTTCTTCTGTATATTTCATGGTATCAAATATGGAAATAGTCTAGTGACAACTTTAAGTTTTAATACTCATGATCCATACTTGGTAGGCATATTTGAAGTGGGATATAAATCGATAGCACTCATTAGCAATAAGTTGCTTTAGTCTATTCATGTCTTCAATGTATGAGATTTGGAGATGGATTTCATGAATTCCAATTGAAATGAGTTGGTGGTTTATAGCTATTCATTGTTACTGATCCAATACATGAATTTTCACTTCCTGTGTTATCATATCAAATTTCCTTTACATCTACCATTACTTCCACTGGCTATCCTTTCTCATTTCTATTTGTTTCTTTACTTCATTTTGCACTTGATAGCACATAGGTGGTGATATGATGACATTTATTTGACATTAAAAATGTTGATAATTCTTCATCATTCCAGTTTTAAACTCCAAGAAAATGCATTTACTCTGCACTCTCACACAAAAGACTTTTGTTATGTATGGAAGTGAAGTGCTTGCAATTTCAGTTTAAAGGCTATTGTCTCTTGTAGCATGTTTGATGTTTGAAAACTCCTGATGGTACTCTAATTATAATATAACATTTCTTTGATTCTATCATGAGCATCTAAATCTTTTTCCATCAATTATAGTTCATATGTGATGTAGACCTTGGAACAATTTATTTAATTATAATTTCATCACTATTTCATCTAACGACATATGATCTGGACAAGAGTTTCTTGATTATCATTATTTATGTATTCACTCAAGATGCTCTTTTCATATTCATTTGATATTCTATACTCTCTGCATGATGGGACTAAATTGGTCACACTCCAACCTAATGGAAAGCCACTATCACTTTATGTCATTTTGATGTGCACACATTAAAGCATATCATATATACATTAAACTAAGCCCAAACAATAACACTTTGCCATTTGATTGACATGATCAATGACACAAATAATTACTATCTTACATATTATTTATACTTTCAATGAGGCTCAACTTATGTATATCTTTTACTGGTCATAACGAACCTATATACTATTATTTCTCTTTATTGCATATTCTATATACTTTTCCTTTTCTTTCTTTCTGAATCTACCCAGTCACATTAATTTTAGGATGTATCCATCTCTCGCAATCTTTTTCTTCATGCTTTCAACATCAACATCAATGTTTTATCAAATTCTCAACATTATTTATTAAATGGAGATCCTAAATTTTTCCAAAAAATTTAGCTCCATCAGTGGCTTTTTCTTGGGACATATGCTCCTTGTGGGCATAATGAGATTCTAGATATCTCTAGAGGAGCCAACTAATCATCCATGCTTCGCATGATGCAAGGTGAAATTGGGTGGTCCTAGGCACCCCCAAAAAATGAATACGAGTTCTTTCCTTGATTGAACACATAAATTTGACCATGTAACACTTTGGATTTCTTGAATGTAATGTCACCATTCCTCCAAAAAATACCTATTGGTTCATTAATACAGTTTGACTTTTGTTTAGCCTTCAAGAGGTCATCAAGTGCTTTGTGATCCTTGTTGAATGGAAGATTCTTGGAGTCACATTTTTGATCTGTCATACCTACATCTAGATCAAGGTTTTGAATATCTCTTTGCACACAATCTGACCCCTCTTTACAAAAGGAATTCAAAGATAATTCACATTCAAGAAATATAACTTCACTTTGATCAAGTGGGATGCTTGGAAAAGTTTCAGAACTACTCAACACATTCTCCTCATTATGCATGGCTAGTTTTATCTCCTCTTCATATATTTGATAGAATTGTTGCTCATAGGATGAACCAGTGCATGCAGCCTCATTTGCTAAATACACCTCCTCATTCATATCTTGAGTTTCATCATCTTCAAAGCTTCCATCAGGCCTTCTATCTTTATCATGGTGCTATTAAACTTGATTGGATCAAAAATCTTCTTCCAATAGTGGATTCAAGAACATAGAGAAATCAGCCATATCTTTATCGACTTCTTCAAATGATGGGTTCAAGAACATAGAATATTTAGGCATGCCTTCATGAGAGCTTTCATTTAGATCAGAAAATGTGTCATCAACAAGACTGATGTTTTCATCAACATTATCTTTTCAACTTTCCTCTTGCTCATAGATTGTATGCAATTATACTTCAACCTCACTATATGATTCCTCAGAATGATCATCTCTTTCTTCCAATACCTCTTCAGAATGTATTGATCCATCACCTTCCTTACCATGGTGAATTGAGAAAAGATTCGGACCATTTCTTTCAATATGTTTCTAATATTCCAAATCTAACAAGGTTGGAATTTCCTCTACACTTAGAGAATCATCTTCCTCATTTTCATGTTCAATGTCATCTATAGGCATATAAGTATCATCATGGGTTGATTATCCTTTAGAATGTTCAAAATTTTCATCTCCATTTGAATCTAAAACTTTATTTGACTCATGTTAGTTCAGTCTTACATTCATTTTCCTCTATAACTAGTTCATTATTCATAAGTTTGAGAAAGTTAAGAAACTAATGATCATACAAGAGACATAGTTCTCGCATCCTATAGAGAAGATTAGATGATGGAGATATGTATTCTGAAGGTATTTCTTGATAATCATTAAACATTCTCATGAAGAATTGTGTTACAGATTCATCTTCTTACTTTTGTAAATTCAAATATGCATCCAAAGGAGATATATAACTAGGACTTTCATCCAATATTTGGAAGAGAAGCATCAAATTAGGATCTTTAAGTGAGATTTCCAACTCACAAAAATTTCTTATCAGTTCCTTGTGTGAAGGCATGATGTTTGAAGGTACTTTTTGAAAAATATCCACCATCCTTATAAAAAAATGTGTCGATGTCTCACCTTCATATCTTTCCAAATTGAAAAATGCATCTAAGGGGTGTATGTCTACTTCCTCCATAGTGTAACATAGATCTACTTCTTGATTAGGCAGATAGACATCAATGTAGACAATGATCCCTATGATTTTTCTCCCATGTACAATGGAACTATAGTATTTAATTTTAAATTTAGTGCAGAGAAATAATTTAAGCACCACAGTAACTTTATTGTCTCTGATAACTACATCAAATAAGATAAGATGCAAACATATATTTTCAGCCACTTGAGAATTATGGAAAAATTAAACATCCAATCTTGAAGTTGCTATTGTTTCTTATAATATGAGTGTGGCAATACGAGGTTATTGTTGCTTATTTGTTGGCTGAAAACTCAAGATCATAGTAAGTAAAATATTTGTTCTCTTTGAAGAAAATAAATAATAGAAATGTTGCTATAACAGTAACTTTAGATTGACCAAAATTATAGAAACAATGCTAAAACACCAATAAAACAAAACAAAATAAATCTGAAGGAGGCGTGAGTGTTGCTGTAGTAAATGCTACAGCAACCAAGTATGTACAACATTGCAAGGAGGTAATGAATGTTGATGTAGTAGATAAAATCCAACAAGTATGGATAAAATCCAAAGAAGGGAATGGACACACTATAGCAAACAAGTATGGACTTCAAAGAGCATAATGTGAAACTTTACATTAATCATATTCCTAAACATACTTTATTATCATTGCTCTTCTAAAAATAATCTTCTACATGCCATATAATAAGAATAATAAGTCATTTTTAACTATTCATTAGTAAATATAATGTTAACAATAAAAGAATATCAACAACTAAAATTAAATAAAACTACATCCTAAATGATTACAAGAAAATGATAATAGTCTTGGATTTTTCCATTGCCTAGCTGCCTTATGAGTGTATTTACAATATATTCATCTTATTACTAGCAAACAAAACCTATGGTGGACATGTCCAAGGCTTCAAAGACCCTTTTCAAAATACAATGGATGAAACAAAATAGGTTAGAGGGAAAATTTTGAGGAGATAGCTACCATCATTATTGAAAACCATACTCATTGAAGACTAGCATAGAAAACATTACTAGGCATAGCCCTTCCACACAAAAAAGAAGAAGAATTAGGTATGATATATTTAAGACAATGAAGGGGCATACAAAAATCAGATTATATCAATGATTATTCCTACTGACTTAAACTTAATTTTATTGTAAAATAAAGGAAGGAAAACTAGAAAGGAATATGCCTACCTCTTGGGAATTAATGGTTAGGTTGGGACAAATATTTTAGCAATGACCTACCAGATGTGATACACTTGCATGCCATAGCTTCTCAAGATTCTCCACATCTAACTATGGGGTCATGTCCCAAAAACCACTATGCTCCCTTGGTCTCATACTTGCATCTTTTCCATGCAAGTGGGCATGTTGGAAGTTATTGAGTGCTCAAACATAGCAATATAAGCTAGATGAAATATCTTCCTTCCCTGAGCCATTATTGGATTGTTGGCATCAGCAAATGGGGTGACATGCCTCCATTTAAAGGGAGGGCATGATACATCATCATCTATAGATTGTATGTCATCATAGGTAATGTCATCATTGCATGCATGCACGCTACTATCTTTGGGACTAGAAAAGTGTTTGATTGTTATACTTTCCCCACTAGTGTAACTAGATACTCTATCACCAAATTCCTTGCCATAATCACCCATAAAATCTTCTCCAATGGAAGTTGTATGAATCTAGTCACAAAATTAGCCTTTCTCTTTGTACCAACATGTTATGCAACACACTTCCAGTCATCGTTATAATGCATTATACCTTGTAGAAGAAGTAATGTATCCTGATCAATCCATTGAACGCCTCTATATTGATTTGAATCTTCATTTATCTCAACTTTTTTGAAATCAATAGCAGACAATCCAAGCTTGTAGTTTCTAGTTGCATAGCACTTTAAACAAAGGACAAAGTATGCATGCTTAACTTTTATTTCCATTTCACAATAGCCATGAGTAGTGCTCCTTCTTTTTTTTTTTTTTACATCTCTTGCTTTAGAAATATCCCCCTATATTTTCCTTTAACTTTCTTATTATTTCATGCCCTCTTCTCATACTACTGCTCCATTGCAATCTCCTTCCCCTCGCTTATGCAATTCAATCCAGCCCTCCATTTTCATGTCCTCCTTTTCATAGGCCTATACAATCTACTTTCATCCTCTAACATAAAGATCTTAATGGTCCATCCTCTTAGATTTTTGTTCCTCACTTTGCAGATGCATTTACTCCTCCTCAGTAACTTTTGACTGGATCAGCTGTTGGAACCAATGACTAGTGGGATATAATTAAATGTCCTCTCTAACCTTGTACTAGAAAAGGAAATAGCCATAAGACTACCCTTTCTTTCTAGAGGGTAAAAAGAAACATGTGTGGTAGGTAATGGATAATAATATTACAATTTGACTTGCTATGGAAAATATCTCTTATTTATAAGGTAATAGATATGCATACATGCAAAACTATAAATTTGTGGATTATAAAAATATCTAGTTTTATTAGTTAATGCAATGTAAGACATTTATTTACTTAGATAAAGACATTATGAAGTTCCCACAAGGTTAATAAGAAAAATTATAAATATTATGGGTGCTGACTATAGATTTCCTTTCTATTATAGATGTGATGGGTTTCTGCTCCCCCCC
Organism: Cupressus sempervirens; assembly: GCA_028749045.1. Classification (NCBI taxonomy): domain Eukaryota; kingdom Viridiplantae; phylum Streptophyta; class Pinopsida; order Cupressales; family Cupressaceae; genus Cupressus; species Cupressus sempervirens. Next base: position 362,822,877 of record CM053783.1, read on the forward strand.
CTTTTTTCCCTTAATTATACTTATCAAATATAAGTTAATGAATTCAATAAAAAATTATACTATCCTTAATACTATTATCATACATAGTTAACATTGCAAAGGTTTTTATTTTATGGGAAATACCAAATACTTTTTCAAATATATACATATATACATATATATATATATATATAAATTTAAAAGAAGAGAAGATCAATACATACTGAAACAATAAAAAAACATAAGGTCAGTAAATAACTAACTTTTTGTTAACTAATTCATTAATAGCATTTTACCCCTTAGATGATATGATTTAAGCATAACCTCATTTTTCTTTATCCAAAATTCAAGTGTTATATGCTAAGATTAAAGGTACTAAAAAATAATTATTAGTATGATGGCAAGAACTAGTTAAATTGTAAGGCTATTTATATTAAAACCTCATCAAAAGAAATAATAAATAATTATAAAGAATAATAGTCTTTATTTTCTTTTTATTTGCACATAAATAATATCAAATTTACCAATGCACCAATACACCAACACATCCACTTGTCAATAGAGGCCTTAACTATGATGCTAAAATATGTCTCTAGGAGGAGCGCTAAACATATGTCACCTCAAAATCTCTCATGATGCATCCTATGACAACTATACTATCATAGGTTGCTAGTGGATGATCAAAATGCAGCCTCTTCACTAAACTAGGTAGATCAGATGCCTCCTACATAAACAAAAAAGGAAAACCCAAAGTTAGACTACTAAATTTATATGATTCTTTGTATCTAACATTAAATTACTCAAATGCGTAATGATTTTTTTTAATGAATATTTATAATATTAAACTTGCATCATAAATACCTCTCTTGTCGACCTCCTACATTAGTCAAGAGTCCTCTCATATGTCCTCAGCAATGCTTGAACTTCACTGATTTTGACCTATGTATGTTCAAATATGTTTGTTAGATGAATATACAAATTAAAATATAACATTATAACTCATATGATGCTAAATTTATAACATATAATCAAGAATTCAAACTACAACTTACCTATGTCAACTCCTCCTTAGGATATAATGGCTACATCAACAAAGATACAAAACTATGTCATCCAATCTCCTATGCACTAGATGTTTCCTATGAGATACAAAATAATTTAATATCACAAAAATCAGTTTTGAATTTATTTATGAAAATAAGGAAAATAAAAAATTAATGATACTTATACATACAATGGGGCTTTCAGTGCGAATGGAAATGCTAGAGCATCTACGACATAGAATCTACATGGACTCATCACCATTTGCAATGCACTACACAATAAAGAATGTAATTAAATTTCATTAGCACAAGTTTTACATTTTACAAGAATGCATCGATATTTAATCAAATAGAAAGCACCTAATTACCTTTCCCTTATCAATGGGTCCTACCTCATCCCTCGCACTATGTCCCCCATTGATAGGTGATACCTGGAAGAAAAAAACATAGATTAGAAACCATATATGCTAAAATATCAAATAGAATAAACAATGAGAACACAACATAATGTCCTATATATGTCTCAAGGAAAAATGAAATAGTCGATATCATGACATTATCAACTTGTCATCACCTAAACATGAATGAAGATCATATACATGCATAAGTGAGTATGGGTTAAAATTTAAAATTACTCTATTATAAAGATTAACTTTAAATTTCATATGTCATAACAAAAAAATGTATACACGTACCAACACAGAAGGAGTCCATGCCTCTACATGCCCATAATCTCTTGTGTCAGGGTGTGTAGCCTCTGTATGTGCATCTAGTGTATCCTCGTCAATGCAAACTGATACACAGAAAGATCACGTATGGGACCCAAAAAAAATTTCTTGCACATGATGCAAGTATAAGGCACAAAAACATGTGATCATCTCACAAATGATGAACTTGTACCAGCATCATCAACATAGGGATGCAACACTAACCTAGCCTAGGATATCAATAGGATACTCAATCTATGGATGGCTCTAATAGTTTGAGAGCTAGCCTCTATAATGATATCAAGATGTTGCAAACAAGGAAGGGGGGAAACATTAGTAGGGGCAAGAAAAGTGCCAACTTACTTCCACTAGGCAAAGGGTCTATCCTGAGGAGCTCCTCCTCCTACACCCATGTTGGGCTTCATATTCCAATAGTTCACCTTGAGGCCCAAAAAAAATTCTACATAAAATTTTCTAAGGAAATAAAATGGTACCTCTAAATTACTATGTGGATGGATGTCAAAAACCATCCACCAACGATTCCAAAAGTTCACATGCATAGCCTCATTTGTGCACCATTTAATTGATAGTTTGGGCTTTGTACATTTGACTTGTTTACCAATTTTTGGGTCTACAAAAAGGTCAACCAACTCATCTTTACTTATATTTAGGGTCACAAATTAATCATAGTCCAACCCATCATCAAAAGTGGCATGCACTTCATCATGCCAGCGAAGAGTAGCATTTTGTTCATTGGTAAGTGTTTTAATATTATCCACTACGATGTTTAACATGGATAACATAGGAGCCAATGTGGGTATAGTATTTTATGTGGTTCATAAAGCCCTCATTTTGGCGAGATTTTCAAATGTAAAATCTTCAATTTGAGGAGGGTTTTGAGGGGGTAGGCGATCATTTGGTGGATGGTTTTGAGGGGGCATTAGATCATTTGGTGGAGGGTTATGAAGAACATTATTTCTTGCCTCAGTATCTTCATTTCAATCAGCCATACCTATTAATTCACAAAACATAATTTCTTAAAAAAAACAACCTAAGTTTCAACAATTTCTATTTAAAAAAACCTAGTTTCTAACAAATTCAAAAAAAATAAACTGGTTTATAATAAGATTCATTAAAAATATTTTTTTTTAAAATAAGAAATACTTATTGATATCGTATATCCATTTTGAGATTGGATACTGGAAAGAGGGAGCTCTCAAACAAAAAAAAAATGCAATGTGAAAAGAAAACCTTGGGTTTTTTTTAAAACAAATCAATGTTATAGGTACTGGGTATCCGATCTGAAATTGGATACCCAATAAGGCTTGATCCTAACTTTTTAGGTTTGGTATTAAGATGGGTGGAAAAAAGTTAGAGTAGATTTTAAAATGCTTTTAGACATTTTCAAACTATTTTTTTTTGCATCGCCACTTTTTGACACACCATGATCCTTCACATACCCTTTTTCAATACTCAATAAAAAATTGAGTTTTCACTGCTTCATCCCAAAGCATCGATTTAGTAGCCAAATAATTATTAGGATAAAATTATTTGATGAATTAGATTGGAACATTCTATTTTCTGACACATATTTTGAATTTAGATTAAAAATTATAACTACCTATAGTTTTTTTTGGGATGTAAAACCTCTAATTCTAAGCAATAAAAAGTTATCTTTAAAAATTCAAAGGACATATCAATCTTTATTTAAAAATATTTTTTAAAAATTACATTCATAAACTTCATACTAGTTTATACATTATTAGTTTTAGCATTGTTAACAGTTGACAGTACTTTTACCCACATTAGGGATCGCCTCGTTTTCATCGGGAGGCCTCCAAATAGAGCTAGTTTTATTGGAGTGCATATTTATTCTTTTCATAAGTGACTTCGCTATCATATATGGTTTTATTGGAGTGCATATTTATTCTTTTCACAAGTGACTCTACTCTCATATATCTTTATCTATAGTGATAACTCTGCTCATCAAATTGAGTTGGTTTTATTGGAGTGCATATTTATTCTTTTCATAAGTGACTCCACTCTAATATATGGTTGTATTAGAGTGCATATTTATTATTTTCATAAGTGACTCTGCTCTCATATATGGTTTTATTGGAGTGCATATTTATTATTTTCATAAGTGACTTTTCTCTCATATATTGTTTTATATCTTGTGGAGTAATGAAGACAAAGCAAAGTGATCAATTGGACAAGCTAATGATAGAGAATATGCTAGAGGAGATGATGAAGGCCCCCAGTCACATGGTGCTCACAGAGATCAACTTTGAAGTGCTTCCAACACTTGAGTTAAGAAAAACATAGGGCAATCAAATATTTGCATGTGACCAAAGAAATAACAATAATTATTTTCATAAAACTCAATCACTTTAGGTATTTTGTTTTTGCAAACTTCAAAGGATCTATGTGAAGATATTGATCCTAGTAGTAAAGTAGGACAAAGTAAAACATTTTTAAATCTTACATTTCTAAAATGTACATATCCTATGAAGAATAAAAAAGAATGTTTAAAAAAAATGTTAAAAGTAATATTGTTTCAAAGAAAAATTAAAAATTCTTACCATAAGTATGATATATTACCTTGTCATTTTGCAAATAGTTATTTGATTAGTTATGCAACCATTGAAAAAGCTTCTAATGCTATGTATGAAATACGTATGTATCTAAAAAATGAGATATTGAATATATTGTTTTTGATTAGATAAACAAGCTTTACAGGGATCTTGAAACCCAATAGTTAAAACATATAAGGCTGATAATAGCATAAAAGCCTAGCCAAAAAAGTATAAGTTCAGAGGCTGATAATAAGCATAAAGCCCAGCCAAAAAGTAAAGTTCTAAGAAAAGACCAAGAAAAAAGACAAGTATTTCCATGGCCTAAAGCCAGAACAAAAGCCAAAAGACATAGAAAAACAAAAGAACAAGTGAGAGTTATTCCTCGTTCTTTTGCTCCAGCTCTTGCATAACCTGAGTAGCCTTGAAGGCTAGTTGATTCTCCTCTGCTTCCAGTTGTTGTGCCCTTTGGTCCTCCTAGTCCTGATTAGGAATGGTGTTGTCCTTTGCAGAGTCATCCTCCTTTCTGGCTTCTTCCCTATCTTTTCCTTCCTCATCATCCTGCATTTCTCTATCTTTGATCCAGCAAGTAAGAGAGATGATGTTGTTGTTAATGGAGCTTAACAAAGAGAACATCTGATTTGTAAGGTTGTGATTGTAGTTCTCTAGGTTGTGTATCCTTCTTTCCACCAGACTGAGCCTGTCAGCCAAATCCATCCTCCTGTTAGCATCCATCCTAATCCTTGTTGCCTCAATATGTCTCACCTATTCTTTGACCTCCTCCAGCTCATGGAAAATCCATTTGATTGATCTAAAATTGTTAATCATACTATTACGAGCATTATTCAAGAGGTTCATCCCTATCTCCTTGGCTCTGTCCAAAAAAGCCACTATCGTTGGGTCAATGTGTTCTTCTAGCCACGGTTCATCTTGATTTTCCACAAGGATTTGGGGATTCATGGCCTCCCTGAAGATGCCCATCTTTGAAGTCCTAACATATTGAATATATTGTTTCTCTCTTCCTTCTTTGACATTTTTTATTATAGAAACTCTAGTTATTTGATTAGTTTTCTAACCATTTAACTTCCTTCAAATGCTATGTATGAAATACTTATGTATATAATAAATGAGATAATCAATATATTGTGTCTCTCTTCCTTCTTTGGTGTTTTTTAAAATAGAAACTCTAGAAAGGGCTCTAATAACCCATTTGGCATATAAGGCAATACCTCCCTTTTGGGTGGAAATTAGGCCAAGGCACCAAGATTCCTTGGGTAAGAAACAATATTCACAAGGGACTCTCTAAAATCCATGATGCTCAAAATTTGAGCCGAAGAGGAAATCTCTAAGAAGGGCTTCTAAATTTTAGAGTAAAAGGAAAGAGTGGGAGTCTAGCAGGAAGAGTAGAACATATGGGTAGTAGCCAAAACCTTGGAAAAAACTTTGAATTTACAAACTAACAAAAGAGGCTTTGTAAGCCAATAATCCAAAATTTTGGAAATACTCCCAAGCATAGCATTCCAAAGGCCCTAGCCAAAGTTTGAAAGGCATATTGAATACTCCAAAAATGGAAGTTGTCTCTATTTTCAATCCATTTCCACTAATATTGTGCAAGCCATGATAGACAGGAAGAAGGAGTGCTTGTGGAAGAGCATCTTGTGCCTTTGAATGACATACCTAGTTTAGAGTTTCTACAGAAACTCCTAAAGAAAAAGAAATGCATTTCAAATTTTATAGAATTTCCTTCCTCTTAAAAAGTGTAACTCACTATTGTGGGTTCACCTAGAAGCTAGGAAAAAAAATCCAAAAATTGGAGAGCATTTGGTACCATTATCCCTATCCTTAAGGTGAGTGAAAAAAGAATCATTAACATAATTCCCATTGACAATATGAGCGGGAGACTTGGGAAAGGGCCATTATTTTAAAATGAATAGAGGATATGGAATGGGCTAGTAGGTACCAAATTATTCAAAGGCCAAAACATACAAAGCCAAGGCTAGAGGACATCAATGGAAGATGGACCGATAGTGGATAATATACTCATATTGCTTTCCATTGGTGGTGATGCAAGTAGAAGCATCCCCAAAAAGTATCTCCATAGACTGGTGAAAAATTGGTCCAAATCCTAATACATTAATAATATCAAGAATGAATTGTCATTATATACGATAATAAGTCTTGTAAAAAAAAATTTTGAGAAGGAAAGCTCATTGCTCATACCTATAGTCCCATTCCATACCTTCTAGACAACAATGATGTTGTCTAGGATATGGTGAGATTTGATTATGCCAGTCTAGTCTAGATAAACAATAATTGCAAAGAGATGAAAAATTTTAAGCAAGACAACATCCCTGGTAGATGGAAAAAAATAGAAAAAAGTACTTATATTCCCAACCATTTATGGTGATGCAAGAAGAAGAATCCCCAAAAAGAATATCCACAAGTTGGAGAAAAATTATTCCAAATCCTAGAAGCTTCAACATAGAAAGAATGGAAGTCTATTCTATATGATTATAAGAATTGGAAAAAATAATTTTGAAAAAGAGAGCTTGTTTCTTAGACCTACAGGCCCATTCCATAGCTTCCTAGAAAAAAATGATGTTGTCTAGGATATAGGAGAATTTTATTACACTAGTCTGATCTATATTATCAATAATTCGTAAGAGATTAAAAATTTGAAGTGTTAGGGCTTTGGCTATGATCATCTAGAAGATGTTGAGTAAGGAAATTGGTCTTCAATTATAGATATCTTCAGGATCACAAGCTTCTAGTATGAATTTGATAATTCCTTTATCCATAATGTTACCTAAAGATCTAGAATGATAGGCTCACTGGTAGACCTTTTATTTAAAAATGAAAGATAAAAACAAAAATAAAATATGTAAGTGATTCGATATAATTCATGTGTGAGAAGGATGATTTTGTTAATCTACCTACCTTTTTATAATATGCTCTCTCTCTCTCTCTCTCTCTCTCTCTCTCTCTCTCTCTCTCTCTCTCTCTCTCTCTCTCTCTCTCTCTCTCTCTCTCTCTCTCTCTCTCTCTATCTCTCTATCTCTCTCTCTCTCTCTCTCTCATTTCAACATTAGTTGTACTATTATGATATCCCAAAAATCTAAAGAGGACCACACAACCATTAAATATAATTGTTCAATTTCACCAATGACAAGAATTAAAGACAATGGCTGATGTCTATGTAGATCGATACATGTCACCTCACAAGTGATAAAGGATTAAATTATTTGAAGAAGAATATTTTTTTCCCAAAGTGAGACATACAAAGCTATTAGTGTTAATTATAGTGATGATGACAGTCCTTGAAGAGATTGAATTTGTGTCAACACAAAATGTTTTTTGCCCCAAAGAAATGTGTTGCAGCCAATATGGTTACTATGGAACCACTAATAATTTTTGTAGAAATAGTTATCAACATGGCCCATGTAAAGCTTTAAATGCATTAAATGAATATATTATCTCAAAGGATTTTTTTTTGGGAATTATGAGAATATTTATGTTTTATTTTTGTAGATCTAGGCCATATAGAAGAAGTTGAAACTGGCCCATATTGTGAGGATTCCTAGTAATATACTTGCACAAGTGGAAATAAATGCTATGGATGAGGGCCTCTACAACTAAGCTCATAATAATTTTGTCTATCAATTAGTCATTTTTTTATTACAAGTTTTGTTCTCTGAGATTCCCATGAATACTAAAGGTGTTTCAATGTTATTGTAGGAATTACAAGTATGTAGAAATGAGTTCATTTGTATAATGAATTGTATGAAAGGACACATGCCGACCCTAGTCTCAATATCTCTTATTACTTTGTCTTTGGATTGCAATGAATAAATATTGACTGATAGTACAAAAAATTGAACCTAGCAACTCTGTTGTTTGGCTATTTCTTTTATGATTTTTAATATCGTAGCTTCTTTTAAGGATTCTATGATATCTTATAGGTGTCTTGTAAAGATGCTACTTTTTTCTTCCATTGAAGATTTTGGATTATATGGTATCTTATAGAGATCTAATAGGGGACCATCCTCCTTGTTTCTTTTCAATTTCCACTATAGATTCTATGTCATCTTATAGTGGTGTTGTTCTAACATTAGATGGAGCTAGTATTTTATTCATTTGTCCTCACATGACATAATATTATAACTGGTTGACACACATTTTTTTTAAGGATTTTTTTTCAAGACATGTTTTTTTTACTATGTTCTATTTTTTAGTTATTAATATTGGTTATATGTTCTACTTAATGATTCACATGATTCTTTAAATGATTAAAAAAGGAATTTGGACTATGTTGGTATTTTAAAACAACATTATTCCAAATTACCCCAATGACAACAAGGTACATCTAGGGGCAACTATCTCCCATCTTCAACATACCATTTCAGACACTGGACCAACTATAGGGCTAGACCATTCTTCGACTTTAGGCCTTGAAAAACCTAGGTGGGTTGACCTTCGATTCAATTTATATGGTATTAGTGCTAAAACATATTCTTGAATCTAACAAAGTAGATAAAACCCTTAATCTCCTATACTTATTGAATAACAAAGATGTGCAATAGCAAATTGCAACTCTATGAAATTCACAAGCTGAGTGAGGGTATCATTTTCAGCTCTTGAAAATGAAAATGAAAGATATTTGATTAATGATGTTGAATATCAACAAAAACCTTAAATATGCAGTAGTAAGAAAAAATAATCTTGTAGCTGATCAGTGCCTCATCTATTGAGCAATTCCATGAATCAAACACATACATCTATGATATCAATGACGTATTCCATATACCCAGATATTAGATCTGTCATATCACTTTGTGAATTAGACATCAACATTCATAAAGACCACATTCTTATGAGGTATGCTTCTCAAAATAACTAGCAATCCTATGAAACACATCAAGCATTTACTTGGCCTTTTGTTCCAATAGCAAGATACATTAGACATACAACCTTAAGGGGATGTAAATGGGTCTCAGTTCTTTTTCCCTAGACCACATAAGACTAATTATTATAGTGATAGGAGATGAGAATCAGAATGAAACTAAATAAATTATTGCTCATTTGTATTCATTTCTCTGAAGCTATACATTCACATGCATGAAATTAAAAACATAAAAATACCTAACAAATCATAACTAGCTATATTACCTTCACTACTACTATTCATACAAGAGAAATGTGCTAAAAAATAATGGTGGAATCATAGTTCTGGATCCAACAATATGGTCGCACAAAAAAACTAGAACCAACCTCTTCAATTGATGAGAAAGAAGAACATATATACAAGAAATGAATTCTCAGATCTGATATGAAGATGCCATGTGTCCACTTAGAAAACTTCCTCAACAAGTTAAAAACATATCTCTAATCTCTCCCCTCAACTAGTAAATCAAATATTCACTCAATTTGCCTCTTACAATCATAAAATATCTCAAATATTTGGTGGAACAATATAACTACTTGGCAGGAAATAACAATCTATAAAAATTTCAATCAATAGTCATGCAAACTATGAAACACTAGAGGCAAAATACATCATTATGTATAAAATTTCAAATAAACTAAGCCAACCAAGCATATCAAGTGCATTTTAACTAAATTTTGTAACTGCACTAATGAAATCATTGCATGTAACTGAACATCCCACTAAAAAGACAAAACCCTTGTAGTGTGCACCGATGACTACATGTGTAAAAACCAACTATAGAAATGGATAGCTCACCTCTTCTTAGTTCTATTGGTATATTGGAGTCCATATTTTGGGTAAAAAAAGTGCCTCTGGTATGCTTTTGAAAATTAGGCCTCCAAATCTAGTTTTGCACATTCAAATGCAATTTAAAAAAAAAATAATAACCTCTATAGTATAAACTATAGGTTTTATATTTATAACTTTGAAATTCTTGACATGAATAGCCATTCCTCTTTAAAATAATAAAATATTAAAAAAATACAATACCTATTCCTCCTAAGAAAATTAGGTGCCATACGTGTGCCATGTGACACTATATTATTGGCCTGATCATGACATCATTGTTTCTTATCCATTTCTTATTCACCCATGCCACCATGTCATCTGTTGACTAGCTATGCCACCTCTCCTTTAACCCAAGCTCACTACCATGTGTTACCCAGGCACTTTATTGCTTTGCCTAAATTCCTTGCATCTTAGCGGAGTGGTAATGTGACCACCATTAGATTTTTCACATGGTGGAATCTCATGCATTTGGTTGTTGGATGCCATGTCATCACTTTCTCTATGTTTTTTTGGTCAAAATTTTGTAACATCATTACTGATAATTGCTTCACATCATTACTGGGGTCCCTCACATGGGTTAGGATTCCAAAAGTTGATGTCCTAAGGATAATTAATATTATGTGTGTTGGAGTATTTAAACATCTAAGAGAACTTAGACATGAAAAATGTGGGATAATTTTTTTTACTATCTTCAAATGCATTCACTGACTTCTTTCATGAACTGTCACCTTCACTTTCTTAGTTTGTACATTCATAAATTCTTTATGGATGTCCCCATGTACCATGGAGCCCTTTTTGTTGAGATAGGACACAACCCATGGCACCTTTATTTAATACCTTGACCTTCCTTGACCAACTTCCTCTTGCATATACTGGCATCTTTCAAAAGTGGCTCCTACTCTTTGCTCTTGTGGCTTCCATATTATGACTATGGCTGAATGAAGGCATTTTTTATATGGAAGACTCTCCTTCCCTAAATGTAGGCATCTCACTCTCTTGCATGGAAACTAACCCTTCTTTGCCTTTGCATAGACTTTGACCACTGTGGTGTCTTTCTCTTGTAGCTTCCCTATCATGCATTGCTTCCACCTTTCATTTCTTGGTGTCTACTACTCCAATGTGGGTTGCCTTTGATGTGGGCTACCTCATCTTAGCAAGGAGCTCCTTTGGATCCCCTTTCTTTGTGGGATTATAATATTCTAGTAATTTCTCTCTAAAAGGAACACAAAAATAAAGTGCCTAAAGAATGCTATTCTAGTAGCAAGTATTGCCAAAATTCTTGAGGCCAAAGTAGTGTTTTCCTTCAAGAAATTGATCTTTGAACATCCTTTAAAGTCTTGAGCCGACAACTTCCATGACCATATGCCAACTAGTTCCTAATGTTGAGATTTTTCTTTTGGGGAGGGGTGAAATGGAGGAAGGGTTTTTTTATAGAAGGTTGATAAAATACCAAGAAATTATTTATATGTTTGTTAGACCATGAAATTCTAATAAAATAAATTCATTCTAATCCCTTTTTAATCATCATGAAAATCCCACAATGCCCTATCATTATGACAAGATTAGTCAGGCCCCAAAGTGGGTCCTACTAAAAAAAAATTGTTTCCAAACAACTAAACTACCAAAGTAATCCATTGAACTTGTTGTACTGATTAGAATCAAGTTTGACCATTGAACTATCAATTAAAGCTCATTTTACCATTAATCTACAAACTATCAATTTAATGTCAGAAGGTCCTTTGACTGACCATAAAAACTGACAAAAACACCTAATCAGGCTCTAAAATCAAACATATTGATTCTTTGTTCTACATACTTACACCCTCTCAAATCTTGTCTCATGATGAAGTTGATAATTCTTTTATCCATAATGTTACCTAAAGATTTATAATGATAGGCTCGCTGGTAGACCTTTAATTTATAAATGAAAGATAAAAACAAAAATAAAATATGTAAGTGATTTGATAGAATTCATGTGTGAGAAGGATGATTTTGTTAATCTGACCACTTCTAAATTATTATCCCATTAGATATAATAATGTATTTTTTAACAAAACCCTATAACCTATCTTTTTATAATTTGTTCTCTCTCTCTCTCTCTCTCTCTCTCTCTCTCTCTCTCTCTCTCTCTCTCTCTCTCTCTCTCTCTCTCTCTCTCTCTCTCTCTCTCTCTCTCTCTCTCTCTCTCTCTCTCTCTCTATCTGTGACACACACACACACATTCACTCATTTTGACATTAGTTGTACTATTATGAGATCTCAACAATCTAAAGAGGACCATACAACCATTAAATATAATTGTTCAATTTTACCAATGACAAGAATTAAAGACCATGGCTGATGTCCATGTAGACCGATACATGTCACCTCACAAGTAATAAAGAATTAAAATATTTGAAGAAGAATTTTTTTTTCCATAGTGAGATATATAAAGCTATTAGTGTTAATTATAGTGATGATGACAATCCTTGGAGAGATTGAATTTGTGTCAACACAAAATGTTGGTTGCCCCAAAGAAATGTGTTGTAGCTAATTTGGTTACTATGAAAACACTAATAATTTTTGTGGAAATAGTTATAAACATGGCCCATGTAAAGCTTTAAATGCATTAAATGAATATATTATCTCAAAGGATTTTTTTTGGGAATTATGAGAATATTTATGTTTTATTTTTGTAGATCCGAGCCATATAGAAGTAGTTGAAACTGACCCCAATTGTGAGGATTCCTAGTAATATACTTGCACAAGTGGAAATAAATGCTATGGATGAGGGCCTCTACAACTAAGCTCATAATAATTTTGTCTATCAATTAGTCATTTTTTTTATTACAATTTTTGTTCTCTAAGAATCCCATGAATATTGAAGGTGTGTCAATGTTATTGTAGGAATTACAAGTACATAGAAATGTGTTCATTTGTACAATGAATTGTATAAAAGGATACATGTCGACTCTAGTCTCAATATCTCTTATTACTTTGTATTTGGATTGCAATAAATAAATATTGATTGATAGTACAAAAAATTGAACCTAGCAACTCTGTTGTTTGGCTATTTCTTTTATGATTTTTAATATCATAGCTTCTTTTAAGGATTCTATGATATCTTACAGGTGTCTTGTAGAGATGCTCCTTTTTTTCTTCCATTGAAGATTTTGGATTATATGGTATCTTATAGAGATCTAATAGGGGACCATCCTCCTTGTTTCTTTTCAATTTCCATTGTAGATTCTATGTCATCTTATAGTGGTGTTGCTCTAACTTTAGATGGGGCTAGTATTTTATTTATTTGTCCTCACTTGGCATAATATAATAACTGGTTGAGACATGTTTTGTTTAAGGGCTTTTTGTGAGACATGTTTGTTTTCATATGTTATGTTTCTTTATTTAGTAATATTGGATATATGTTCTACTTAATGATTTACATGATTCTTTAAATGATTAAAAAAGGAATTTGGACTATGAAGGTACATTTTAAAACAACACGTTTCCAAATTACCCCAATGCGAACAAGATACATCTAGGGGTAGCTAACTCGCATCTTCAACATACCATTTTAGACACTGGGCCAACTATAAGACTAGACCCTTCTTCTACTTCAGGCTCTGCAAAACCTAGGCAGGTGGACCTTAGATTCCATTTATATGGTAATCTAACAAAGTAGATAAAACCCTTGATCTCCTATACTTATGGAATAATAAAGATGTACATTTGAAAATTGTAACTCTATGAAATTCACAAGCTAAGTGAGGGCATCCTTTTTAGCTCTTCAAAATGAAAGGGAAAGATATCTGATTAATGATGTTGAATATCAACAAAAACCCAAAATATGAAGTAGTAGGAACAAATGATCCTATAGCTGATCAGTGCCTTATCTATTAGGAAATTCCATGAATCAAACACATACATCTTTGATATCAATCATGTATTCCATATACCCAGATATCATATCTATCTTATCACTTTGTGAATCAGACATCAATGTTCATAAAGACCTCATTCTTATGAAGTATCCTTCTCAAAATAACCAAAAATCCTATCAAACACATCAAGCATTTACTTGGCCCTTTGTTCCAATAGAGAAATACAGCAGAAATACAACCTTAAGGGGATGCAAATGGGTCTCAATTCTTTGTCCCTAGACCACATAAGATTGCAAATTACAAAGATAGGAGATGAGAATCAAAATGAAACTAAAGAAATTATTATTCATTTATTTGAAGCTATACATTCAGATGCATGAAATTAAAAACATAAAAATACCTAACATATCATAACTAGCTATATTATCTTCACTACTACTATTCATACAAGAGAAATATGCTAAACAGTAATGGTGGAATCATAGTTCTAGATCCAACAATGTGGTCTCATAGACAAATTGGAACCAACCTCTTTAATGGATGAGAAAGAAGAAGATATATACAAGGAATGAATGTGAGGCCTCACCCAATCTATCATAGTATAGATGGCATATTTGCATTATGATACTTTTAAATTGATGAAATCATTGCTTGTAACTGAACATCCCGCTAAAAAGAGAAACCCCTTGTAGCATGCACCAGTGACTACCTATGTAAAAACCAACTATAGAAATAGATAGCTCATCTCTTCTTAGTTCTATTAGTATATTGGAGTCCATATTTTTGGTAAAAAATGTGCCTCTAGTATGCTTTTGAAGTTCAGGCCTCCAATTCCAGTTTTGCACATTAAAATGCGATTTAAAAAAAGAAAAAACTATATAGTATAAACTATAGGTTTTATATTTATAACTTTGAAATTCTTGGCATTAACAACCATTTCTCTTTAAGAGAATAAAATATAAAAAAAATATAATATCTATTCCTCCTAAGCCAATTAGTGCCAAATGTGTGCCATGTGGCACCATATTATTGGCTTGATCATGACATCTCATTGTTGCCTGTCTATTTTTGATTCACCTATGCCACCATGTCATCCACTAACAAGGTATCCCACCTCACCTCCAACCCAGGCCCACTTCCATGTGGCACCTAGGCTCTTTATTGCTTTTCCTAAATTCCTTGCATCTTAGCAGAGAAATAATGTGCCCACCATCGGATATGCCACATGGTGCAATCCTGTGCATTTGGTCATTCAATGCCACATCATCACTTTCTCTATGTTTTCTTGTCCAAATTTTTTAACATCATTATTGGCAACTAGCTAACATCATCAGTGGGGTCCCTCACAGTGGTCAAGCTTCCAAAAGTTGGCATCCTTAAGATAGTTAGTATTATGTGTGTTGGAGTATTTAAACATCTAAGAGAACTTTGACATGAAAATGTGCGATAATTTGTTTTACTGTCTTCAAATGTGTACACCGACTTATTTCATGAACCGTCGCCTTCACTTTCTTAGTTTTCTCATTCATGAATTTTTGATGGCACATCCTCATGTTGTCTTTTTCCTATGGGTCCCCTTTTTTTTGATATAGGACACAACCCATGGAACCTTTGTTTAATACCTTGACCTTCCTTGACCAACCTCCTCTTGCATATACTAGCATCTTTCAAAAGTGGCTCTTGCTTTTTTTTCTTGTGGCTTCCATATTATGACTACAACTGAATGAAGGGATTTTTTATATGGAAGACTCTCCTTCCCTAAATGTAGGCATCTCACTCTCTTGTATGGAAACTACCCCTTCTTTTCCTTTGCATGGACTTTGACCACTATGGTGTCTTTCGCTTGCAGCTTCCCTGTCATGCATTGCTTCCACCTTTCATTTCTTGGTGTCTGCTACTTCAATGTGGGCTGCCTTTGACATGGGCTACCTCCTCTTAGCATGGAACTCCTCTAGATCCCCTTTCTTTGTGCGATTCTAATATTCTAGTAATTTCTCTCTAAAAGGAATGCAAAAATAAAGTGCCTGAAGAATGCTATCGCAATAGAAAGTATTTCCAAAATTCTTGAGGCCAAAGTAGCATTTACCTTTAGGAAATTGAGCTTTGGGTATCCTTTCAAGTCTTGATCTGGTAGCTCCCATGACCACATGCCCACCGCTTCTTGATGTTGAGATTTTTCTTCTAGGGAGGGACGAAATGGAGGAAGGGTTTTTTTTATAGAAGTTTGGTAAAATACCAAGAAATAATTTATATGTTTGTTATACCATGATTTTCTAATAAATTAAATTCATTCTAATCCCTTTTTAATCATCATGAAAATCCCACAATGTCCTGTCATTCTGAAAAGATTAGTCGAGCCCCAAAGTGGGTCATGCTAAAAACAAATTTGTTTCCAAACAATTGAACCACCAAAGTGATCCATTGAACCTATCGTACTAATTAAAATCATGTTTGACCCTTGAACCATCAACTAAAGTTCATTTTACCATTAATCTACAAACTATCAATTTAATGCTAGAAGGTCCTTTGACTAACCATAAAAACTAACAAAAACACCTGATCAAGCTCTGGAACCAAACATACTAATTCTCTGTTCTACATACTTGCACCTTGTCAAATCTCATCTTATGAAGAATTCTCAGTCAAAATATATTAACTATCAAAGTTTCCCTCTCAGAACTACCTGTAAGAAAACATGTCAGAAAACCATAAAACAAGTTTCGATTTGGCTTTGAAAACTGGGTAAACTAACACTTCAGAAAATGAAAATTGGTGTGTTGGTTCACTATGATGAGGAAAATATAAATCTATGATTAGGTCTCATGATGAATAACTGGGCACATTTGGTGAGTGGTCAAAGTAGGCTATTTAGATTTGTAGACTGGAAACAATGGCATAAAAGTGGTTTCTTGCAAATGAAATGGACCTAGGAAAGTATGCAGACAAATTTGTCAAGATTTGAAAATTGGCATACTTAAAGTATTTTTTGAGTAGAATATAGTGGTACAATCAATTTAGTCTCACCTATCATGGATTTTGATATATGACATCACGAATAGGGTTATTGACCAATCTTCATTTACTGGCACTAGTAAAAAGTCACAAATTGCCTTTGGAATCGCATTCAAAAATTGATCAAACAGATTGATCATAAGCTCAAAATTGAAACATAACAAGTCTCCAACTTCTACAATACAAAACAAAAGGAATTATGTCATTTTGGTCAACTAGGTCAAAGTTATTACAAGTCAAATAGGGCCTTCCAAAATTTTAAACAATTCACATTAGCATGACAATAATAAATGAACAATTCTGAGGGATTCAAAACCTAGTCAAACAGACTCAAAATGACTCTAAATATTAAACATAGGCCCTTTGGTATTGACAATAAACACTCCCAAAGTGGTGAGTCATCAAATATTACAAGGTGCAAGATATTTAATTGTAAACACAGCCTCTTGTCATTGTTTGACACTTGGGCAAAATGCAGAATTGGACATAGCTCAAAACAGGACTTCACAGAATGGCTTAGTATGGGAATTTATCTTCATGGGATGATTGGATTTACTAAATTCAAGGTGTTAGAAACATTAAACACCTCTTAGGCCTCAAATGGAAAACCTGGTACACATGCATCAAAAAGCACTTATAGAGCTTGATTTTTCAATGGTACCCAAAATTGGGGCTTTAATTTTGAGTCCAAATAGTGGTTCTATCTAGGGATGCATGTCCCTTGCATTTATGGAAAGGATTCAAATCTCTAGAAGAAGTAGACCACACACTTGATAGAAAAAACTTCTATCAAATAGCTTTATTGAAAGCAAGGAAATCTACTCCTACTATGTACAAACAATGGCCCTAGGCCACCAAACTTTGACAAAAACTTTTACCTCTATCAAATACTATAAGAATCTTCCTAAGGGAAAAATTCACCCAGGAATGAAAAACTCAAACACAAGCACACAGTAGACTAGAGAGAGTATGATCAGAATGATGATATATTCAATATGCCATGATAAAGAGTACACTATGAGTGCTTGTATATAAAGGCCTCTTAGGAAGCACCTACAATGTCTCTAGAAACAACTAGGAGATAAGACAACTAAGCACCTTATCCAACATTCTAGATGAATGGATAAGAATGACAAAGTGTCATATGTGTGTAGAAGATTCTTGTGTTGTAGACAACATGTGCTTAAAAGAGGTGTGGACCCCTATGATGTCATCATGACAACTCACAAGAGAGCTCAAACTGCTAAGTGTCTCACAAATAAAACAATGCAAAATAATTAAATAATGCATTAACCTAAGTAAACTTAAGTAGGTGTAATAAGTAAATACTTATTTACACCAACAAATACCTAATTTTCATTTGCATTTTGCTAAGGTAAGCTACAAATTTCACTTGCACTTGTTTTTCCAGTTTCAACACCACCTTCACTTAGCTCATGAGGAAAAATAAAATAACTGTCATCATTCTCATAGTGCACAAAAAACTCAAAGACTATTTCATCATCATGATCACTATAAGAAAAAACATCAGCATGCTCATGATTATGCAAACTAAACTAAGAATCAAAATATAATAATGATTCATGCATGTTGTCAATCAGAAACACAAAAACTTCATATTCTACACCATTCACCAAGTTGCATGTACCAAAAACTTGCAACTCACCTTGTGCCTCTAGCTACAAAGAGAAAAATGGATCTAAATCTACTTCATGTATCATGTCATCACATAGCAAATCAGATCTGAAACTCACTAAAAAATTATCGTCATAGTCTTCAAGCAAACATTCAACAAACATATGAAAAGAATCCTCATTAAAATTCCCATCAATAGGAAGTTTATTGGCATCAATATTCTCATCAATTAAATTATTAGAGAAACTTTTGAATGTCTTAACCTTATTAGCATAAGACTCACCAACCTGTACAGAAGATTTAATTTCAAATTCATGTGCACTTTTTTCAATAATTAATTCACTACATGAATTATCAAACCTCATCTCATGTAACTGCAAATTGCTATTATATACTCCATCTAGATCAGATAAAAATTCAATTGATCTCTCAACATTATCAATAACATCAATCATAGGAGTGTCTTCATTAAATGTTAAATTAGAATCAAGAGATATCAACAACCTCTCATTATCATCTGTATAACACAAATATGATTTAACATCACTTATGATAGCAGTAAATACATCTCTACTAGTTTTAACTTCTTCAAAAAAATCCTCATGCTTATGCTAAAAGTCTTCAAAATAATAACAATATTGATATGTAGAACAAACATAGGGTTATACATCATACTTTATGTCATCCTTAAGAGATGTAGGCATTAGTAAAGGAAAAGTTGAATCACACATTGGTGCATACCTTTCAAACTCATGTTGTAACAAGGTTGAAACCTCGGCAATGTTAAACAAATTTCTCTCACAAATTTCTTCATCATGATTGCAATCATATCCTAAATAATTTGAAGAACTTATAACACCAGCACCATTAGTCATAAAAACTAAAAATTCAGTGGTTCTCCCACAATATATATCCTCTTCCCTACACCACATCTCAACATTAGATGTGTCCTTATAGGAAGATATTTTAGGATTGCTATCATAACTTTTTTCATTCTCAAACATATTATCATAGGACTTATCACTTTCACTATGACTATCAATAGTCTCAATTTCAACAATACAGTAACTATTCTTTTCTAAATAACATTCACATTCTCTAAATACTCTTCCAAAATACTAGATCTTTTCAAATCTTGATTTGACTATCCAATGTACTGAATCTGACATGAAAACTAATAAAAACACAAAATCACAAAATCCCATGATGATTCATTGGGTCTCAAACAAACAAAAAATCTCCCACTTGGGGACTTATCAGACTCCACCCTAGACAACAATATCCCACTTGGAGACTCATCCTATAGCAATACTGCTACCACATGGGGCTCCCACTGGATAAAAGCCTTTTTTGTTTATTATCTCCATGATCATTAGTCAAGAATCCCAATAGAAGATGAGAAAGAAACCAGCTTCTCCTTGCGGACTACCTTTATGAAAATGTCTATAGGATTATCACTTATGTGAATCTTTTCGAGTCGTAGTTGGCCATCCTCCAAAATAGACTGTATAAAATGGTACCTAAGTTGTATATGCTTTGTCCTTGAATGAGAAGCAAAATTCTTTGCAAGATAAATTGCACTCTGGTTATCATTGTTCAATGGGAAATCTCCCTACTTTTGACCAAATTCCTCCAGAAAACATTGTAACCAAATCATCTCCTTTCTATTTTCCATAGCAGCTACATACTCAGCTTCAGTGGTTGAAAGTGCATTAACCTTCTGCAATCTAGAAATCCAATTGAATGTAGTACCCCCTATATTAAAAATATACCCTATAGTACTCCTCCTTTTATCAACATCTCTAGCTAGATCAGAGTCAAAAAAGCACTCAAGGTAGAACTAGATCCTATGAAACATAATGCCTTTATAGTAGTACCTCTCAAATATTTAACTATCCATTTGATAGCACTCCAATGTTCCATACTCAGATTACTCATATACTTGCTAACAACTCCCACTACATGAGCAATATCTAGTTGTGTGCATACCATTGCATACATCACACTTCCAACTATTGATGAATACGTGATATTAGACATTTTATCTACCTCTTCATGTGCCTTTGGGCACATCTCCTAGGTCAATTTGAAATGACTAGCCAAAGGTGTACTAACTACTTTTGCATCCTGCATATTAAATCTTTTCAACACCTTCTTTATATACTCACTTTGGGAAAAATTCAAGGTTCTATTTTTCCTATCTCGTGTGATCTCCATACCAGGATTTTCTTAGAAACATCCAAATCTTTCATAGCAAATGACCTTGCTAATTTTTGTTTAAGTTCATATATCTATTGCATATTAGACCCAACAACAAGCATGTCATCAACATAGAGTAATAGAATAATATAACTCCCATTATCCAATCTCTTAAAATATACACAACGATCAAAATGACATCTATGGTAAGCTTGTTTAGCCATGAAACTATCAAATTTTAAATACCATTGTCAGGGTGCCTGCTTTAGGCCATACAAACTCTTCCTTAACTTGCACACCAAATTATCCTTACAAGTCTGGTTATTCTTGAAACATTCAATAAACATTCAAGTCTGGTTATTATATCAATGGAATTTTTAGAGTGTTATAAAAAAAACCCTTTTCATTTCATTGAATTTTGATGAAAATAATATTGTCAAATGGCTACTTGAAGTCTAAATGTCAGCGAAACCCTTCTCAAACACATTTTTTGAGCTGACCAAATAGGTTTGGTAAATACCAAGCCTAATGGGGTACCTAATTTCAAATCAAATATTCAATATGAAATCAGGTACCTAAAAAGTCCCAATTTTTCAATTTCCAAAACTTTGGAGGGAAACCACCCACGTTCAAAATTTTGGAGGGAAACAAAAATTTGGAAAGTGTGGGCATTATTATTATTATATATGATGATGATTATTATTATTAACTATTATTATATATGGTTGTAATTATTATTATTATATATAGTAATATGTATGATTATTATGATTGTTATTATTAAATATAAAATTATTATATATAAAATTATTATTATAACTAAATATAATATAGTAATATATATGATAAATACTATTATTATTAAATATATATAGTAATATTATATGATTATTATTATTATATATATATGGTTATTATATTATTAATAAATATAATCTAGTAATATACATGATTATTATTGTTATATAATCTAGTAATATATTGTTATTATATTAAAATATACAGTATTATATAATTATTAAATATAATATTGTCATGAAATGCATTGATAGGGGTCATAGGTTAACCTATGACCCATTGTCATGAAATGCATCGATAGGGGTCATAAGTTGACCTATGACCACTTTCAACACATTGGAACCAACCAAATAGATCCTAGGGCCCCTAAGGACACATGTTGTCATGAAATACCTCAAGAGGGGTCATGGGTTAACCTATGACCCCTTTTGATGCATTGGAACCAATCAAATGGGTACCTAGGGGTCGTAGGGACCCTAGAAACATATATTGTCATGAAATGGACTGAGAGGGGTCATAGTTTAACCTATGATCCCCTTCGATGTATTGGAACCAACTTGTAATGTCCTTGAGTAAGAAATTAGTTTATAATCCCAATTTTGCATATATTTTCTATATTTTTCCTCTGATATATCCATATATCCACTTTGTTTCCTTGTTCCTTGATAATCTTCTCCTTTGTGTTTGGAGTCATTTATATATTCCAGTGTGCGAAAGGATGTGTCTATTAGTTTTATTATATATTAATACTTTAATATTAAACTATTATTATCATATTATAATTATAATGTAATATCATATTATATGATAATAACATTATTGATATTATATTATTATTACTATTTCATTTATTAATAATGTTTTGACCTTATTATTTCATTAGTTACTACCTCAGTAACATATTATTATATCAATAATATATTATTATTTATTAATAATATATTATATCATTTAACCATATTTTAATAATCATGAGATTATAATATGTTTATATATATATATATATATATATATATATAACTCTAATAATTTAATATTTATATATTTGTAATAATTAAAACTATTAATTTCATTCACCTATATTACCATAATTAGGCGACATGACAGTCCACCCTTCCTCAAATTTCTTGTCCTCAAGCAATGACTATTTACATAAACCTTCCTTGTGAAGTCCATGTACAAGTTATACACTAAGATGCAAAAGTACATAAGGTATGCATGCAGTTAATGTCATAATGCATGAAGTAAATATATGAGTACTTGCAAAAACAAAGCATACACAATGAAGACACATTAATGCATGAAGACACGAAGCATACATGATGAAGACACACAATACACATGTTATGCAATTCTTGATTGTGAACTTGCAACCACAAAGTCATTAATACAAATTCATATACTTGTACCAAGGAATACAAGTTAGTACATATAAATATACTTTCAAAAGAAGCTAATAGTTTTAATCAGGAAAATTTTCTCTAATGTAATGTTCCTACTTGTAAGGGCTTATAATATTGTCCCATGAATCAATTATTACATTATCTAATGAAAATAATTCTTCATTCTTGTCTTCTCAATTATATTGTATGTATAGGCTAGGCCACCCAAAGATTGCACTAGGATACCACATTAAAGGCTTGATAAGACCTTGGTCTCCACCTTTCAAATGTGAGCCTTCCATCTCTCACCATGCTTGATTCATTATGTATGTATATTTCCCAAACTATTACATTTTATGTGTAGGCTAGGTCATCCGAAGATTGGACAAGGATACCACATTAAAGGCTTGACAAGACCCTGGGTCCGCACCTTTCAAATGTGAGCCTTCCATCTCTCACCATGCCTAGATGCTATACCATACCCTAATCCTTGAACGTTGTGGTGGGGTCCCATAGCTCAATAAACCTAAACCCAAGAGAGGGAATTTTCCCCTCCTCTTGCCTTAGGACTTAGCTCTACCCTCTTACCCACCTCTACTCTTACTGAATGTAATTCTTGGGAATCATTATTTCTTAATCAATTATTTTATTATTTGTTCCTCTCTTTTTGCATTCATTCTTGTTTCCATAATAATGTGATAACTTAATTGAAAATTTATTTATTTTTCAAAATATAATTAATTTGTTTATTTAATATTTATATCTAAATTTTTTATTCCAAATCAAACAAGTGATTACTTTGTTTATTTTATTCTGTATCCCAAATATATATACAAGAAATGTCATTGTCTAGTTAATATGTAAAGTATATGCATTCTAATTGAATTGGGGTTTTCCCATAATTAATGGTTATGTAACATTATGTTGTCCCATTTAATACTATGCCAAACATGTTTTTTAAAAATAGTAAAATTAACTATGGAAATGTCATATCTTATAACATTCTTTATCACTTACTATTTAGGATTGGTGTCAATCCTCCCCTTCTTTCACTATGCAGGTATGGAGGGCATGATTGGTTGGTTGAATGATAATTTTCTTAAGGTTGTTGTGGCTATACTTCCCTAGCTTTCATGTATCATCACCTTTGATTTGCACTCAACCCAACTTCCATCCAAAATGTCTCCATGAATGAACTTTTGGATCATTATTTTGTGTGCATTGTATCTATGACAATAATATATTATTATTACTCTTAGATTATAATCTCCCTACAATATATTGTTTTTTGATTATACACAAAAAATCATATTCTCCTCTTCATACGTATTTGATTGGTTATTATGGAAATTGGTATTTCATTCCTTCTTTAAATCTTTTTATCTGTGAGATGAAAAAGATGACTTTTATAGCTATTTCCTATATCTGCTTCTCTTTTCCAATTTCTCCTCTGATTCAATGGAAAACTCTTTATGTCTATCTATATTGTAAATTATTTCCAGGGGATTGTATTCGATTGGTGACATATGCTGATTGTATGTAAGTTGATTGTCATTTTGTAATGATTGGATTGTATATTAATCTCCTCTCTCTTGTCATTTATAATTCTCTACTAGGTGACTGTCCAGAAATACATCAAACTTATTCCTGTGTTCATCCATTCCTCCCCTATATTATTTTTTTATTATATAACCTATAGGTATGCACGCTGGTTTCCATATGTTTGTATTCCTTTGTATTTGTTTCTAGCAATAGAACCTTTAGTTTCTTCACTTGGTCAAAAATACTTATATTTTAATATGTCATGTATTTTCTTTCTTTCCTTATTTTTTGGTATGTTGAGATTGTTGCATTACATCTCCTTAGTGTGCTTGAAAAACCAATGAAAATATGAGAATAATTTTGGTAAACAACCTAATGTTGTATCTAGAAATTTTTAGATTTTCTCCAATATTTGCAACATGACCTTGTGCATGATACATTAAATTTTCATTAAATTCTCTTTTTTTCATTCTATTTTGTGGAGTAAGTTGCTTATATCCTTCAATTAACCTCACAGGATGGTAGAATACACTGCTCTGATACCACTATAATATCCCTGAGTAAGACATTAGTTTATAATCCCGATTCTACATATATTTTCTATATTTTTCCTCTGATATATATGTATATCCACTTTGTTTCCTTGTTCCTTGATAATCGTCTCCTTTGTGTTTGGAGTCATTTATATATTCCAGTGTGCAAGAGGATGTGTCTATTAGTTTTATTATATATTAATACTTTAATATTAACCTATTATTATCATATTATAATTATAATGTAATATCATATTATTTGATTAGTTGCTACCTTGGTAACATATTATTATACCAATAATATATTATTACATATTAATAATATATTATATCATTTAACTATTTTTTAGTAATCATGAGATTATAATATGTTTAGATATATAGATTAATCTAATAATTTAATATATTTATTTATTTGTAATAATTAAAACTATTAATTTCATTCACCTATATTACCATAATTAGGGGAAATGACACAACCAAATGGGTCCCTAGGGGCCCTAGGGCCCCTAGGGACACATGTTGTCATGAAATTTATCGAGAGCCCATTTCAACACATTGGAACCAATGAAATGCATCCTTAGGGGTCCTAGGGCCCCTACGGGCATATGTTGTCAAGAAATGTGTTGAAATGTGTTGGCACATTGGAACCAACCAAATCTATCCCTAGGGGTCCTAGGGCCCCTAGAGACATATGTTGTCATGAAATGCATCAAGAGGGGACATAGGTTAACCTATGAACCCTTTTGACACATTGGAACCAATCAAATGGGTCCCTAGGGGCCCTAGGGCTCCTAGGGACATATTTTGTCATGAAATGCATCGAAAGGGGTCATTGGTAAACCCATGAGCCCTTTCAACACATTCGAACCAACCAAAAGCATCCCTAGGGATCCTAGCGCACTAGGGATATACGTTGTCATGAAATGCATCAAGAGGGGTCATAAGTTAACCTATGACCCATTTTGATGCATTGCAACCAACCAAATGGGTCCCTAGGGGCCCTAGGACCCCTAGGAACAATACATTGAGAGGGGTCATATGTTAACCTATAACTCCTTTTGATGCATTGGAACCAACCAAATTAGTCCCTAGGGGTTATAGGGACCCTAGGGACATATTTTGTCATGAAATGCATCAAGAGGCATCATAGGTTAACCTATGACCCCTTTTGAGGCATTCAAACCAACCAAATGCGTCCTTAGGGGTCCTAGGGCCCCTAGGGACATATGTTGTCATGAAATGCATCGAGAGGCTTTCGACACATTGGAACCAACCAAATGGGTCCTTATGCACCCTAGGGCCCCTAGGGACATATAAAATTGTGATAAAATGTGTCGAGAGGGGTCATAGGTTAATCTATGACCCCTTTTAATACATTGGAACCAACCAAATGGGTCCGGACATATGTTGTCATTAAATGTGTCAAGAGGTGCCATAGGTTAACCTATGACCCCTTTCAATGCATTCAAACCAACCAAATGCATCCCTAGGGGTCTTAGGGCCCCAAGGGACATATGTTGTCATGAAATGAGTCAAGAGGGGTCATAGGTTAACCATAACCTATGACCCCTTTTAACACATTGGAACCAACCAAATGGGTCCCTAAGGGCCCTAGGGACATATGTTGTTATGAAATGCATTGAGAGGGGTCATATGTTAACCTATGACCCCTGTCGATGCATTAGAACCAACCAAATTAGTCCCTAGGGGTCGTAGGGCTCCTAGGGACATATGTTATCATGAAATGTATCAAGAGGGGTCATCAGTTAAACTATGACCCCTTTCAACACATTCAAATCAACCAAATGTATCCCTAGGGTCCTAGGGCCCCTAAGAACATATGTTGTCATGAAATGACTTGAGAGGGGCCATAGGTTATCATATGAACCCTTTCGATGCATTAGAACTAACCAAATGGGTCCCTAGGGATATATATTATCATTAAATGCATTGAGAGGGGTCATACGTAAACCTATGACCCCTTTCAATGCATTCACACCAACCAAATGCATCCCTAGGGGTCCTAGGGCCCCTACAAACATATGTTGTCATGAAATGCGTCGAGAGGTTGCAACCAACCAAATTGGTGTAGGAACACCTAAAGTACAAGAAAATGAGAAATTTAAGATTCCTTATTTGAGATATTTAAATCCATTTGATTCATTTATATTGTATTTGGGTCAAGTTATAAAAGGATATGAAGCTATTTTGTCAAAAATGTAAAAGTTGCGTAAAAAGTTGTAAAATGCAACATTGAGAGAGTTCCTAACAATATGAAAATGATGTAAAAAGGTATATGGTTGGTCTTGGTGGTAGTTAGGAAGGTTTTTAACTATCAAATGGATATAAATACCATTGTATGGTAAAACTTTATCAATATGAAAGAAGAGGAAATACTTTGATACATTTTTGGTGCATTCTATTTTTGTTGTTTTGATTGGTGTTTTAGTTTTAGTGTTATTTATAGGCCTTGTATGACCCTATATAGCCTAGAAACCATGTAATATAGTAATGGATAGATAGAGTGATGAATTCTCCTTCTCGTGATTTTGGTTTTGTTCAATTTTATAAAGAAATGAATAAATTATGATCATTTTTGTGAAAGTGGGTATTTGCATATTTAAGATTCCTTGAATATAGTCATGTTACAACGTGTGGTACATACACATTTTTGGAGACTAAGGACCTCTAATAAAATTAATTGGAAATATATTTGAATTATCTTTTATTTCTTTTTGGTTTGACTCATTTGTATGTAGATTGGTGAAAGTTATGAAGATTTTACTGAAAATTAGTTTTTAAATGGCTTCAATGGTGTTGCCGACAAATATTTGACCTTATAGAATGATTTATGAATGAGAAAAATTAATGGCTTATATATTTAGAGACTAGACTTATATAAGGTAGATTTAAAATTAGTTTTCTTTCTATTGGAGTCATTTTGTGAAAGATATTTGATGCCCTAGGTAGGGTTACTGGTTTTATTGCTGGTTTATGACAAAGAAAATGGGTCTAAGTACAAAGAATATAACTTTCAATGGATTTTTTTTTTGGCTCATATATGGATATGTTTTAGGATTCCTAATTTGAAACAATTTCACCAAAGGGTTTGTCAAGAAATGATAAGGATTAAAAGTTATGAATAATGGAATCAAATATAAAAACCAGGATATATAAACAACAAAGTGCAAACATAGATTTTTGCAAAGTATAAAGAATTTTTATTTTTTATTTTTTATTGAAAGGACCATATAATGCATTGAGATTCTTTTTCCAACAAGTTACAAATCATTTTGAATGAGTTTTTCTTTATACTAAATCACTATCACGTTAATTTTGAGTTTGTTGTTGAACATTTTAGTTCTAAATTATTGTACAATAGGGCTTCGATAAAATGATGTGAATTCCATTAATATAAAGTCATAATATTCATGGGATGTTGATATCTAACATTGTCTTACATATTTAACAAGCGATGTGTAGAAATAGTAAGAAAGAGTCATCATAGTTTGGAGAAAGGGTAAAAGTTCAGAAATAAAGGTTGCAAAAAATGCTATCTAATGTAGGGGAAATATCTTGGGATTCAACAGTTGGATTTTAATGTTCTTTGGAAAAAATGAAGAGAACATAGTTTTTGATAAGATAAACAGGTTTTAAGGGATCCTGAAACCTATAAGTTTTACAAAATCAATGCTGATAATAAGCCAAAGAAGCCCAGCCAAAATAGAGGTCCAACAGCTAAAAATAAGCCCGAAGGCCCAGCCCAAAACAAAGGCCCACAAAAAGGCCAGAAAACTAACAAACTAAAGCAGATTATAGAAAGCCTATCGAAAAGCCAAAAGCTAGGAAGAAAAAAAGACAAAAGACTAGAAAAGTAGTCTTCAGTTATCTTCTCCAATTCATGCATAGTCTGAGCTACCTCGATTATCTTTTGCTACTCCTTTGCCATTTGATCTCGGACCTTCTCCATGACCTAATCCATACTGGTGAGTGTAGTGATTGTGGCCTTGTCATCATCTAGTCTAGCCTTATCCTTGTTCTGTCCTCTCTCTTCCACCAGAAAGCCCCTATCCTTAAGTTTACTAGCAAGGGATTGGATGTTGTCATTCATCAAACTCAGGAGAGAAATCATCTAACTTGCCAGGTTGTGGTTGTAGTGTTCAAGATTTCTTAATCTCCTTTCATTTAAGCTTTCTCTATTTTCTTGGTCCTCCTAGCTATCATTACCTATCTTATTCTTAATACTTTCCATCTGGGATACCCTTTCACTAACTTCCTCTAGCTCATGGAAGAGCCATTTGATTGATCTGAACTTGTCAATCATACTACTATGCGCATTATTCAGAAGGTTCATTCCAGTCTCCCTTGCTTTGTCCGAGATGGCTAGAATAGCTAGGTCTATGAGCTCATTGAGCCTAGGTTGCTCTAGGTTTTCCACCAAGATCTGAGGGCTCATAGCTTCCCTAAAAATCCCCATAGTATCAGTCCTCACATTGAAATTTTTCTAGGCCTTTATCCTATTTTTGACCTACACTTCCCCCTCATTCTCACCAATGATGACATTCGATTTTTCCTCTGAAGGAGGCTGAGACTGGATAGGGGAGAGGGGAAGAGGAATAGCATCCATCCTTTGATTTCTAGTCTCCTCAACTCTCACAACCTCCCTCTTCCATTTTTCCCAGGTTTCTCCTCTTCCATCTCCTCCTCTAACACTTTGTCAGAATCTTCCATATCCATTTCCTCCTCCTCATCATAACCCTCTTTTTCTTGAGCTTGGTCGTGATCCCTAGGGCTTTTCCTACTGGGAGTTGTAGTAGTGGACAATTTTTTCGCTTGACCTTTTTTCTTCTTTCCTGAGGAAAAATTCACCTCCTTTGAGCTAATGCTCTCAATGTCATTAGAGTCAGAAGAAAAGTTGGAGCTGCCTTCGTCAACATCCTCAACTTGAGGATGGTTCTTGCATATAGACTAAGCTTTGAAATGCTCATGGATGAGGAGCAATAATCCCTCATGCAAAGCAGGGTTAATAGTGGCTTTCTTCTTGAAACTAGAGATTTCCTTGTTCATAGAAGTGAGAAGGTAAAAGGGAATGGAAATTCTTTTCTTATCGTGAAAATGTTTTAAAATCACAAAATGGTGAGTTTTGACATAATCAAACCTAGGGTCTAGGGTAACATAATCAATGAGGGCATATAAAACATACCTCTAGAGCTTCTTTATAGTCTCTGTCACATAGAAAGACTCTTTCTTTTCTAGCTTGTTCATCTCTGCAGAATTTTTCATGAACTCCTTGACTACATTGGACGAAAGTTTCTTGTCCCTGTAGAATTTGAAACCCTCCATAGGGATACCAGTGACCTCCACAACCACCTCCTCTATGATTTGGAAAGAAACCCTGTTCACCTTAACCTTGCCATTGTTTCACAAGTTCACCATGTTGTTGGTGACCTCAGGGTTGAACCCATGGAGTTTCTCAAAAAAATTTGCAACCCCGCCCTTTTCCAATTTTTTCTAGACTTTGCCCATATTCTTCAACTTCTCCACTTCACCCGCCGACTCCTTTCTGCTCCATTCTCCAGTCATGACATCCATTTTTTCTTCAACAATTCTCATGAGCCCCAATCTCTGCAATTTTTTTCCTACCAATATTTTTGCTCTATTTCTATAATTGGATTCATGTTCATTCGCCTCTTTGATACAATAGGAAGTGAAAATGATAACGATCCTCCAAATGTGTTAAAAAAATGGAGAAAATCCCTTGAGGTTACGAAAACCAAGAAACATATTATTGCTCATAACAACATCCATTCTTTCTTTATTAAACATGATTACAGTTAGATTGACTCGTACTTTCATGGATTTTCTCTAGCTTGATTAGTGACTTAGCCTCCATCGAAATATATTTTTTGGAATGCCAAATCATCTCTTTGTCTGCTCCCACCCCTTTGTTAGCGAACCGGTCAGTGACTCGGTTTGCCTCTCTAAATGCATGAGTGACGTGGACCTTCTCAAATTTTGTGAGGGCAGCACGTGTCTCATCAATAATATTTGCAATCGACCACAAGGGAGGGGATATACCATTAATATTCTTAATTATGTTTTTAGA
This sequence comes from Cupressus sempervirens, assembly GCA_028749045.1. Classification (NCBI taxonomy): domain Eukaryota; kingdom Viridiplantae; phylum Streptophyta; class Pinopsida; order Cupressales; family Cupressaceae; genus Cupressus; species Cupressus sempervirens. The sequence continues at coordinate 362,854,022 of CM053783.1, forward strand.
GTCCCCTTCAAGCCAAAGTTTGGAAACTCCAGCTTCAAAAGCCAATTTTACCACACTGCACACAGCTCTGGCTTCGGCCAGATGGTTGGTCTGGGTTCCAAGCAGGAGAGCAAAGACCACAATCCCCTCCCCAAAACTATTTCTTATAATTCTGCTACTTCCAAAGGGACCATGGTTGCCCTTAGAAGCACCATCAAAGTTGGCTTTTGACCATCCTTCTGGGGGTAGAATCCATTTGGCATCCAATCTTTTGGGATCCCTGTCTTTTTCTTTAACCATCTTCCTGTCCCCTATATCAACTTCCCCCTCCTTCATCACTTGAAGGTTTTCTTTTATGTTTTTTAAAATCTTCCTTCCCAAAATTATAGCTGGCTCCTCTTTGTCCCTGAAAATTTTGTTGTTCCTTTCCTTCCAGATACTCCAACAAAAGTGAGGCAAAAAAGAGGCATAATTATCCTATCAGCCTGCAATTTTACAGAGGCTTTTCCAATGACTAAAAAAGTCGATAAGGTTATCTAGCTAGCACCAGAGAATCTCCATTTCCTGATTAAGAGAATTCCACACCTCCCTTGAAAAGTCACATTGAATGAAGATATGATTTCCTGACTCAGACTAGTTTTTACAGAGCGGGCATTTGCTAGGCATGACATGGCCTCTCTTCATGAGGTTATCTTGCATTAGAATTTTGTTATGAAGGGCCAGCCAATAAAATATATTGATCTTAGGAGTGAGGCCCGTGAGCCAGACATCCGCCCAAGGGGGTTTCTCCTTTAAACCCCAGAGAGAGTTGTAGCTAGAAGCAACATAATAACTTCCATTGGGATTATCCCTCCAGACCATCTCATCCTTATTATTACTAGGGACCAAAGGGTTAAGCATAGTCATTATTGGTTTCAAGTCCTCAAAAATGAGGGAAAGGTCTCTCCATTCCTGACCAACCCTATAATTGCTTACTTTAAACCCATATAGCTCTGTGCATTCTTTCACCCATCTCTCAAAAATTGGGTTGCTAGTAAGAGGGCCTTGACATAACCACCTGTTAGACCAAAATTGAATATCCTCCCCATTGCCTAGTTTCCAAGAGACCCTAGCCTTAGCTAGGTCCCTGGCCTTCAAGATACCATTCCAAATAGTCAACTCTTTAGGAATGTCCTCATTGAATAAAGTAAAATGAAGAGAGGGTCTTCTGAGGTATTTATTTTCTAGAATGTCTCTCCATTCACCAGTGTTATTGAAGATATGCCAGATTTGTTTTGCAAGAAGCGCCTTATTGAGATGGGTGAGCTTTCTGATACCTAGACCTCCATACCTCTTGGGGAGGCAGACCTTCTCCCAAGAAACAAGAGGGTACCTTTTCTTTCCTTCAAGTCCGGTCCATAGAAAGTCTCTTTGGATTTTCTCCATTTTCTCTGCAAATTGCACAAGAATTCAAAAAAGGCTCAGAGCATAAATGGGAAGGTTCTGAAGAGTGGACTTGACCAGTAGACATTTCCCAGCCTAGCTGAGAGAGGCACCTTTCCATCCAACCATCTTCTTGTTGAATTTGTCCAGATACCATTCCAGAAAGAGTCAGGGGGAGAAGAGCCCAAGGGGAGTCCTAGATAGGATGAAGGGAGAGAGCCCACCCCACAACCAAGGATTCTAGCATTTTTCCTTTGTCTTACTTCAGGGGTGTTTACAAAGAGGGTCGAGCTTTTGTTCCAATTAATCAGCTGACCAGTCCCTCTGGAGTAAGCATCAAGAACCTCTTTCAACGTTATGCGCAAGCTCACTAGAGGGATTGAAGAAACTTGGTCTGGTTAAAATGTTATTGTGATTGTCCATAGGTCTACCTAGATGGCAGCAAGGTGGTGTATTTTGGCTTATTTGTTTTCTGAGATTGAATTAATGAATCAAAAGGATATGAAAAGTTTTAGGTTGATATGATTGGGTGTTCAAAAGGTTTTTCTTGATAAGTTGTTTGGGATGACAAGTTTTTTTGTTTGTTCTAAGTAAAGAAGAAGAGTTTCAGGAAGATTACTTAAGAGTGGAGTGTTGGCTACTATTGTAAACCCAATATCCATTTGAATCCTTTGTATTCCAACGTCAATAGATATATTTTACCATTTTTTTCCTTTGGAAGGGTTTATTCATGAATTGAGTCTTTTGAAGCATAGGTGAAGTGTATAAAGTTTGAAGTTGAATCATTCATTTACTGAAATCTTGTCCACCACCCTAACCTGTACATCACCAACCTATTGCCATCTTACCCATCCAAGATCTTGGAAGATGCACTACCACCCTCTCTTAGTGGTTTCTCTCTTTACACCTTCTACCCAGCTTCATCTTGATTGAGACAATATTAAGACCCCTTCTTAGATCTTCCACATACACACATTCTTACTATAGCTTTCATGGATAAGAACCTTGCAACCAAAACTCATCAACAAAACAAATACCAAATCTCTAAGGTCCTGGTGTGGGTTGCATCCCTTAGCACTCTACCCACACATTCAATATCTTCAAGCTTTGATACCAATTTGATGTAGTGCATCATACGAAGCCAAATGATTAGAAGGATACATGTTGATCTCTTCAATATCCATTGAATAAATTCCATTGTTAGTGGCATCTCATGAGGCAAAACGCAACACGATTTACTACAAAAGCATCAACCTTTCTCCATTTATATATCCTAATTTATATATCTAATTCCATTATTAATAACTTTTAATCCTTATCATTTCTTGACAAACCCTTTGGTGAAATTGTTTCAAATTGGGAATCCTAAAACATATCCAAATATGAGCCAAAAAAAAAAAAATCCATTGAAAGTTATAGTCTCTGTACTTAGACCCATTTTCTCTATCATAAAACAAAAATAATACTAGTAAACCTACCTAGGGCAACAAATATCTTTCACAAAATCATTTTAACTGCAAGCAAACAAATTTTAAATCTATGTTATATGAGTCGAGTCTCTGAAGCCATTTAAAAACCAGTTTTCACTAAAATCTTCATAACTTTCACAATTATGCATATGAATGACTCAAACCAAAAGGAAATAAGAGAAAAATCACATATCTTTCCAATGAATACTATTAGAGGTCCCAAGTCTCCAAATTGTGTCCATACCACATGCTGTAACATGACTATATTTGGAGAATCTTAAATCTGCAAATACCCATTTTTACCAAGATGCTCATAACTTATTTGTTTTTATAAAATTGAACAAAATAAAAATCATGAGAAGGAAAATTCATCATTCTATCTATCTATTACTATCTTACATGGTTTATAGGTTGTATAGGGTCGTACAAGGCTTAGAAATAAAACTAAAGCTAAAACACAAATCTAAACAACAACGATAGAATGCACAAAAAATGTATCAAAGTATTTCCTCTTCTCCCATATTGATTTGGTTTGACCATAAATGGAATTATATCCATTTTATAGTTAGAAACCTTCCTAACTACCCCTAAGACCAACCATGTACCTTTTTACATCATTTTTGTATTGTTAGCAACTTTCTCAATCTTACATTTTACAACTTTTTATGCAACTTTTATATTTTTGAAAAAATGGCTTGATAGCCTTTTAAAACTCAAATGGATTTAAATATCTCAAATAAGGAATCTAAAATTTCTCATGTTCTTGTACTTTAGGTTCTCCTACACCACAAATAGGTCCCTAGGGGCCCTACGACCCCTACAGACATATATTGTCATGAAATACATCGAGAGGGATCATAGGTTAATCTATGACCCCTTTCAATGCATTGGAACCAACCAAATCAATCCCTATAGGTCATAGAGCCCCTAGGAACATATGTTGTCATGAAATGCATCAAGAGGGGTCATAGGTTATCCTATGACACTTTTTGATGCATTCAAACCAACCAAATGAATCCCTAAGGGTCTTAGGGCCCCTAGGGACATATTTTGTCATGAAATGCATTGAAAGGGATCATAGGTTAACCTATGACCCCTTTTCATGCATTGGAACCAACCAAATGGGTCCCTATGGGCCATAGGGCCACTAGGGACATATATTATCATGAAATGCATTGATAGGACCTATGACCCCTTTCAATGCATTGAAACCAACCAAATGGACCCTTAGGTGCCTAGGGCCCCTAGGGACATATGTTGTCATGAAATGTATAGAGAGGCATCATAGGTTAACTTGTCACCCCTTTCAGTGCATTAGAACCAACCAAATGCATCTCTAGGGGTCCTAGGCCCCTAGGGATATATGTTGTCATGAAATGCATCGAGAGGGGTCATATGTTAACCTGTGACCCCTTTTGACACATTGGAACCAACCAAATGGGTCCCTAGGGACATATTTGTTATGAAATGCACTCAATGAACCTATGACGCCTTTTGATGCATTGAAACCAACCACATTGGTCCCTAGGGGCCATAGGGTCCCTAGGGACATATGTTGTCATGAAATGCATCAAGAGGGGTCATAGGTTTGATGCATTCAAACCAACCAAATGTGTGTTTAGGGGTCCTAGGGGTCCTAGGGCCCCTAGGGACATATTTTGTCATGAAATACATCAAGAGGGGTCATAGGTTAACCTATGACCCCTTTCAACACATTAGAACCAATCAAATGTGTTCCTAGGGGTCTTAGGGGCCCTAGGGACATATGTTCTGATGGAATGCATCCCCTTTTGACACATTGGAACCAACCAAATGGGTCCCTAGGGGATCTTGGGCCACCAGGGACATATGTTGTCATGAAATGCATTAAGAGGGGTCATAGTTTAACCTATGACCCCTTTCGATGCATTCAAACCAACCAAATGCATCGCTACAGGTCCTAGGTCCCGTAGGGACATATATTGTCGTGAAATGCATCGAGAGGGGTCATATGTTAACCTATGACCACTTTCAATGTATTGGAACCAACTAAATTGGTCCTTAGGGGTTGTATGGCCCCTAGGGACATATGTTGTCATGAAATGTGTTGAGAGGAGTCATAGGTTAACTTATGACCCCTTTCGATGCATTCGAACCAACCAAATGGATCATAGGTCATAATAATAATAATATATATTATTATATTATATTTAATAATAATAGTAAAAATATATTACTATATAATATTTAATAATAACATAATATAATAATCATAATAATATAATATAATAATCATATATATTAATCATATATAATAATCAAATTTGTTTACATTGCCCACAAATTTTTTTCACTTCCCTCCAAAATTTGGGAATTGATTTCGGGTTCCCGATCTCATATCGAGTATATAATTTTCTATAGATACCTGATATGAGATCAGGTACCTAAAATACTGGCATACTTTTCCCAACATATTTCCTATCACTGTAGACCTGACAATCACATTTTTTGTGGGTCATTTTCACAGATTTGGAGAAAATTGACTTTTTGGGGCCCATATGATCAAAAAAGATTTGATAATATATGATTAAGTGTCTGATATTATTTATTGAATGGGGAGCAGTAGTCGTCGAAAGGCTAAACAAAAAGGAAGGTATCAAATGAAGACATTGTAGCATATAGGGAAGGAGACAAGCTAAATCAATGAAGGAAGAGAAAAGGTACGTTAAATGTGAGTCAAGTTGACGATGTGTTGATCGAAGGTGAAATCATAGAGTCAGATAATGAATATGTGTAATTGAGGAATGAAAATGTACCAATTGATAACAATAATTTCAGGATTTAAAATTTAGAGAATGAAAATTTGGGGAATGAAATGGTACTAGGTCATAATGTAAATTGCATGATTCACCATGTCAAAAATGACAATGCATAGGAACCTTACATATCTCCTAATTATAATTGACATGAAGGTTCTAGAATACCAAAATGGATAATTGAAGTTGATGAAATGATTATTACCAATTTGGAAAGGAAAAAATTAGAAAGAACCATTCAGCTATGGGATTCAAGACTATATAAGATGTTTTTTGACAACAAGACAATGGTGGAGCAGTGTCAACTTTTTATGCACTTATTAAAGATGCAAAAGATGAGACCTATGCTTTCCAAATTGAAGATTCGTGTCAATAAAAAATTAGAAATAAATGTCATTATTGTGAAGAATCTTTTTAGTGCTCTTAATAACATTGAGAAAAATAGCAGGAAGAAGGATAAGAGAGCTTCTCAAAGGGTTATTACAACCTCTTTGGTAAGTCATCATTTGAGAAAGGGAAGATATATGAGACAAACTTGTATTGACTTGAACCTAAATCATACTACTTTGAGAAGAGCACTTAGTAGACAAGAAAGAATTGATGATCCTCTTCAAAATGAAACATGGGATTTTGGTGGGAGACTTTCATGTTTTCATAAGAAGCTATCTGATGATGTGAAGGAAGAAATTACACAATTTTAGCAGTGTAGCTCAAGAATATCACCCAATGTTAAAGACATGCTAAAGTTGAGAATTCACATTAGAGATCG
>CM053783.1:362865455-362877955 GCA_028749045.1 Cupressus sempervirens
TAATGCTATCGGGGAAACAGATGGGTTGACTTGTAGGTCAAATGATTAAATCCTATACACTTGAAGTATACTTACAAACATAAACTAAAACCTCTACACTTAATTCAAATATGTGATTATAGTAAACCAAAACATGTGTGTGCATTGTGTTTTCTCTATGCTTCTTGTTTTGGGTTTTGGGTTGACTAGTGTTGACCAATCCTAGGTTGTTACCAGAGGCTCGGAGGTTATGAGATGTGTAGGCATGTTGATCTTATTTGGTCTCGATCTTTATAAGCCCAACCATGGTAATGTGATTGTATGCTCTATGAAATGTTTGTATTTATTGATTATTATTGTTCATCAGTCTTCATGTGTGAAGCTGAGATGTGTGTGTATGAGACACTTGAGCTAATCATTTTTGGGTCATCAATCAGTTATCCTTAGATTATTTTCCAGTCGCCATGATGGGACTGAAATGTTGATTTATTTCTGGGTGATGTCATGTTGTGACATGCTTTGACTCAACCATTTTGGAGTCTTCGATCAGTATGATTTTGAGATATTCTTGGTTGCTTGTTGAGAACCAATGGATATGGTGATTTATTTTGAGATATATTTTGGTTATTGAGAACTAATGGATACTTATGATTATCAGTGATGCCTTCAGTTGCCAATAGAGAACTATTGTGGTCATGATTTTCTATGGATGCTTATCAGATGCTCATGGAGATTTGATGATTCTTATTGTGGATATTTGATGCTTTTATCATGGATATTTGATGATTCTTTTTATGGATTATCTTTTGGATTTTCTTTCCAGTCACTTGTATAGGATTGGGGTGATTTTATGATTCCATGAGCTTAGGGTAGGTTATCTACTTGTAGTGTCGGGAAGTAGCTTGCAATGGGGGCCGGGGCCCTAAGTGGCTGCCAAGGTAACTCATTGTAAGTTTGGTTAATAAGTGATAACATTTACACACTAAATGGGGATTAAATGAACCTAAAAAGATAATTGTTTTGGTTCTCACCCATGCCTCGAGTGCTTGTACAGACTAGGATGGGAGTAGAGAAAACACATGGTTGTGACCTTGCATTCCATAGTATGCCTCGTCAGTATGAGAGGATACTAGTGGCCGCATGAGATCAGTATGGACCCGTGGAGTTTAGCTAACTGCTAAGGTAACTTGTACATGATAAATGCAATGACACTTTCCTGCTTGCAGAGTAGGTTTCCTATATGTCATTGTTGTGCCTCCGAGAATTAGATGTCGGATTTGTGTGATGGAACCTTTGAGTTAGTATACTTTTAGGATTCCTAGACTGATAGAGATTTATGCTTTTTGGTTTTGATATCCTATTTGGGACTTGAGATTATCTCCTCCGCATGGTGGGAGTGGACCACTTAGGTTCCATGCGATCGGGTGGTAGTGTATTTCCACTCTTATCATTTGAGATCTGTCTGAGCCACTGTGGTTGGAGTATTCTTGGTTGGTATTTATCTTCATTATGTTCTTGGATCATTATGATAGGTGATATACCCTATGATGGATGTATTTACTGGTATGTTTCTTATATTGATGATTTGCATATGTTAGATGATGTTATCTTATGCCTTACTTTGCATGTTAGTAGGATGTTTTAGGAGTGATATTCCTACTATTATAATATCGATGATCTCTTTAGTGCTTTGGAATGTTACGCATGGAGGGATGGCTAGAATCCACGATGGTCTAATGATGATATTTACAGTTGGGAGGAACCGTGCACTTAGTTAATTATGTTTGATGGTTTATGGTTGTGATGATGTATCATGTATGACATGTGGTTTCATTTTCTTTAATTGGATCATGGATTAATATTGGATGATGATGTACTTTATTTACACAGATGTTTATTCTTTTAAGCTTTTCATACCTTGTAACATGTGCAGTGGATGATTGATCTAAAATGTAATTACTAAAAGGACACTTGTATATTGTTTATGAACATTGGATGTATTATTGCTAAGGATGTGATGTTAGATGAATAGTTATGATTAGATGTGATTCAACGTTAAGGGATCTTTAAAGAATGTAATCTATTATGTTAGGTTATGTTATGTTTACTTTCATTTGATTTGTTTCTATTGCTTCTGTTACTATGTATAAGTTGTGAATGGTTTATTTTTCATCTATAAAAAAAAATTGTTTGGCAAATTTAGTGATATTTTAGATTAATTCTTTGGATCCCTTGGCGGGGCATTACAATTACTCTATGAAGATAGTGTCTATCAATCTCACTTGGGCATAAAAGGAATTTAGGATGGAAACAAAGTTAACCAAGTTCACATGGTTAGCAAAGGACAGTTGGACAGAGTCAGTGTTCACTGAGTTCACTTGGTTGCCAAAATATATTTTTGTAAGTTCGCAGTGTTAACCAAGCTTCTGTTGGTTAACATAGGAAATCATTTGAGAACCATTGTTTATCGAAAAAGGTCAGCCAATGAAAGATTTTGTTGTTTTAGTATAAGAAGCTTAACTATTTTAAGTATTGTTTCTAGCCAACTATGGTGATAATTATTGGTTATTGTAATTTGAAGTTGAGCTGACTTGACAATCTAAATGGTATGAATGAAAGGTCAAGTTGAGATTTTTAGTGTGTGTGCAAGTGTGTTGATTGAATTGAGAAGGAAAGAGTGAGAGTGAACTTGAAGGATAAGCAAGTATCCTTATGGAGCAGAAAAGTATTATTCGATCAGGAAGGATCAGGTATGAAGTAGAATAGAGATCTGTAATCAACAATTTAGTTCCATCACAATCAGGTCATTTCATTGTTACTCTTTAACCATTGTAGTAGTGATCTAAAATCTCTTAATAGAGTTGGTTTAACAACCAGTTGTAAATCCTTTGACAAGGTGACAATTTCATTGAATTGTTTTAAGATCTCTTACAAGGCCACTCCTTATAGAGTGATTAAATCTTCTAACAAGGTCACACCTAACACTGTGTTTTGTAACCTTTAACTGGGTTGGCTCCTAACAAGACTCACTTCAAAAGAGTGGAAAATAGTGACTAGTTGCATTGGTGGTTTTTCTCATATTGAGTTTTCATGTTAAATCCTGGTGTCTCATGTGTTCATGTTATTTCTCTTATGCTTGCAAATTAATCACTATGAATGTTTAAGATCAGCTAAAATTAAATCACAATCTAGATTTACCAAGTTTCAAAATTTTCTATTTGTTTACTAAATAATAGCAACAATCAAATTTCTCAGTTTAAATTTTATTGTTGATATCTAAGGGATCTGAAATATATTTTAGTAGTAAGTAATTCAACCCCACACCCCCTGCCCCCCCCCCTTCCCAATTACTCCTTCTATATTTAGAACAATTGGTATAAGATATTTTGGTGCTTGTAGGAAAAGTTTCAAAGACCTAAGCTAAAGATCAAGATGTCTTATAAGAGAGAGATTCCAAAGCTAAATAGAGACAAATTTTCAACATGGAAGGGACTCATGAGACTTCATCTCACCTCCATTAGTGATTTAGTCTTGAAATACCTTGATGAAGAATACACAACCCCTACTCATAAATTATCTTTTGGAGATATTGTTGAGAAAAAGAACCATAACACCATGATGATTGATATTGCATTTGCTCTTAGATATGATGAATTTGATGAGATCAAAGACTGCAAGACTACTTGTGATATGTGGAACAAGCTAATGGACATCTATGGTGGTGATGACAATGTGAGGAGAGCCAAAGTAGAAAGCCTTAGAGGAAAGTTTGATCAAATGAAAATAAGAGAAGATGAAAATGTTGCCAAGTATGTGGAAAGAATCAAAGCTAGTGTTAGTGCAATTAGAGCTTTTGGAGGAGAAATCAAAGAAGAAAATATTGTAAGTAAAGTTCTGAGAACATTGCTTCCTATGTATGCAATTAGAGTATCTGATATTCAAGTAAAAAAGGTGTGAGTCAAATCAAAAGATAAGTTTGGATACCTTAGTAGGAAGATTGACAACTTTTGAGCTAGACAACTATGACAATTATGTTCCAACTTCCAAGAGTATTGAATTTGCATTTGAGGCCAAAATTTCACTCAAAGAGAAAGAAAAGAAAATAAAGGACATTCAGTCAAAAAGTGAAGAGGAATCAGAGGAAAGTTCTGATAGTGATCTTGAAGTTGTTGAAGCTTTACTTGCAAAGAAATATTCTAGAAGTAGAGGAAAATACAAAGGTAAAGTTCCCCTAATCTATTTTTCATGTGAAGAAATTGGTCATATTACTACCAGATGCCCACAAAAAGAAAGCAAGGATGAGAAGAAAATTCATAAGTACAATGGCAAGAAGGATTTCAAAAATCACAAATCATTCAAGGACAAATGTAAGAAGACTTTTTTTATGGCTAGAGATTTTGATAACACTGAAGATGAAATAGAATACATTGTTGTGAAAGATGAATCTGATGAAGAAGAAGATAAGATGACACTTATCTCTCATATCAATAAAAATGAAACATGGACCATAGATAGTGGATGTTTACATCATATGACTGGACACAAAACAAAGTTTGAACACTTTGAAGACCATGATGGAGGTAGTGTAAGGTTTGGAAACAATGAACCTTGTTGCATAAAAGGGAAAGGCTAGATTTCATTAACCAAAGAACTTGTATGTGACAATGCCAATTGGATTGAAGGACTAAAACAAAATTTACTAAGTGTGGGATAGCTTTAATCAACATTGGATTCAAGGTATAATTCATGCAAGGCAAAACTACTAGATGACAAAGGTAATCTAATTAGATTAGGCAAACAAATAAGAGGTAACCTATTTTATCTTGATCTTGGTGATTGTTCATGTTTTATTGCTTAAATGGAAGAAAATTAGTTATGGCACAGAAGAGTATGTCATGTAAACTTTGATAATATGGTCAAGATAAGAAAATTCAAAAAAGTAAGAGGTATTCCTAGTTTAAAGAAACTAGATGTTGGTTTATGCAAGAATTGTTAGATTGGAAAAATGGGAAAGACTAGTTTCAAGAGCAAAAACTATCAGTTTGAAGATGTCTTGGAAATTGTGCATACTAACCTATTTGGACCCATTGCAATAGAAAGCTATAGTGCAGAAAAATTCTTTATTCTTTTTGTTGATGACTATTCTAGAATGATGACTGTTATGTATCTTAGAGAAAAGTCAAAAGCATTTGAGAAACTCAAATGGTATCTAGCAAGAATAGAGAAGGAAGTAGGGAAAAGATTGAAATGCTTAAGATCAGACACAGGTGGTGAATTCATCTCCAATGAATTCAATAAATTTTTCATTGAAAGAGGAATTAAAAGATAGGTATCAGCCTTTGGTACTCTTGAGAAGAAATGGAATAGCTAAAAGAAGAAATAGATCCATCATGGATTGTGCAAGGACTCTAATGATAAAAAATAATGTTGCTATCAAATACTGGAAGGAAGCCATCAACATTTTAGTTCATACTTTGAATCAAATACAATTGAAGAAGGACTCATATAAAACTCCCTATGAATTATGGTATGGCTACAAACCCAATGTAAGTTACCTAAAAGTATTTGGAAGTAAATGTTATATCTCAAAAGAGTCTAGAAAAGGCAAGTTTGATGTGAAAGGTGATGAAGGTATATTCATATGATATTCTTAAAAAAGTAAGGCATATAGATGTTTAAATTTTTCTACTCATAAAATCATAGAAAGTGCACATGTAAGAATTGATATGTTTGTAGAAAGGATTGAAGAAGAAAGTAAAAGGGAACCAGAATATTGCAAAATTTTTGTTTCCTTTGAACTTGATACATCGCTAGACACATCTATCAATAAGGAGACTTCACCTACTGAGTCCTCCTTAGTTATCAAGTTGCAAGAAGTTTGAACCGAGTCACAAGGACCTGAGTTACACTTTGAAGCTACTAAGCTGATGCCTACTAAATCTAAGCAATCTGAGTCAAAAGTTGAAATTCAAAATGAAGACAGTGCAATTCAATCAAAAGGTAAAGAACCTATATTGGCCAAGTATGTCAAAAGGCATCATGCACATAATCAAATTATTGGAGATAAATTAGAAGGTACTATGACAAGAAGTAAGCTAAAAGGTACATGTTTACTTGTTGATTTTGAACCTAGTAGTGTTAAAGATGCATTGGAAAATAAAAGTTGGATTGAGGCTATGAATGAAGAAATAGAACAAATAGAGAAGAAAAAAACTTGGACCCTTGTTCCTCGGCCTAAAGATAAAAATGTGATTGGAACAAAATGGGTATTCAAAAATAAGCTGAATGAAGATGGACAAGTATCAAGAAACAAAGAAAGACTAGTGTGTAAAGGCTACTCTCAAGAAGGAGTTGATTATGGTGACACTTTTTCTCCTATTGAAAGATTAGAAGGTGTTAGAACTCTTATTGCATATGCTACTCATAGAGGATTCAAAGTATATTAGATGGATGTTAAATCTACATTTCTTAATGGTATTCTTGATTAAGAAGTCTGCATTGAACAACCAGAAGGTTTTGTTGATCTAGACAAAAGAAACATGGTCTACAAATTACACAAGGCATTGTATCGTTTGAAACAAGCTCCTAGAACATGGTATGGAAGGTTACACATCTACCTTACACAGATTGGTTTTCAGAGAACTAATGATAATAGTAGTTTGTATATCAAGGAAGGACCAAATAACAAGATTGTATTGGTAGAAATATTTGTGGATGACACTCTATTTACAGGGAATGATGATCCATGCAAAGAATTTTCTGAACAAATGAACAAAGAGTTTGAAATGTCCATGCTTGATGAGATAAAAAAAATTGTTGGACTATAGATACAACAAAGAACAAATAGTATCTACATTACTCAATCTAAGTATATCAAAGAGATACTCAAGAAATTTGGAATGGAAGATTCTAAACTAGTTGGAACCCCCATCTGTACTAGACTAAAGCTTACCAAAGATGATGATTCAAAAGAGGTAGATCAAACCTTATACAGATCAATGATAAAAAAATTATAGTATGTAGTTCATACAAGGCCTAATATTGCTTTAGCAGTTGGGATAGTGGAAAGATTCTTAGCTAAACCCAGGGAAAATCATATGATGGCAATCAAGAGAATTTTGAGATATCTGAAAGGTACTAAACCCTATGGTTTATGGTACAAACTTGGAGGGAACTCAGACCTAAAGGTATTTACTGGTGCTGATTGGGCAGGAAATCTTGATGACAAAAAAAGTATAAGTGGTGGAGCATTCTTTTTTGTTAAAATATTGGTATCTTGGACAAGCAAGAAGCAAACTGCACATCCCAATCTATAGAAGAAGTAGAATATGTTGTAGCAGTAGTAAATTGTTCTAACATTGTTTGGTCTAAATAGTTGTTGGAAGGCATGAAGGTTGAGATCAAAGAGCTAGTTGTCATGTATTGTGATAACACTAACATAATTAACATATCAGAGAACTCAGTGATGCATTCCAAAACTAAGCACATTGCTATGAAGGATTTTGTTGTTTTGGCATAAGAAGCTTAATTATTTAAAGTATTGTTTCTTGCTGACTATGGTAATGATTATTGTTTATTGTAATTTTTATTTGAGCCACCTTGACAATCTAGATGGTATAAATGAAAGGTCAAGTTGAGATTTCTAGCGTGTGTGCAAGTGTATTTAGCAATTTAATTGCATCACAATCAGGTCATTTCATTGTTACTCTTTAACCATTGTAGCAGTGATCTAAAATCTCTTAATAGAGTTGGTTTAACAACCAGTTGTAAATCCTATAACAAGGTGACAATTTCATTGAATTGTTTTAAGACCTCTTACAAGGCCACTCCTTATAGGGTGATTAAATCCTCTAACAAGGTCACACCTAACAGTGTGTTTTGTAACCTTTAACTGGGTTGGCTCCTAACAAGGCTCACTTCAGAAGAGTGAAAAATAGTAACTAGTTACATTGGTGGGTTTTCCCATATTTGGTTTCCACGTTAAATCCTGGTGTCTCAGGTGTTCATATTATTTCTCTTATGTTTGAAAATTAATCACTATGAATGTTTAAGATCAGCTAAAAGTAAACCAAACCTTGCATTTACCAAGTTTCAGCATTTTTTGTGTGTTTATCAAATAATAATAGTAATCAAATTTCTCAATTTAAATTTTATTGTTGACATCTAAGGGATCTGAAATAGATTTTAGTGGTAATTGATTCACACCCCATCCCCCCCCTGCCCCCCTCTTAGTTACTCCTTTTATATTTCCAACAGTATTTTTTACAAGTATGCAAGACATAGTCACAGGTCTTAGTGGTTGGATCAATAATCTAGAATGTGTAAGGAGACTTTTCCCATTGGCACTATTATATCACTATGACTCTGATAGTGTGAAAGATAATCAAAAGATTATTAGAGAGTGCCATTTTTATGAATAGAGATAGATCTCACTCTCACAAGTTTGTGCAACATTGTTTTGAGAATTATTTTGATTTCTTATAGGAGCATGCAATTTCTATGGATAGACATATCATTTAGTTAGATAATTATACAGGTCAATTCAATAATGTTTGCATGTTTTATTGGTTGTGTAGGATGCATGTAGAGAGGGGGGTGCCTCATATTTGGAGTTTTTTTGAGTATAACCATAGGAAAGGGGAACATGATGAAGCAGGGGCATGTGTGAAGAGAGCTCTAGTTAAGGAGTAATTGAAGATTTTAAGAGTAGAGCTTCATGATGATCATGGCATTGTCTATTGGTGTAGTTCATCATTATCATAGGGGGGGACTCTTGATTCAATAGTATGCTAGTTCTTTTGGTTGGTTGAGGAAGGGTCCACAGGTGATAGATTAGATTGTGCTATAGAAAGAGACTCATCAAAAATCCATTCATTCCAAAGCTCTAATTCTAGTACATGCACCATTTGGACATGACAATTAGCTTACTTTTGTCCTAGTTGTTTTCAATGTGATTGGGATCACTGTGAGTCAAGCGAGTGGGTGGACACATGGGCTCCACATTATCTTACTCCATTTTCTATCATACCCTCTATCAGAAATGATGACATGGAAAGTTCACTTGAACATAACCCTCTATTAGATCTTCTTTAGCCAAGACATGTCTTTGCATTGGTTACACCATAGGGGAATGATGAAAAATCTGATTATTGGTTAGCACATTGTGTAAGAGGTAAACAAAAGCTTGCATAATCAATCACAAATGATGATGGATTCATATATCTTATTGGTCTAGTGGTTTTCACTAGAACATGGCTGCAAACATACATGCTTAGAAATAATGGAATTCTTGCATTTGAAGAATATCAGATGCACACAAAAATTCTCATATATTCACATCTTATTATAGCAAAAAATGTAAAGTTTTGAAGCATCAAGGAAGACCAAAAGTAAAAGAACTTTTTACTATATCTAATGCTAACAATGAATCCCTATTAGAGACCCTAAAATAGAGAGAGGACCATACTAGAACACTCGACTAGGTATATTTACTTCTTATGTTATTTTGTTCATAATGATTTGGTGAACCAATGATTATCTTATTTAATACAATAAGTTACTAATATTTTTATGATATTGGAATGTAGGTACATCATGAAGAGTAGCCATGCATGAAGATAAAAAACTAAGTAACGAGAAAAATGAAGAAAAATCTATTCTATTTTTGACACTATGATTTTTGACAATACTTTTATTGACACTTCGATTTTTGACACTACTATTTTTGACACTTTGATTTTTGGTAGTTGTCTATTGATGTAATAATGATGAAAAACTTGAGATATTGTAAATGTAAACTTGTTTATTTAATGTAAGAAACAAAGATGATTTTACTTAATGCAATTTATGTGGAGGGACCTAAAAAATGATGATTTTAATACATACTAGCACCAAACTTGCACTGTTCCCAGTGCCAAAAACTTGAGAGAGGTAAAAAATAATATTTTTAATTAATACTAACCCTAGTGACATCCTTGTTCTATTTTTAGAGAGCCTCCATTATCTACAGCTATCTCGTACCGAAGAGTCTCCAAGGTGCTCTAAGTGTGTGTTGAGTTTGATCTTCCAAGGGACTTAGCTCAGAGCTCATGGGGGCTATTGATAAAACATTGAATGATACAAGATAGCCATGGTGAGGCCTAAAATATCCTATCTTGTTACTGAGAGATTGCATTCCATTTGGATTCAGCACAGTGATCTCGCTCGATGCCAAAACCTGTAGTGTGCCTCAGTTCATAGGTGCATCACAATGTAACTTTGAAACCACTGATCTTGGCATGAAATAGTTAGTGCCATTAGCTCTAAATTGGTGGTTTAACCCTAGTGACAGCCTTTTTCTAGCCATAGAGAGCCTCCATCATCCACAACCACCTCGTACCAAAGAGTTATTAAGGTGCTCTAAGTGTGTGTCAAGGTTGATCTTCTGAGGGTCTTAACTCAGAGCTCATGGGGACTATCGATGAAAAATAGAATGCTATAAGATAATCATGGCAAGGCCTAAAATAACCTATCTCATTTTTGAGAGATCACATTCTATTTGGATTTGGCACAACGATATTGCTCGATGCCAAAACTCAAAGTGTACCTTAGTTCATAGGTACATCACAGTGTAACTTTGAAACCACTGATCTTGGCATCAAATCATCAGTGCCATTAGCTTCAAATAGTGAGTGAATCCTAGTGAAACCCTTGTACTAGCCATTGAGAGCTTCTATCATCCACGTCTACCCCATACCGAAGAGTCTCCAAGGTTCTCCAAGTGCATGTCGAGGTCGATCTTTCAAGGCTCGTAACTCAAATCTCATGAGGGCTATTGATGAAACATCAAATGCTACTTAACATTCATGCCAAGGACTAAAATAAGCTATCTCATTTTTGAGAGATCACATTTTTTTTGGATTCAGCACAATAATCTCACTTGATGGCAAAACTCATAGTGTGCCTCAATTCATAGGTGCATCACAACATAACTTTGAAACTACTAGTCTTGGCATCAAATAATTAGTACCATTAGCTCTAGATGGTTGTGTGAACCCTAGTGACACCTTTTTTCTAGCCATGGAGAGCCTCCATCGTTCGCGGCCACCCTGTACTAAAGAGTCCCCAAGCTGCTCTAAGTGTGTATCGAGGTCAATCTTCCAAGGGTCATAACTTGGAGCTCATTAGGGATATCAATAAAATGCCAAATGCCATATGATGGTCATTTCAAGGCCTAAAATAACCTATCTCATTTTTGAGAGATCACATTCTATTTGGATTCAGCACAACGATCTCTCTCGATGCCAAAACTCCCAGTGTGCCTCAGTTCATAGGTACATCACAATGTAACTTTGAAACTGCTGATCTTGGCATTGAATCATCAACACCATTAGCATTGGATGGGAAAGTGAACATAGTGACACCCTAATTCTAGCCATGGAGAGCCTCCATCATCTACAGCTACCCCATACCAAAGAGTCTCCAAGGTGCTCTAAGTGCATGTTGAGGTCAATATTTTGAGGGTCATAACTCAAAGCTTGTGAGGAATATTGATGAAAAATAAAATGCTACATGATGGTCATGCCAAGGCCTAAAATAACCTATCTCATTTTTGAGAGATCACAGTCCATTTGGATTTAGCACAACAATCTCACTCGATGCCAAAACTCACAGTGTGCCTCAGTTCTTAGGTGCATCACAACGAAACTTTGAAACCACTAATCATGGCATCAAATCATTAGCACCATTACTTCTAGATGAGTGAGTGAACCTTAGTGGAACCTTTGTTCTAGCCATAGAGATCCTCCATCATCTACAACACCTCATACCGAAGAGTCTCCAAGGTGCTCTAAGTGTGTGTCAAGGTTGATCTTCCGAGGGTCATAACTCAAAGCTCATGAGGGCTATTGATGAAATCTCAAATGCTATATAATAGTCATGCTGATTTTTGAGGGATCACATTCCATTTGGATTCGGGATAATGATCTCACTTGATGCTAAAACTCATAGTGTACCTCAGTTCATAGGTGCATCACAACGTAACTTTGAAACCACTAATCTTGGCATCGAATCATCTATGCCATTAGCTCTAGATGGGCAGGTGAACCCTAGTGACACCCTTGTTCTAGCCCTAAAGAGCCCTCATTAGTTGTAGCCACCCTATATTGAAGACTATCTAAGGTGCTCTAAGAGCATATCGAGGTCGATCTTCTAAGGGTTGGAACTTAGAGCTTGTGAGGGCTATCAATGAAACATCAAATGCTACATGATGGTCATGTTGGGGCTTAAAATAACCTATCTCATTTTTGAGAGATCACATTCTATTTGGATTCCACACAGTAATCTCACTCAATGCCAAAATTTGTAGTGTACATCAGTTCATAGGTGCATCACAATGTAACTTTGAAACCGCTGATCTTGACATTAAATTTTCAGCACCATTAGCTCTAGATGGGTAGGTTAACCCTATTGATACCCTTGTTTTAGTTGTAGAGAGCCTCCATCATTTGTGGCCACCCTAGTGTAGGAGCACCTAGGTAGTC
>CM053783.1:362882955-363027955 GCA_028749045.1 Cupressus sempervirens
TAATGAAAGTAGGTTTATTAAGTTCTCAAAAGAGTTAGATAGAAAAATAAAATAAAAATAGTAAATCATATCTGAAAAAATAAAAAATTTATCATTTTATTGGTCGGAGATGAAATTGAGAAGTTTTGCATTAACAAGTTATAACTCAAAAAATATAGATAAAAAATGAATCTTTCTTTTCTCCTACACTAGCTATAAAAAATTTTTGACACATATTTTTAATTTAGATTAAAAATAATAACCGCATATAGTTTTTTTGGATGTAAAACCTCTAATTCTCAGCAATAAAAAGTTATCTTAAAAAATTTAAAGGACATGTCAATCTTTATTTAAAAATATTTTTAAAAAATTACATTAGTAAACTTCATACTGGTTTATACATTATCAATTTTAACATTGTTAATAGTTGATACTACTTTTACCCACACCGGGAGGCCTTCAAACTGAGCTGGTTTTATTGGAGTGCATATTTATTCTTTTCATAAGTGACTCTGCTCTCATATATGGTTTTATTGGAGTGCATATTTATTCTTTTCATAGGCAACTCTGCTCTCATATATGATTTTATTGGAGTGCATATTTATTCTTTTCACCATAAAAAATGATATTTTGAGGACCATTAAATAGTTAGCAAGGACAAGAAACATAGACGAGGATCGACGTGTACAGAGCTTCCTATTTATCTATTTATACTGCTCATGCTGAACATAGTCAAATATGAAAATATTATATTGATAGTCATGGCCATGCTGATGATCATCAGAGAGATGCAGTTTGTCTCAGCATAAAATTGCGGGTGCACTAGAAATATGTGCTGCAGTCAATGGGGCTAGTGTGGAACCATAGCTGAATATTGTGGATTTGGGTGTAAGGGGGGCCCATGTACTAGTCATGGATCTGCTCAACCCCCTCCATCTGGTCATCATCCTTCATCCGTATAAAAACTCTAGTTATTTGATTAGTTATCTAACCACTGAACTTCCTTCAAATGCTATGTATGAAATACTTATGTATCTAATAAATGAGGTATTGAATATAATGTGTTTCTCTTCCTTATTTGGTGTTTTTCAAAATAGAAACTTTAGAAAGAGCTCTGATTACCCATTTGGCATATAAGGCAATACATTGCTTTTGGGTGGAAATTACAGCAAGGCACCATGATTCTTTGGGTAAGAAACAATATTCACAAGGGACTCTCTAAAATCCATGATGCTAAAAATTTGAGCCGAAGAGGAAATCTCTAAGAAGGGCTTCTAAATATTAGAGTAAAAGGATAGAGTGGGAGTCCAATAGGAAGAGTAATACACATGGGTAGTAGCCAAAATCTTGGAAAAAACATTGAATTTACCAACAACAAAAGAGGCTTTGTAAGCCAATAATCCAATTTTTTGCAAATGTTCCCAAGCATAGCATTCTAAAGGCCCTAGCTAGAGTTTGAAAGGCATATTGAATACCCCAAAAATGGAAGTTGTCTCTATTTTCAACCCATTTCCACTAATATTGTGCAAGCCATGATAGAATAGGAAGGAGCACTTGTGGTAGAGCATCTTGTGCCTTTGAATAACATACCTAGTTTAGAGTTTCTAGAGAAACTTGAGAAGAAAAAGAAATGCATTTCGGATTTTATAGAATTTCCTTCCTCTAAAAAAGTGTAACTCACTATTGTGGGTTCACCTAGAAGCAAAACAAAAAATATCCAAACATTGGAGAGCATTTGGTACAATTATCCTTGTCCTTAAGGTGAGTGAAAAAAGAATCATTAACATAATTCCCATTGACAATACGAGTGGGAGACCTTGGAAAGGGTCGGTTCTTTTAAAATGAATAGAGGATATGGAATGGGCCAATAGGTACCCAAATTCTTCAAAGGCCAAAACATACAAAGCCAAGGCTAGAGGACATCAATGGTAGATGGACCAATGGAGGATAAAATACTCATATTGCTTGCCATTAATGGTGATGCAAATAGAAGCATTCCCAAAAAGTATCTCCACAAACTAGCAAAAAATTGGTCCAAATCATAAAGCTTTAATAATATCAAGAATGAATTGTCATACTATATGATAATAAGCCTTGTCAAAATTAATTTTGAGGAAGAAAGCTCATTGCTTACACCTATAGTCCCATTCCATACCTTCTAGACAACAATGATGTTGTCTAGGATATGGTGGGATTCAATTATACTAGTCTAGTCTAGATAAACAATAATTGCAAATAGATGACAAATTTTAAGCAAGAAAACATCCCTGGTAGATGGATAGAAACATTAAAAAATCCTTATATTTCTAACAATTGATGGTGATGCAAGAAGAAGAATCCCCAAAAAGAATATCCACAAATTGGAGAAAAATTATTCCAAATCCTAGAAGCTTCAAGCATAGAAAGATAAAAGGCTGTTCTATATGATTATAAGAATTGGAAAAAATAATTTTGAAAAAGAGAGCTTATTTCTTAGACCTACAGGCCCATTCCATACCTTCCCAGAAAAAAATAATGTTGTCTAAGATATAGGAGAATTTTATTAAACTAGTCTAATCTATATTAATAATAATTTGTAAGAGAATAAAAATTTAAAGTGTTAGGCCTATGGCTATGATCCTTTAGGATGCATCGAGTAAGGAAATCGGTCTTCAATTATAGATATCTTTAGGATCACAAGCTTCTAGTATGAAGTTGATAATTCCTTTATCCATAATGTTACCTAAAGATCTAGAATGATAAGCTCACTGGTAGAGCTTTTATTTATAAATGAAAGATAAAAACAAAAACAAAATATGTAAGTGATTTGATAGAATTCATGTGTGAGAAGGATGATTTTGTTAATCAGACGACTTTTTAATAGGTCCCATAGAAAACATGTATCTTTTAAAAAATTTAAAGCTCTACATATATTCTTTAATTATGTCTTTTGTACAATTTGTTTGTTGTCATTCTCCTCACTTCTATCTCTATTTAAATTTGTTACCAACCAACGTGTTTTTATGTTCCTCAAATACCCCAACCTTTATCTAGATACAAATTCCATTGACTCATATAAAAACCAAAAGTACAAGTTTTACATCATTCTACACTTCTAAATTATTATCCCATTAGATAGAGTAATGCATTTTTTAACAGAACCCTATAACCTACATTTTTATAATTTACTTTCTCTCTCTCTCTCTCTCTCTCTCTCTCTCTCTCTCTCTCTCTCTCTCTCTCTCTCTCACACACACACACACACACACACACACACACACACACACACACACACACACACACACACATTTCGACATTAGTTGTACTATTATGAGATCCCAACAATCTAGCGAGGACCATACAACTATTAAATATAATTGTTTAATTTCACCAATGACAAGAATTAAAGACCACGACTGATGTCTATGTAGACCAATAGATGTCACCTCACAAGTGACAAAGAATTAAAATATCTTAAGAAGAATATATTTTTTCCATAGTGAGATATACAAAGCTATTAGTGTTAATTATAGTGATGATGATAGTCCTTGGAGAGATTGAATTTGTGTCAACACAAAATGTTGGTTGCCCCAAAGAAATGTGTTGCAGCCAATATGGTTACTATGGAACCACTAATAATTTTTGTGGAAATAGTTATCAACATGGCCCATGTAAAGCTTAAAATGAATTAAATGAATATATTATCTCGAAGGATTTTTTTTGGGAATTATTATAATATTTATGTTTTATTTTTGTAGATCCAGGCCATATAGAAGAAGTTGAAACTAGCCCCTATTGCAAGGATTCCTAGTAATATACTTGCATACTAAGCTCGTAATAATTTTTTCTATCAATTAGTCATTTTTTTAATTATTAGTTTTGTTCTCTGAGATTCCCACAAATACTGAAGGTGTGTCAATGTTATTGTAGGAATTACGAGTATGTAGAAATGTGTTTGTTTGTATAATGAATTTTATAAAAGGATACATGTTGACTCTAGTCTCAATATCTCTTATTACTCTATCTTTGGATTGCAATGAATAAATATTGATTGATAGTCCAAAAAATTGAACCTAGCAACTTTGTTGTTTGGCTGATTCTTTTATGATTTTTAATATCATAGCTTCTTTTAAGGATTCTATGATATCTTATAGGTGTCTTATATAGATGCTCCTTTTTTATTCCATGGAAGATTTTGGATTATATGGTATCTTATAGAGATCTAATAGGAGACCATCCTCATTTCTTTTCAATTTCCATTGTAGATTCTATGTCATCTTATAGTGGTGCTATTCTAACTTTAGATGGAGCTAGTATTTTATTTATTTGTCCTCATGTGAGATAATATTATAACTAGTTGACGCACATTTTTTTTAAGGGCTCTTTGTGAGACATATTTTTTTTCATATGTTATGTTTCTTTATTTAGTAATATTGGGTATATGTTCTACTTAATGATTCACATGATTCTTTAAATGATTAAAAAAGGAATTTGGACTATATTGGTGTTTTAAAACAACATGATTCCAAATTACCCCAATGAGAACAAGATACATCTAGGGGCAGCTAACTCGCATCTTCAACATACCATTTCAAACACCAGGTCGACTATAAGACTAGACCCTTCTTCTACTTTAGGCTCTCCAAACTCTAAGTGGGTGGAGCTCAGATTCAATTTATATTATACCAGTGCTAAAACATATTCATGAATCTAACAAAGTAGATAAAACCCTTAATCTGTTGGAATTATACAAGGAATAACTGAGAGGGGGTGTGAATCAGTTACCAAAAAAACAAGTCCATGGATCCCTTAGATGTCAAAAAAGTTACTTACTACTGTCACTCGATAAACATTCACAAAAATGTTGTAACTTAGTAGATTAACTTGTTACTAATCTTTAAGCATTCACAATTATTAACATTGATGCAAAAGTAAATAACATAAACACAAGAGACACCAAATTTAACGTGGAAACCCAATATGGGAAAAACTACCAAGTAACTAGCTACCAATTTTCACTCTTTTGAGGTGAGCCCTATTAGGAGCCAACCCTGTTAAAGGTTACAAAACACACTGCTAGGTGTGACCATGTTAGAGGATTTAATCACCCTGCTAGGAGTGGCCTTGTTAGAGGATTTACAAAATGGTTGTTAAACCAACTCTGTTAAGAGATTTAGGAAATATTGTTACAATGGTGAGAAAATAACAATAAGTGACCCGAAGGAGATGCAACTGGACTTTTTTGATACAGATCTCTTCTTTACTTCAATAGATCCTTGCTGATCGAATACAACTCTGCTTCTCCTCATGGATATATGATCCTTCTTCAAAATTTTCTTGCACTACCTCTTCACACAATTAGCTCATTGCATACTCGATACTTGCAATTACAATTCATAAGTTGACCTTTTATTTAGACATTACAAATTGTCAAGTCATCTCAATTATAGGTTGCATTTACCAATAAACCATACATCAGTCGATTATAAATATTACATTAAACAAATAAACTTTATTTCCCAAAATAATGAAATCTTTAGTGATCGACCCTGCTTAGTAAACACTACTCTAGAAACAATTTCCTGAGTTAACCATCTCAACTCGGTTAACCCTACAAATTCTGCAAAATCCTTTGGCTGCCAAGTAAACTCGGTAAGAACTGAATTTCATTTGCTGACTGTGAGAGCTCGGTAAGAACTTTTTTCTACCACATTTTCCTTTGATGACCGAGTACGCTTGATAGATGTTGAATTTCCTTTGTTAACCTTGGAAGCTTGGTAACAATTGTCTGCACAAGATAAAGTCTAAGAATGCTAGATAGATGTTATAAATCTTCTTTGCTAACCTTCTGAGCTTGGTAGACTCTATCTTTTGCCTTGCTAACCAACTGATCTTGTTAGACTTTGACTGATAACTGATATGAAATTTGTGTAACATCAAAGACAACACACAATTGAAAATGTGTATCCAACAATCACCCCCTTTGGCATTGATGGCAACACAACATGTCATAGCAGAAGAAAATTTGAAAATAAGTCTTTTCTAATAGAATGATTCTCCCTCTTGCATTTCATTCCACAAAAATCCTCAAATACAGTAATCTCTCTCTTTCATGGTAATCTCTCCCTCTTGCATACACTCTCTTTTTCTTGCAAATTTTAGAAAGATATGATAGTAAACTCCCCCTCTTTGACAACACATGCCAAAGACAACACAACTCAAAATGAATTTCAATGTACCTTAAGTATTGATTCATATGCAATGTCTTCATTACTTTGTTGCATCAACTAATAGATCTTCAATTCTATTCCTATTGGTGCATCACTAAAACTTGTATTTTAGTGAGCTTCTGATAGGGAAATGACCCCTAACTTATCTCTTAGATACAAGAATGCATCCTTAGGTAATGGCTTTATAAATATATTAGCAATTTGTTCCTTTGTATGGACATATTCCAATCTGATCTCCTTATCCTGCACCAATTCTCTAACAAAGTGATACTTTATAGCAATATGCTTGATTTTTGAATGCATCACTAGATTTTTGGATATGTTAATTGCACTTGTATTGTCACAAAACATGATAACTGGTTCTTTAATATCTACCTTCATGCCTTCCAATAATTGTTTATACCAAACAATGTTTGAACAATTTATTGTTGTTGCAACATATTTTTCTTTTGCTATGGACTAGGATGTACAATTTTTCTTTTTACTTGTCCAAGAAACCAATATCTTTCCAAGAAAGAAAGCTCCTCCACTTGTACTTTTTCTATCATCAATATTTCTTGCCCAATCTACATCAGTAAACACTTTTAAATCCAGATTTCCTCCAAGTTTATACCATAATCCATAATCTTTAGTGCCTTTCAAATATCTCATGATCCTTTTGATTGCCATCGTGTGATTTTCTCTTGGTTTTGCTGAAAATCTTGCTACAATAGCAACTGTAAGGGCAATATCAGGTCTTGTATGCACTACATACTATAACTTTCTAATCATATATCTATACAATGTCTAATCTATTTCCTTTGATTCATCATCCTTGGTAAGTTTCAATCCAGTACACATAGGAGTCCCAACTAGTTTGCAGTCTTCCATACCAAACTTTTTCAGTGTCTCCTTGATGTATTTAGATTGAGTGATGTAAATGCCATTCTTATTTTGTTGAATTTGAAGACCAATAAAGAATTTAATCTCACCAAAAATTAAAATTTAAAATTCCTTGTTCATTTTTAAAAAAAAATCTTTGCAAAGATCATCATTTCCTATGAACAAAGTATTATCTACAAAAATTCCTACCAAAAATTTTTTATTATCTGGTCCTTCCTTGATATACAAGCTACTATTATCATTAGTTCTTTGAAAACCAATCTGAATAAGATAGTTATGCAATCTCTCATACCCTGCTCTAGGGGCTTGTTTCATATATACAATACTTTATGTAATTTGCAGACCATGTCCTTGTCTAGATCAACAAAACCTTCAGGCTATTCAATGCAAACCTCTTCATCCAGTATACCATTGAGAAATGTTGACTTGACATCTATCTGATAAACTTTGAATCCTTTGTATGCAACATATGCAAGTAAAGTTCTAACACCTTCTAATCTTGCAATAGGAGCACAAGTTTCTCCATAGTCTATACCTTCTTCTTGAGAGTATCCTTTTCATACCAATCTAGCTTTTTTTCTTGACACCTTACCATCTTCATTTAACTTGTTTCTGAATACCCACTTAGTTCCAATTACATTTTTTTTTTTAGGCCTGAGTATAAGAGTCCGTGTTTTTTTTTTCTCTATATGCTCTATCTCTTCATTCATAGCCTCAATCTAGCTTTCATTTTCTAATGCATCTTTGACACTTCTAGGTTCAAAATCAACAAGTAAACAAGTACCTTTCAACTTACTTCTTATCATAGTTCCTTTAGATTTATCTCCAACGATCTGATTTGGTGCATGATGCCTCTTGACATACTTGGCTAGCACATGCTCATTTCCTTTTGAATGACTTGCATTGTTATCTTCTTGTGTTTCAACTTCTAGTTCTGGTTGCTTAGGCTCGGTAGCTGTTGATTCGATAGCTTCTATTTGCAACTCGGGTCCTTGCAACTTAGTAGACATTAGCTCGGCTTGAACTTCTAGCAACTCTGTTACTGAAGACTCTGGAGTAGAAGATTTTTGATAGGTAGGTGTACTTGGCACTATATTAGGTTCAATAAAAATAAATATCCTATAGTCTTCTAGTTCCCTTTTTTTTTCTTCCTCAATTCTTTCTGCAAACTCATCAACTTTCACATGTGCACTTTCTATGACTTTGTGGGTAGACAAATTCAAACATCTATATGCTTTACTCTTGCAAGAATATCCAAAAAATATTCTTTCATCACCCTTCACATCAAATTTACCTTTTTTGGATTCTTTCCAAATGTAACATTTGCTTCAAAATACCTTTAGGTAACTTACATTAGGTTTGTAGCCATACCATAACTCATAGGGGATTTTGAGTGAGTCTTTCTTTAGTTGTACTTGGTTCAAAGTATGAATTGTAGTGCTGATAGCTTCCTTCCAGTATTTGATAGCAATGCTCTTTTCAATCATTAAGGTTCTTACACAGTCCATGATAGATATGTTCTTTCTTTCAGCTATTCCATTTTGTTCAGGAGTTCCAGGTGTTGAAACCTGCTTTTTGATTCCCCTTTCAATACCAAAGTTATTGAACTCATGTGAAATGAATTCACCACCTCTGTCTGACCTCAAGCACTTTAATCTTTTACCTGCTTCCTTCTCTACTATAGCCAAATACCATTTGAACTTCTCAAATGCTTTTGATTTCTCTCTTAGGTACATGTCAGTCATCATTCTTGAGTAATAATTAACGAAAAGAATGAATAATTTTTCACCAGTATAGCTTTCAATTCCAATAGGTCCACACAAATTAGTATGCACAATTTTTTAAACTTCTTCAGACTGATAGTTCTTACTTCTAAAGCTAGTCTTTCCCATCTTGCCAATTTGACAATTCTTGCATAGACCAACCTTAAGTTTCTTTATGTTAGGAATGCCTCTTACTTTTCTAAATTTACTTATTTTCACCAAGTTATCAAAGTTTACATGACACAACCTCCTATGCCATAACCAAATTTCTTCAACTTGAGTAATAAAACATTAACATTCACCAAGTTCAAGATAAAACAAGTTACCTTTTATTTGAGTGTCTAATCCAATCAGCTTTCCTTCGCCATCCAACAATCTTTCTTTTCCATGCATTAATTCTACTTTGAATCTATTATTGAGTAGTAGTACCACACTCAATAGATTGTGTTTAAGTCCTTCTACCTAATATGCATTATCACATACAAGTTCTTTGGTTAGAGAGATTCTTCCTTTTCCTTTTATGCAACAAGGTTCATTATTACCAAACCTCACACTACCACCATCATAGTCTTCAAAATGTTCAAATTTAGTTTTATCACCAATAATGTGATGAGAACAACCACTATCTATAATCCATCTATCATTTTTGCTCATATGAGAAATAAGTGTCATTTCCTCATCATTATCAAATTCATCCTTTATAGTAATGTAAACAATTTTATCTTCTTCTTCATCATCAGAATCATTTGAATCCTTAGCCATAAAACATGTTTTCTTACCTTTGTCCTTGTTCTACTTATTTGGGTACCTAGCTGCAATATGTCCAATTTCTTCACAAGAAAAATAGATTAGAGGGACCTTACCTTTGTATTTCCCTTTGCCTCTTGAATATTTCCTTGCTAGCAAAACTTAAACCACCTCAAGATCACTGTCTAAACTCTATTCTGATTGTTCTTCACTATCTGACTGAGAATCCTTTATCTTCTTGCATTTCTCCTTGAGTGAAAGCTTGGCTTCAAATGCTGATTCAATGTTCTTGGCAGCTAGAACATAATTATCATAGTTATCTAGCTTGAATTTAGACAATCTTCCAATTATGGCGTCTAAATTTATCTTATGATTTGCTTCACATCTTCTTTCTTGAATTGCAAAAACTCTGATTGCATAAATGACAAGTAGTGTTCTAAGAACTTTACTTACAAATGTTTCCTCCTTAATATCTCCTCCAAAAGCTTTGATTGCACTAACACTTGCTTTGATTCTTTCAACATATTTTGCAATATTTTCATCTTCTCTCATCCTCATTTGATCAAATTGACCTCTTAAACTTTCTGCTTTGGCTCTTGTTACATTATCACCACCTCCATAGATTTCCTTTAGCTTGTTCCACATTTCAAAAGCAGTTTTACCATCCTTGATATCATCAAATTCTTCATAACTTAGGGCAAAATATCTATCATCATGTTATTGTGAGTCTTATTTTCAGCAATATCATTGAAAGATAATATGCCAGTAGTCAGATGAAGTCTCATCAGTCCCTGCCATGCCAAGAAGTTGTCCCTATTAAGTCTTAGAATTTCCCTCTTGTAAGAAATCTTGATCTTTAGCTTAGATCCTTGATATCTTTTCCTACAAGCACCAAAAGCTCTGATACCAATTGTTGGAATTATAGAAGGAGTAACTGAGAGGGGGGGGTGAATCAGTTACCACAAAAACAAGTCCACATATCCCATAGATGTCAAAGAAGTTACTTACTGCTATCACTCGGTAAACATTCACAAAAATGTTGTAACTTGATAGATTAACTTATTACTAATCTTTAAGCATTCACAATTATTAACATTTATGCAAGAGTAAATAACATGAACACAAGAGACACCAGATTAACGTAAGAACCCAATATGGGAAAAACCACCAAGTAACTAGCTACCAATTTTCACTCTTCTGAAGTGAGCTCTTTTAGGAGCCAACCCTGTTAAAGGTTACAAAAAACACTATTAGGTGTGACCCTATTAAAAAATTTAATCACCCTACTAGGAGTGGCCCAGCTAGAGGTATTTAGAATAATTCAACTAAATTGTCCACCTTGTTAGAGGATTTACAAAATGGCCGTTAAACCAACTCTATTAAGAGATTTAGGAAATATTGTTACAATGGTGAGAAAGTAACAATAAGTGACTTGAATGAGATGTAGTTGAACTTTGCTGATACAAATCTCTACTTTTCTTTAATAGATCCTTAGGGTATGTGCAAGATCATGGTGTGTCAAAAAGTGGCGATGTGAAAAAAAAAGATTTTGAAGATATCTAAAAGCACTTCAAAATCTGCTATGACTTTTTTTCACCTATCCAGGTACCAAACCCAGCAAGTAAGGCCCAAGCCTTATCAAATATCTGATCTGAGATCGAATATCTAATTTCATATCCGATATCCAATATCAAATTGGATATCTGATATAGACGGCAAAAAAATTGGAGAGAAAAATGAATTTGTGAGTTATATGACTAATTTGAGTTATGAAGTATGTAAACATATAATATATAATCTATAAATATATAACATAATAATGTAACTATTATATATAATATAATATATAATCTATTTGTATAAAATAATATATTATGTTATTATTATTATTATCTATAAATATAATAGATATTTTTATATTATATTTTTATTATTTTTACTATATTTTTATTAAATATAATAACGTAATATATTATATATATGTTATTAATATATATTATTATTATTATCATCTATAAATTTTAATCTATAATATATTATTATTATGACCTATGTTATTAATATATAATAATATATTATGTTATTATTATAATCTATAAATATAATATATATATTAATATATATATCTATATGATTATTATACTATATTACTATTATTTTTACTAGATTATTATATTTTTACAATATTATTTCTATTAGAATCATTTATGTGGGTCAAAAGGGGTCATTGGATGACCTGACCCGTTTTAACACATTTCATGACAACATATGACCCTAGGGGTCCTAGGACCCCTAGGGACATATTAGAATCATTTATATGGGTCGAAGGGGGTCATAGGATGACCTATGACCCCTTTCGACACATTCCATGATGACATATGTCTCTAAGGGTCCTATGATCCCTAAGGACATATTATAATTATTTATATAGGTCAAAATGGGTCATAGGTCCCTTTCGACACATTCCATGATGACATATGTTTGTAGGGGTCATTGGACTCCTAAGGACATATTAGAATTGTTTATATGGGTCGAAGGGGGTCATGGGATGACCTATGAACCCTTTCGACACATTTCATGATGACATATGTCTAGACATATTATAATCATTTATATAGGTCTAAGGATCTCATAGGATGATCTATGACCCCTCTCAATACATTCCATGATGACATATGTCTCTAGGGGTCCTAATACCCCTAGGGACATATTATAATCATTTATATCGGGTCGAAGGGGGTCACTGGACGACCTATGACCCCTTTTAACACATTCCATGATGACATATGTCTCTAGGGGTCCTAGGACCCATAGGGACATATTACAATTGTTTATATGAGTCGAAAGGGGTCATAGGTCCTTTCGACACATTCCATGATGACATATCTCTAGGGGTCCTATGACCTCTAAGGATATATTAGAATCGTTTATATGGATTGCAAGGTATCATAGGTCCTTTTGACACATTCAATGATGATATATGTCCCTAGGGGTCCTAAGACACATAGAGACATATAAGAATCATTTATATGGGCTGAAGGGGATCATACGATGACTTATGACCTATTTCCAACCATTCCATGATGACATATGTCTCTAGGGGTCCTAGGACCCCTGAGGACATATTATAATAGTTTATATGGGTTGAAAGGGGTTATAGGTCATTTTGACACATTCCATGATGACATAT
The DNA here is from genome assembly GCA_028749045.1 of Cupressus sempervirens. NCBI lineage: Eukaryota > Viridiplantae > Streptophyta > Pinopsida > Cupressales > Cupressaceae > Cupressus > Cupressus sempervirens. The sequence goes on from CM053783.1 coordinate 362,895,726, forward strand.
GTCTCTACGGGTCCTAGAACCCCTAGAGATATATTATAATAGTTTATATGGGTCGAAGGGGGTCATACGATGACCTATGACCCCCTTCGACACATTCCATGATGGACATATTAGAATCATTCTTATAGGTCGAAGGCGGTCATAGGATGACATATGTCCCTAAGGGTCCTAGGACCCATAGAGACATATTAGAATCATTTATATGGGTTGAAAGGGGTCATAGGATAACCTATGACCCCTTTTGACACATTTCATGATGACATATGTCCTTAGGGATCTTAGGACACCTAGGGACATATTAAAATTGTTTATATGGGTCGAAGGGGATCACAAGATGACCTATGACCCCTTTCAACACATTTCATGATGACATATCTCTCTAGCGGTCCTAGGACCCCTAGGGACATATTATAATCATTTATATAGGTTGAAGGGGGTCACAGAATGACCTATGACCCCTTTTCGACACATTCCATAATGACATATGTCTTTAAGGGTCCTAGGACCCCTAGGAACATATTAGAATCATTTATATAGGTCGAAGGGGGCCATAGGATGACCTATGACCCTTTTCGGCACATTTTGTAATGAATATGTCTCTAGGGGTCCTAGGACGCCTAGGGACATATAAGAATTATTTATATGGGTCAAAGGAGGTCACAGGATGACCTATGACCCGTTTTGGTACATTCCATAATGACATATGTCTCTAGGGGTCCTAAGACCCCTAGGGACATATTAGAATTGTTTATATGGGTCGAAGAGGGTGATAGGATGACATATGACCCCTTTCGACACATTCCATGATGACATATGTCTCTACGGGTCTTAAGACCCCTAGGGACATATTAAAATCATTTATATGGGTTGAAGGGGGTCATAGGATGACCTATGACCCCTTTCGATCCATTTTATGATGAAATATGTCCCTAGGGGTCTTAGGACCCCTAGGGACATATTAGAATCATTTATATGGGTCGAAGGGGGTCACAAGATGACCTTTGACCCATTTTAATGCATTTCATGATGACATATGTCCGTAGGGGTCTTAGGACCCCTAGGGACATATTAGAGTCACTTATATGGGTTGAAGGGGGTCATAGGATGACCTATGACACCTTTCAACACATTCTATGATGACATATATCTCTAGGGGTCCTAAGACCCCTAGGGACATATTAGAATTATTTATATGGGTCGAAGGGGGTCATAAGATGACCTATGACCTCTTTTGACCCATTCTATGATGAAATATGTCCCTAGGGGTCCTAGGACAACTAAGGAGATATTACAATCATTTATATGGGTCAAAGGGGGTCACAGGATGACCTATGATCCCTTTTGATGCATTCTATGATGACATATGTTCCTAGACATCCTAAGACCCCTAGGGATATATTAGAGTTGTTTATATGGGTCGAAGGGGGTCATCGAATAACCTATGATGTCTTTTAACCCATTCTATGATGACATATTAGAGTCGTTTATATGGGTTGGAAGGGGTCATAGGATGACCTATGACCCCTTTCAATGCATTCCATGATGACATATGTCCCTAAGGGTCCTAGGACCCCTAGGGACATATTAGAGTCATTTATATGAGTCAAAGTGGGTCATAGGATGACCTATGACACCTTTCAACCCATTGCACGATGACATATGTCCCTAAGGGTCCTAAGACCCCTAGGGTCATATTAGAGTCAATTATATGGTTTGAAGGGGTTACAGGATGAACTATGACCCCTTTCAACTCATTCCATGATGACATATGTCCCTAGGGGTCCTATGGTCATATTATAATCATTTAAATGGGTTGAAAGGGGTCATAAGATGACCTATGACCCCTTTTGACCCATTCCATGAGGGCATATGTCTCTAGGGATTTGAAGACCCTTAGGGACATATTAGAATCATTTATATGGGTTGAAGGTCATATTAGAATCATTTATATGGGTAAAAGGTGGTCATAGGATAACCTATGACCCTTTTTTACCCATTCCATGACAACATATGTCCCTAGGGGTCCTAAGTTCCCTATGGACATATTAGAATCATTTATAATGGTCAAAGGGGGTCACAAGATGACCTATGACCCCTTTTGACCCATTCCATGATGACATATGTCCCTAGGGGTCCTAGGACCCCTAGGCACATACTAGAATCATTCTTATGTGTCGAAAGGGTTCACAAGATGACTTATGACCCCCTTTAACCCATTACATGATGAAATATATCCCTAGCGGTCCTAAGAACCCTAGGGACATATTAGAATCGTTCATATGTATTGAAGGGGGTCATAGGGTGACCTATGACCCCCTTCGACCCATTACATGACAACATATGTCCCTAGGGGTCCTAGCACATTATAATCATTCTTATGGGTCAAAGGCTCTATGACCCCCGTCAACTCATTTCATGATGGCATATGTCCCTAAGGGTCCTAGGACTCCTAGAAACATACTAAAATCATTCTTATGTGTCCAAGAGGTCATAGGGTGACATATGACCCCTTTCAACACATTCCATTATGACATATGTCCCTAGGAGACATATTAAAATCATTCTTATAGGTGAAAGGGGGTCATAGGATGACCTATGACCCCCTTCAACCCATTACATGATGACATAAGTCCTTAGGGGTCCTAGAACCCCTAAGAACATATTAGAATCATTCTTATGGGTTGAAGGGGTTCATAGGGTGACCTATGAACCCCATAAACACATTCTATGATGACATATATCCTTAGGGTTCCTAGGACCCCTAGAGATATATTAGAATCATTCTTATGCATCGAAGGGGGTCATAGGATGACCTATGACCCCATTCAACCCATTCCATGATGACATATGTCTCTAGGGGTCCTAGGGCTCAAAAGGACACATTAGAATCATTCATATGAGTCGAAGGGGGTCATAAGGTGACCTATGACCTCCTTCAACCCATTACATGATTATATATGTCTCTAGGGTTCCTAGGACACATAGGGACATATTATAATTGTTCTTATTGGTCGAAGACAGTCATAGGTCACCCATTACATGATGACATATGTCCTTAGGGGTCCTAGGGCACCTAGGGACATACTAGAATTGTTCTTATGTCTCGAAAGGGGTCATAGGGTGACATATGACTCCCTTCAACACATTCCATGATGACATATGTCCCTAGGGGACATATTAGAATTGTTCTTATGGGTCAAAGGGGGTCATAGGGTGACCTACGACACCCTTCAACATATTTCATGATGACATATGTCCTTAGGGGTCCTAGGACCCCTAGGGACATATTGAAATCGTTCTTATGTGTCAAAGGCAGTCATAGGGTGACCTATGACCCCCTTTGACACATTCCATGACAAAATATTTCTCTAGGGGTCCTAGGACCACTAGAGATATATTAGAATCATTCATATGGGTCGAAGGGGCTCATAGGGTGACCTATGACCCCTTTCGACCCATTAGATTATAACATATATCCCTAGGGGTCCTAGGACCCCTAGGGACATATTACAATTGTTTTTATTTGTCGAAGGGGGTCATAAGGTGACCTATGACACCCTTCGACCCATTACATAATGACATATGTCCCTAAGGGTCCTAGGACCCTTAGGGACATATTATAATCATTCTTATGTGTCAAAGGGGATCACAAGGTGACCTATGACTCCCTTCGACACATTCTATGATGACATATGTCCTTAGGGGTCCTAGGACCCTTAAAGACATACTATAATCATTTTTATGTGTTGAAGGGGGTCATACGGCGACATATGACCCCCTTCAACACATTCCATGATGACATATGTCCCTATGGGACATATGAGAATTGTTCTTATGGGTTAGAGAGGATTATAGGATGACCTATGACTCCCTTTGATGCATTACATGATGACATATGTCCCTAAGGGTCCTAGGACCCCTAAGGACATATTAGAATCATTCTTATGGGTCGACGAGGGTCATATGGTGACCCCCTTCAACACATTCTATGATGACATATATTGCTAAGGGTCCTAGTATCATTCTTATATGTCAAAGGGGGTCATAGGGTGACCTTTAACCCCCTTCGATGCATTCCATGATGACATATGTCCCTAGGGGTCCTAGAACCCCTAAGGATATATTAGAATCATTCATATTTGTCGAAAGGGGTCATAGGGTGACCTATGACCCCCTCCGAACCATTACATGATGACATATGTCCCTAAGGGTCCTAGAATATTATAATCGTTCTTATGGGTCAATGGCCCTATGATCCCTGTTAACCCATTCTATGATGGCATATGTCCCTAGGGGTCCTAGTACCCCTAGGGACATATTGGAATCATTCTTATGTGTCAAAGGGGGTCATAGGGTGACATTTGACCCCCTTCAACACATTCCATTATGATATATATCCCTAGGGGACATATTAGAATCATTCTTATAGGTCAAAGGGGGCCTTCAACCCATTACATGATGACATATGTCCCTAGGGGTCCTAAGACCCCTAGGGACATATTAGAATAATTCTTATGGGTTGAAGGGGGTCATAGGGTGACCTATGAACCCCTTCAACACATTCCATGATGATATATATCCCTCGAGGTCCTACGACTGCTAGGGATATATTAGAATCATTCTTATGTGTTGAAGGATGTCATAGGATAACCTATGACCCTATTCGACCCATTCCATGATGACATATGTCCCTAGGGGTCTTAGAACCCAAAAGGACATATTAGAATCAATCATATGGGTCGAAGGGGGTCATAAGGTGACCTATGACCCCTTTTGACCCATTACATGATGACATGTCCCTAGGGGTCCTAGGACCCCTAGGAACATATTATAATTGTTCTTATTGGTCAAAGGGGGTCATAGGTCACCCATTACATGATGACATATGTCCCTAGGGGTCCTAGGACACCTAGGAACATACTAGAATCATTCTTATGTATCGAAGGGGTCATAGGGTGACATATGAAACCCTTCAACACATTCCATGATGACATATGTCCCTAGAGAACATATTAGAATTGTTCTTATGGGTCAAAGGGGGTCATAGGTCCTTCAACCTTTTACATGATGACATATGTCCCTAGGGGTCCTAGGACCCCTACGGACATATTAGAATAATTCTTATGGGTCAAATGGTGTCATAGAGTGACCTACGACCCCCTTCAACACATTCCATGATGACATAGGTCCTTAGGGGTCCTAGGAGCCCTAGAGACATATTAGAATCGTTCTTATGTGTCGAAAGCAATCATAGGGTGACCTATGACCCCCTACGACACATTCTATGACAATATATTTTTCTAGGGTTACTAGGACCCCTAGGGACATATTAAAATCATTCATATGGGTCGAAGGGGGTCATAGGGTGACCTATGACCCCCTTCAACCCATTACATGATAACATATATCCCTTGGGGTCCTAGGACCCCTAGGGACATATTATAATTGTTCTTACTTGTCGAAGGGGGCCATAGGGTGACCTATGACCCCCTTTGACCCATTACATGATGACATATGTCTCTTAGGGTCCTAGGACCCCTAGGGACATATTATAATCATTCTTATGGGTTGAAGGGGATCAGAGAGTGACCTATGACTCCTTTAAACACATTTCATGATGACATATGTCCCTAGGGGTCCTAGGACACCTAAGGACATATTAGAATCATTCTTATGTGTTGAAGTGGGTCATAAGGTGACATATGACCCCCTCCAACACATTCCATGATGACATATGTCCCTATGGGACATATGAGAATCATTCATATGGCTCAAAGGCATGAAAAGATATATCTTTAGGGGTGCTAGGACCCCTAGGGATAAATTATAATTGTTCTTACTAGTCGAAGGGGGTCATAGGGTGACCTATGACCCCCTTCAACCCATTACATGATGTCATATGTCCTTAAGGGTTCTAGGACCCCTAGGGACATATTAGAATCATTATTATGGGTTGATGGGGGTCATAGGGTAACCCCCATTGACACATTCTATGATGACATATATTGCTAGGGGTCCTAGTATCATTCTTATACGTGAAAGAGGGTCATAGGGTGACCTCTAACCCCTTTCGATGTATTCCATGATGACATATGTCCCTAGGGGTCCTAGGACCCCTAGGGACATATTAGAATCATTCATATTGGTCGAAGGGTTTCATATGGTGACCTATGACTCCTTTCGACCCATTACATGATGACATATGTCACTAGGAATCCTAAGACCTCTAAGGACATATTATAATTATTATTATGGGTCGAAGGGGGTCATAGGGTTAACTATTTTGCCCTACAACACATTCCATGATAACATATGTACTTAGAGGTCCTAAGACCCCTAGGGGCATATTAGAATCATTCATATGTGTCAAAGGAGGTCATAGGGTGACCTATGACCCCCTTCGACCCATTACTTGACAACATACATCCCTAGGGGTCCTAGGACCCCTAAGGACATATTAAAATCATTCTTATGGGTTGAATGGGGTCCCAAGTCATCCTATGACCCCCTTTGACCCATAAGAACAATTCTAATATGACCTTAAGGGTCCTAGGACCCCTAGGACATATTATAATTGTTCTTATGGGTCAAAGGTGGTGATAGGGTGACCTATGGCCCTCTTTGACCCATTTCATGATCACATATGTCCCTAGGGGTTCTAGGACCCCTAGGGACATACTAGAATCATTCTTATGTGTCGAAGGGGGTCATAGGGTGACCTATGACCCCCTTGGACACATGCCATGATGACATATGTCCCTAGGGGTCCTAGGACCCCTAGAGACATATTATAATCATTCTTATGGGTTCGACTTATTACATGATGACATATGTCCCTAGGGGTCCTAAGACCCCTAGGGACATATTATAATCATTCTTATTGGTTAAAGGTGATGATAGGGTGACCTATGACCCCTTTTGACCCATTCCATGATGACATATGTACCTAGGGGTCCTATGACCCCTAGGGAAATATGTTGTCATGTAATGGGTGGGAGGGGGTGAGAGGTCACCCTATGACCCTCTTCAACCTATAAGAATGATTCTAATATGTATGTCATCATGGAATGTGTCGAAGAGGGCCATAGGGTTCGACATGTAAGAACAATTCTAGTATGTCTCTAGGGGTCCTAGGACCCCTAGGAACATATGTCATCATGAAATGGGTTGAAGATCTATGACCCCCTTCAACCCATAAGAATGATTATAATATATTCCTAGGTGTCCTAAGACCCCTAGTGACATATGTCATCATGTAATAGGTCGAAGGGGGTCATAGGTCATCCTATGACCCCCCTTCGACCCATATAAATGATTCTAATATGTCTCTAGGGGTCTTAGGACTCCTAGGGACATATGGCATAATGTAATGGGTCAAAGGAGGTCATAGGTCACCCTATGACACCCTTCGACCCATATGAATAATTCTAATATGTCCCTAGGATGTAATGGGTTTAAGGGGATCATAGGGTGACCTATGAATCACTTTGACATATAAGAATGATTCTAATATGTCTCTAGGGGTCGTCATCATGGAATGTGTTTTTAAGGGGTTAAAAGTCACCCTATGACTCCCTTTGACTCATAAGAATGATTTGACCTATAGGAGTGATTCTAATATGTCCCTAGGTGTCCTAGGACCGTTAGGGATATATGTCATCATGGAATGTGTTGAAGGGGGTCATAGGTCACCTTGTGACCCCCTTTGACACATAAGAATGATTCTAATATGTCCCTAGGGGTCTTAGGACCCCTAGGGACATATTTCATAATGGAATGTGTTGAAAGGGGTCATAGGTCACCCTATGATCCCCTTCGACCCATAAGAACAATTATAATATGTCACTAGGGGTCCTAGGACCCCTAGGGACATATGTTGTCATGTAATGGATCAAAGGGGGTCATAGGCCTTCAACCCATATGAATGATTATAATATGTTCGTAGGGGTCCTAGGACCCCTAGGGACATATGTTGTTATGGAATGGGTCAAAGTGGATCGTAGGTCACCCTATGACCCCCCTTCGACACATAAGAATGATTCTAATATAGGGACATATGTCATCATGGAATGTGTCAAAGGGGGTCATAGGGTAACCTATGACCCCCTTCGACCCATATGAATGATTCTAATATGTCCTTAAGTTTCCTAGGACCCCTAGGGACATATGTCATCATCGAATGTGTTGAAGGGGGTCATAGGTCACCTTATGACCCCCTTGGACACATAAGAACGATTGTAGTATGTCCCTGGGGGTCCTAGGACCCCGAGGGACATATGTCGTCATGGAATTGGTTGTTCATATGGGTCGAAGGGACAATATTATATTTAATAATTAAATAATATTATATATTTTAATATAATAATAATATATTATTGGATTATATAACAATAATAATTATATATGTTACTAGATTATAGATTTAATAATAATAATAACCATATATATTATTATATATAATAATTTATTCATATAATACTACTATATATATTTAATAATAATAATCATACATATTACTATAATGTAATGATAATTATAATAATATATAATAATAATATTAATGTCCACACTTTCCTGAAATAAATTTTCCTCTAAAAGTGTCTAAAGTTTCCCTCTTAAATTTGTCTCCCTGCAAATTTAAAATTGAAAATAATCCCCCTTTCAAAATTTCCCTCAAATATGAGTTTAAAAATTGCTAGGGCTGATCAGATATCCGATTAGGCCTGGTATTTACCAAGCCTATTCGATCAATCCAAAAAATGTGTTTCAGAAGGGTTTTAGTGACACTCAGACTTTGGATAGCCATCTAACAATGTTATTTTGATCGAAATTGAATGAAATAAAAAGAGTTTTTTAATATTATTCTCAAGATTCCATTGATAAAGTTGCTATCAAATTCTAAGTTCGATAAGTATTGATTAGTTAATTTCAATGAAGATGATTGTAAAGTGTTGATTGACATACTGATTGAAAAATAGCTATAACTTTCAAACGGTATAAGATTTTTTAAATCTAAAAGTTGCGTCACATTCTATGCTTTTCCTAGGATAAGAAAAAATTAATTAATTAAATTTGGTAAAATTTTCTATTAGTTAAGGTGGTCAGACACGGGAGCTTTTTTTGTTGAAAAATGTTTTGGTAGAAAATTCATATTTAATTATTTATTTTGAATAAAAACACCCAAAAATATGCATCACATCCGGGCATGAGTCTACTTTTTATATCTATAATTATATTTTAAAAAAATATCATTTGATTTTGATTAAGGTAGTTAGACATACACTTACTTTTTATTTTCGTCCTGAAATTTTTGTAGTACTACATTAAAATTCAAACTTTTGACCAATCAATTATTTTTTTCTACACATAAGGCCTAGTAGTTTAGAAACTAAATTCAATTTCCTATAGATTATTTTCTTACAACTTTTTGGTATAAAGTCCATAACCACTTTAAAATTATGTGTCAAATTGACATAACTCTGATTTGCAGATTTTTCACTGCCACTTAAGGCCATAGTTTGGTACACCATGATCTTGCACATACCCCTCACTAATTGAATACAACTCTTCTTCTTCTCAAGGATATCTGATCCTTCTTCAAAATTTTCTTGCATTGCCTCTTCACACAATTAGCTCATTGCATACTCGATACTTGCAATTAGAATTCACAACTTGACCTTTTATTTATACATTACAAATTGTCAAGTCAGCTCAATTACAAGTTACATTTACCAATAAACCATACATTAGTTGGCTACAAATATTACATTAAACAAATAAACTTTATTTTCCAAAATAATGAAATCCTTCATTGGCCGACCCTGCTCGATAAACACTGCTCCAGAAACAATTTCCTGAGTTAATCATCTCAACTCGGTTAACCGTGCAAATTCTATGAAATCCTTTGGCTAACAAGTGAACTCAGTAAGAACTAAATTTCCTTTGCTGACCATGAGAGCTTGGTAAGAACTATTTTTTGCCACATTTTCTTTTCATGACCGAGTAAGCTCGGTAGACGCTGAATTTCCTTTGTTAACCTTGGAAGCTCAGCAACAACTATCTGCATAAGATAAAGTCTGAGAATGCTTAGTAGATGCTATAAATCTTCTTTTCTAACCTTCTGAGCTTGGTAGACTCTATCTTTTTCCTTGCTGACCAACTAAGCTCAATAGACTTTAACTGATAACCGATATGACATTTTCGTAACATCAAAGACAACACACAATTGAACAATTGTATCCAACATATTCTCCTATACTTATGCAATAAAAAAGATGTGCAGTAGAAAATTGCAACTCTATGAAATTCACAAGCTGACTGACGACATCCTTTTCAGCTCTTCAAAATGAAAGGGAAAGATATTTGATTAATGATGTTGAATATCAGCAAAAACTCCCAACATGTGGTTGTAGGAACAAATGATCCTATAGCTGATCAATGCCTTATCTATTGGAAAATTCTATGAATCAAACACATACATATGTGATATCAATGATATATTCCATATACCCAGCTATCATATCTATCTTATCACTTTGTGAATCAAACATCAATGTTCATAAACACCTCATTCTAATGAAGTATCCTTCTCAAAATAACTAGCAATCCTCTCAAAAACATCAAGCATTTACTTGGCCCTTTGTTCCAATAGCAACATACATTAGACATACAACCTTAATGGGATGCAATTAGGTCTCAGTTTTTCATCCCTAGACCACATAAGGCTATTGATTACAAAGATAGGAGATGAGAATCAGAATGAAACTAAAGAAATTATTACTCATTTATATTCATTTCTTTGAAGCTATACATTTAGATGCATGAAATTAAAAACATAAAAATACCTAATAGATCATAACTAGCTATATTATCTTCACTAATGCTATTCATACAAGAGAAATATATTGAAGAATAATGGTAGAATTATAGTTTTGGATCCAACAATGTGGTCTCGCAAACAAACTAGAACAAACCTCTTCAATTGATGAGAAAGAAGAAGATATATACAAGGAATGAATTCTTGGATCTAATCTTAAGGTGACATGTGGCCACTTGGAAAACTTCCTCAACAAGTTAAAAAAATCTCTCTAATCTCTCCCCTCAACTAGTAAATCAAATCTTCACTCATTTTTCCTCTTACAATCATAAAATATCTTAGATATTTGATGGAACAATATTACTGACTTGGCAAGAAATAACAATCTCTAAAAATTTCTATCAATAGTCATGCAAATTGTGAAACACTAGAGGAAAAATACATCATTATGTATCAAATTTGAAACAAACTGAGCCATCCAAGAATATCAAGTGCATCTTAACTAAGTTCTATAACTACACTGATGAAATCATTGTGTGTAATTGAACATCCCACTAAAAAGACAAAACCTTTGTAGCATGCATCAGTGACTACCTGTGTAAAAATCAACTACAAAAATAGATAGCTCATCTCTTCTTGATTCTATAAGTATATTGGAGTCCATATTTTGGGTAAAAAATGTGCCTCTAGTATGCTTTTGAAAATCAGGCCTCCAACTCCAATTTTGCACATTAAAATGCAAAAAAAGAAAAGAAAAAACTATATAGTATAAACTATAGGTTTTATATTTATAATTTTTAAATTCTTGACATGAATTACCATTTCTCTTTAAAAGAATAAAATATTAAAAAAATACAATATATATTCCTCCTAAGCCAATCAGGTGCCAAACATGCCATATTATTGGTCTGATCATGACATCTCATTGCTTCCTATCCATTTTTGATTCATCTATGTTGATACACCATCCACTAACTAGGTATGCCACCTCACCTTTGACCCAAGCCCACTACCATGTGGCACCTAGGTGATTTATTGCTTTGCCTAAATTCCTTGCATTTTGGAAAAGTGATAATGTACCCACCATCAGATTTTCCATGTGGTGCAATCCTATGCATTTGGTCATTCAATGCCACATCATCCCTTTCTCTACATTTTCTTGGTCAAAATTTTGTAACATCATTACTAAAAACTAGATGACATCATCAATGGGGTCTCTCACATGGGTCAGGCTTCCAAAAGTTGGCATCCTTAAGACAGTTAGTATTATGTGTGTTGGATTATTTAAACAACATGAAAAATGTGGGATAATGTTTTTTACTATATTCAAATGTGTTTATTAACTTCTTCCATGAACTGTTGCTTTCACTTTTTTAGTTTGCAAAAGTCACACAGGGCCTTCCAGAATTCTAAACAATTCACATCAGCATGACAACAATAAATGACCAACTTTGAGAGATTCAAAACCTAGTCAAACAGACTCAAAATGACTCAAAATTTGAAACATAGGCTCTTTGGTATGGACACTAAACACTCCCAAAGTGTCAAGTCATGAAATATGATTGGGTGCAAGATATTTAATTGCAAACACAACCTCCTGTCGTCGTTTGACACTTGAGCAAAATGCACAAAATTGGACATTGCTCAAAATGGGACTTCACAGAATGGCTCAGTATGACAATTTATCTTCATGGGATGAGTGGATATACTAAATTCAAGGTGTTAGAAACATTAAACACCTCTTAGGCCTCAAATTGACAACCTAGTATGCATGCATCAAAAAATGCTTATAAGGCTTAATTTTTCAATGGTACTCAAAATTGAGGCTTCAATTTTGAGTCCAAATAGTGGCTCTGTCTAGGGATGCATGTCCCTTGCATGCATGGAAAGGATTAAAATCTATGGAAGAAGAGGGCCACACACTTGATAGAAAAAAATTCTCTCGAATAGCTTTATTGAAAGCAAGGAAATCTACTCCTACCATGTACAAATGATGGCCCTAGGCCATTGAACTTCAACAAAAAAATTTAACTCTGTCAAATGCCTGATTTTCATTTGCATTTTGCTGAGGTAAGCTACAAATTTCACTTTCACTTGTTTTTCCATTTTCAACACCACCTTCACTTAGCTCATGAGGCAAAATAAAATAACTGTCATCATTCTCATAGTGCATATAAAATTCAAAGACTATTTCATCATCATGCTGACTATGAGAAATGACATCAGCATGCTCATGATTATACAAACTAAACTTAGAATCAAAATCCAATAATGATTCATGCATGCTATCAATCAGAAACACAAAAACTTCATATTCTACACCATTCACCAAGTTGCATGTACCAAAAACTTGCAACTCAACTTGTGCCTCTAGCTATAAAGAGAACAATGGATTTGAATCAACTTCATGTCTCATGTCATCACATACCAAATCAGATCTAAAACTCGCTAAAAAATTATCATCATAGTCTTCAAGCAAAAATTTAACAAACATATGAAAAGAATCCTCATTAAAATTCCCATCAGTAGGAAGTTTACTGGCATCAATATTCTCATCAAAGAAATTGTTAGAGACACTTGTGAATGTGTTAACCTTATTAGCATAAGACTCACCAACCTATATAGAACATTTAATTTCAAATTCATGTGCATTTTTTTCAATACTTACTTCACTACATGAATCATCAGACCTCATCTCATGTAACTGCAAATTACTATCATATGTTCCATCTGGATGAGATAAAAAATAAACTAATCTCTCAACATTATTAGTAACATCAATCATAGAACTCTCTTTGTTAAATGCTAAATCAGAATCAAGGGATATCAACAACCTCTCATCATCATCTATATAACACAAATCTGATTTAACATCACTTATGACAGCAGTAAATATGTCTCTACTAGTTTTCACTTCTTCAAACAAATCCTCATGCTTATGCTAAAAGTCTTCAAAAGAAAAACAATGCTGATATGTAGGAGAAAAAACACAAGGGTATACATCATACCTTATGTCATCCTTAAGAGATGCACACATTAGTAAAGGAAAAGTTGAATCACACATTAGTGCATACCTTTCAAACTCATGTTGTAACAAGGCTGAAACCTCATCAATGTTCAACAAATTTCTCTCACAAATTTCTTCATATTGATTGCAATCATATCCTAAATAATTTGAAGAACTTATAACACTAGCACCATTAGTCATAAAAACTAAAAATTTAGTGGTGCTCTCACAATATGTATCCTCTTCTCTACATCACATCTCAACATTAGATGCATCCTTATACTCAATTTCATTACAAGAAGATATTTCAGGAGTACTATCATAATTTTTTTCATTCTCAAACATATTCTCGTAGGACTTATCACTTTCACTATGACTATCAACAATCCCAATTTCAACAATATAGTAACCATTCTTTTCAAAATAACATTCACATTCTCTAAATACTCTTCCAAAATAGTAGATCTTTTCAAATCTTGATTTCACTATCCAATGTATTGAATCTGGCATGAAAACTAATAATAACATGAAAGCCCATGATGATTCATTGGGTCTCCCACAAACTGACAATCTTCCACTTGGGGACTTATCAAACTCCACCCTAGACAACAATCTCCCACTTGGAGATTGATCATGTAGCAATACTGCTACTACATGGGGCTCCCACTAGATAAAAGCCTTTGTTTTGTATTATCTCCATGATCATCAGTCAAGAAGCCCAATAGAAGATGAGAAAGAAACTAGCTTCTCCTTGCAGACTACCTTGATGAACATGTCTATAGGATTATCACTTGTGTGAATCTTTTCAAGCTATAGTTGGCCATCCTCTAAAAAAGACTATATAAAATGGTACCTGAGTTGTATGTGCTTTGTCCTTGAATGAGAAGAAGAATTCTTTGCAAGATAAATTGCACTTTGGCTATCATTGTACTATGAGAAATCTTCCTACTTTGACCAAATTCCTCTAGAAAACATTGTAACCAAATCATCTCCTTGTTATTTTTTGTAGTAGCTACATACTCAGCTTCAGTGGTTGAAAGTGCATTAGCCTTTTGCAATCTAGAAATCCAACTGAGTGTAGTACCCCCTATAGTAAAAACATACCCTATAGTACTCCTCCTTTTATCAACATCTCTAGCCAGATTAGTGTCAACAAAACCACTTAGGGTAGAACTGGATCCTGTGAAACATAATGCCTTTGTAGTAGTACCTCTCAAATATCGAAGTATCCATTTGATAGCACCCCAATTTTCCATACCTAGATTAATCATATACCTGCTAACAACTCCCACTGCATGAGCAATATCTAGTCATGTGCATACCATTACATACATTAGACTTCCAACTACTAATGAATATGAGATGTTAGACATTTTATCTACCTCTTCATGTTCCTTAGGGCACATCTCCTTAGTCAATCTGAAATAGCTAGCCAAAGGTGTACTAACTAATTTTGCATCCTGCATATTAAATCTTTTCAACACCTTCTTTATATACTCACTTTGGGACAAATTCAAGGTTCTATTTTTCCTATCTCGTGTGATCTTCATACCAAGGATTTTCTTAGCAGCACCCAAATCCTTCATAGCAAACAACCTTGCTAATTTTTATTTAGGTTCATTTATCTGTTGCATATTAGACCCAACAACAAGCATGTCATCAACATAGAGTAATAGAATAATGTAACTAACATTATCCAATCTCTTAAAATATACACATTGATCAGAATGATATCTATGGTAACCTTGTTCAACCATGAAACTATCAAATTTTAAATATCATTGTCATGGTGCCTGCTTTAGGCCATACAAACTCTTCCTTAACCTACACACCAAATTCTCCTTATCCTTGACCTCATATCCCTTTGGTTGTTGCATGCAAATTTCCTCCTCCAAATCTCCATGAAGAAAGGCTATTTCCACATCTAGTTGTTCAAGATGCAAGTCATTTGTAGCAACAAGACTTAGTACAGTTCTAATTGAAGTCATTTTTACAACAGGGGAGAATATTTTATCAAAATATATACCCTTTTTATGTGCAAAATATTTTACCACAAGTTTGGCCTTATACCTTTTCTTTCCTCCATCTTCCTCCTTCAACCTATAAACCCATTTTTTAGAAAAGTCTCTTTTTCCTTTAGGTAAAGGGACTAATTTCCAAGTCTTATTTTTCAATAAGGAGTCCATCTCCTCTTTCATGCCTAGTTTCCATTGTTGTCTAGCATCTACTTCTATTGCCTCTTTATACACCTCTCGCTCACTAGAATCAATCAATAAAATAGAGTATAAAGCAGGGGAAAACATTTCAGGAGGTCTACTCAACTAAGTAGAATGTCTAACACTTATAGAAGATTGTGGGATAACATGTTGTTGTTGAGCATCAGGTACTAGTTGCATTTTGCTTGTGGTTTGTGCCCTTATCAATAAGATTGAGGCAATTATTGTGTTTTATCTTTTGGTGCTTTCTAGTTTCTTGTATAGGACTGAGTTGCTTTCCATCATTTTTTTTTGGATGTGAATCTTTTCTACCTGTATCTTCATCTCTTATTTTTATAACATCTCTTCTATTAGATGTTTTCTTACATCTTTGGATATTTCATCTTTTCAAGGAATTCTTCAACTAACTACCTTGTTATTTTCAAGATTCTCATCATACATATTTATCCTTTGAATATATGTTTGAATGGTTATTCTTGAAACATTCAATAAACCAAAAATCACTTGAACTTATCTTTTACATTATAACCTCAATATGGATCTTGTTGTCATCAATTCTCTACCTTCATTAGCTAAATCACCTCTGTGACATTTACTTAACAACATTCAAAGTGTCAAGAAAGTTTTTAACTACTATTTCTTTTAATTGAGCTACTGAGGTTTTCACATTGTTGACAACCAACAACTCCAAAAGATGTGACTTTCTTTTTTAATAATAATATATCAATGAATAATTCTTCTCCTATCAAAAAATTATTATTAAAATATTCTTCCTATATTTCTCTAAAATTCAATTCGATTGTGCTATTAGGTGCCAAGAAACTTGATTAAAAAGAGAATGATCATTCAATTCCATCAAATATTCTATGCTAGAAAAAAAGATTTTGATTATGTGTTCCAATATCTTCCCAATCTTGACTTGTATTTTCTTCAACATTAATAGTTACCTCTTTTTTTGTTTTACTTCCTAGTATGCTTGAATATTCAAATAAATCTTTTGGGTATGTGCAGGATCATGGTCAACCAAACTATGGCCTTAAGTGGCAGTTAAAAACTAGCAAATCAGGGTTATGTCAACTTGACACATAATTTTAACGTGATTCTACACTTTATATCAAAAAGTTTGATTGGTCAAAAGTTTGGATTTTAATGTAGTACTACAAAAATTTCAAGGCAAAAATAAAAAGTAGGTGTATGTTTGACCACCTTAGTCAAAATCAAATGATAATATTTTTTGATATAATTATAGATATAAAAAGTAGACTCATGTCCAAATGTGACACATATTTTTGGGTATTTTCATTCCAAAAAAATAATTAAATATGAATTTTCTACTATAAATTTTCTAGAATAAAAAAACTCCTATGTTTGACCACCTTAACTAATTGAAAACTTTACCAAATTAATAAAAAAAATTCCTTATACTAGGCGAAGCATAGAATGTGATACAACTTTTGGATTTCAAAAATGTTATATCCTTTGAAAGTCATAGCTATTTTTCAATTAGTATGTCAATCAACACTTTACAATCATCTTCATTAAAAATTAACTAATAAATACTTATTGGACTCAGAATTTGATAGCAATTATATTAATGGAATTTTTGGGGTGTTATAAAAAAACCCTTTACATTTCATTGAATTTTAATGAAAATAATATTGTCAAATGGCTACTCGAAGTCTGAATGTTAGTAAAACCCTTCTCAAACACATTTTTTGAGTTGACCAAATAGGTTTGGTAAATACCAAGCCTAATTGGGTACCTGATTTCAAATCGAATATCCAATATGAAATCAGGTACCTGAAAAGTCCCAATTTTTCAATTTCCAAAACTTTGGAGGGAAACTACCCACATTTGAAATTCTGGAGGGAAACAAAAATTTAGGAATTGTGGGCATTATTATTATTATTACATATGATTATGATTATTATTATTAACTATTATTATATATGATTGTAATTATTATTATTATATATAGTAATATTATATTATTATTATTATTATATATAATAATATGTATGATTATTATGATTATTATTATTAAATATAAAATTGTTATATATAATATTATTATTATAGCTAAATATAATATAGTAATATATATCATAAATATTATTATTATTAAATATATGGTAATATTATATTATTATTATATATAGTAATATATATGGTTATTATTATTAATAAATATAATATAGTAATATACATGATTATTATTGTTATATAATCTAGTAATATATTATTATTATATCAAAATATACAGTATTATATTATTATTATATTAAAATATGCAGTATTATATAATTATTAAATATAATATTGTCATGAAGTGCATTGAAAGGGGTCATAGGTTAACCTATGATCCATTATCATGAAACGCATCGATAGGGGTCATAGGTTAACCTATGACCACTTTCAACACAATGGAACCAACCAAATGGGTCCCTAGGGGTCCTAGGGCTCCTAGGGACATATGTTGTCATGAAATGCCTTGACAGGGGTCATAGGTTAACCTATAACCCCTTTCGATGCATTGGAACCAACCAAATGGGTCTGTAGGGGTCATAGGGACCCTAGGGACATATGTTGTCATGAAATGCATCCCCCCTTTCGATGCATTGGAACCAACTTGTAATGTCGTTAGGTAAGACATTAGTTTATAATCCCAATTTTGCATATGTTTTCTATATTTTTCCTCTGATATATCCATATGTCAACTTTGTTTCCTTGTTCCTTGATAATCTTCTCCTTTGTGTTTGGAGTCATTTATATATTCTAGTGTGCGAAAGGATGTGTCTATTAGTTTTATTATATATTAATACTTTAATTTTAAACTATTATTATCATATTATAATTATAATGTAATATCATATTATATGATAATAACATTATTGATATTATATTATTATTACTATTTCATTTATTAATAATGTTTTGACCTTATTATTTCATTAGTTACTACCTTGGTAACATATTATTATATCAAGAGCCAACTGGCCTTCGAGGCTGCTTAGGTTATGCAAGAGCTGGAGCAAAAGAATGAGGAATAACTCTCGCCTGTTCTTTTATTTTTCTTTGTCTTTTGGCTTTTGGTCTGGCTTTAGACCGTGGTTTTACTTGTCATTTTTCCTCGTCTTTTCTCAGAACTCTACTTTTCGGCTAGGCTTTATGCTTATTATCAGCCTCTAAACTTATACTTTTTTGTCTGGGCTTTCACACTTATTATCAGCCTTATATGTTTTAACTATTGGGTTTTAGGATCCGTGTAAAACTTGTTTATCTAATCAAAAACATATTATTATATCAATAATATATTATTATTTTATCAATAATATATTATTATTTATTATTAATATATTATATCATTTAACCATATTTTAATAGTCATGAGATTATAATATGTTTATATATATATAGTACTCTAATAATTTAATATATATTTATTTGTAATAATTAAAACTATTAATTTCATTCACCTATATTACTATAATTAGGGGACATGCTAGTACACCCTTCCTCAAATTTCTTGTCCTCAAGCAATGACTATTTACATTAAACCTTTCTTGTGAAGTCCATGTACGAGTTATACACTAAGATGCAAAAATGCGTAAGGTATGTGATGTAGGAGCATCTAGAGGTATAAGGGCAATCCTGTGTCACCCAAAAAAATGTATTTAGACTTAGTTTCTGTTTCATGTGTTTTCATTTTTTGATACCCATTTGGGTCAAATAAAGGTTCCAACTCTCACAGTTCCACTATCAGTGTTCTAGGATAGAGTATTTGAACACCTTGGGATACATGTAAATGCTGGAAAAATAGGAGTATGTAATTGAGCCATCATTTTGGTGAACTAGGAGGTGTAAATTGGCCAGATTAATGTAATTGTAATTTAGAACATTCCAGAAAAAGAATCAGGTCAAAAAGCCCCAAGGTTTGAAAGTTATCGCAGTTTTTCGGGTTTTGGAGACCTCCAAAGAATGCTTCAAAGTTAGGTTAGGGGCATTAAATGACCTTGAAAAGGGTCAAAAAATGGGGGACAAGCGAAGCTAGTCCATAGGGCTATAGAGCGCTCTGAGAGTTTTCTGGAAATGTAAACAGTTCTTCAATCAAAGCTACGGTTCAAAAGTTATGCCTCCCGGAAGTTCGATTACCATTTTTGGATTCTTCTAGATTTGCATCGACTTCTAACGTAGCTTCTGGAGCCTTCTATTTGGTTGGTGGATGCCTACTAGCACTTTCTAGAATGTATTCCTAGTCCTTAACCCTCCAGGGTCTATTTAAGGACATTTTTGGCATTGTAAAAGACAGTTCGGAGTGGAGTTTGAGAGGAGGTACTAAAAGGAGAAATTATCTCCAGATTTATGTTATTGTAAGCCCTTAGGGCATGTTTTGAAGTCTATTTTCTCTGTACTAAATGTATTAGATTATCTACAAAGTTAATAAAATTTCTCTTTCTTGTTGTGCCCATTCTGTGCGTGGGTTGGGTCTCCATCAAGTGGTATCAGAGTGTCATGCCCAAACCCCGGGGGAAAAACACACAAATTTTTTTAAATAATAATAATTATAATGCTCAAGTTGATAAGTTTTTGATCACATAACAAGAAAAGATTCACTTCATTACAACATAAGTTTATAACTCTTGTGGAGGAAAACATCGATAAGATTGAATTTTCGTTATTAAAATGTTATCAACATAAATCGCGTTATTTTATCAACTACACAACAAGATATGAAAGTTATTTAAATAACATCTTAAAAGAGTTTAGGTTAAGATTAATCTGAAAATATCTTAATCAATTAAAATCTACATTTAAGCTTGATTTAAATAGCCAATTAACCTTAAAAAATAAAACTACTTAGTACTCAAAATTTAAATTTTATTATCAATGTAAGACTAACTTAGAAATTATATTAATTTAACTATCATCACAACTTACAAAATTCTAACTCATAAAATTTAAAACTAAATAATAAACAATCCTGACTAAATATATATATTAAAATTTAAAACAATTAACCTAAAACAAATAACAATTAAACAACACAATGAATAACTAATCTTGACAAAACAAAATGAAAATCGAAATAACTTAAATTAAATACTTACTAACTCATAACGTTGACTAAATTTAACTAATCATTAAATTAGAACTTTCTAAAATAATTAAACCACTAAATTAATTAAAACTATACTAACTAATTTTTAAACTTAATCAAATTAAAACTAAAATTAAATTCTAACATACTAAAACATAACTAAACTAACTTAACTCTAATCTACTTTCTAAAACACATTACTATAATCTAACCTTAGCCTACTAACTTAGTAAACAACTACCTATTAACATAGACTCTACTAAGCCCCTAACTCCATCTTAACCTTCCCTACACATTCTACACCCCATGCCAAGTGGACGTGATAGGGGGGGGTGGGGGGGGGGGGGGGGGGCGCTCTTCCCAATGGGTCGTGCGATGCCCAAAGGCATGCTCTCGCAGACCTGTCCCCTTCCCATTGACTACGCATGGGATCACATAGAGGGGAAGGATGGGGAATAAAGTGGGGGGGAAACATAAAGTTAAAAAAAAAAAAAAAAACAAACAAACTTTTCAATCAAGCCCATTTCAAACGCTAAGATCTGTGCCCAAGGTGGATGTGACCGATGATGTCACCTATGATGATGATAATTGACTTTCAAACTTTTTTTTTTTATAATTCCTCCCTTCATACTGACGGCTAAGGAAGGAGATAAGGCATTTAAGTTATAAATTTTTATGGGTAAGAAAATATATTTAGTTTATATTAATTTTAAATTATGCTATACACAATTTCTATTATCATTATTATTTTAATTTTAATTTATAAGATTTTACAAATGGTTAAAAAGAAGATATTTTAAAGAATATTCTCTGTAATGAAAAGGGCATTTAAGTTGCTTCCCCATACAAATTCCAAAGACTATATGGCTCTTGGATACAACTTTTTTTTTGAAATTTATCTAAGTATAGAATTACAATAATGCATGTATATATATATATATATATATATATATATATATATATAAGGTGAATAATTTCTAAGTATAAAATTTCTAAGTATATATATATATATATATATAAGGTGAATAATTTCTAAGTATAAAATTTTAAAGTAATATATTACCAAGAGGGGATTAAATTTTTCTTTCAAAGCAAATCTATAAGAACTTGTTACAACTTAATATACCAAGAATTTGGATTATCCGTTTTAATCAATAATGCAAGGATTGCTTGATTTAAATATTCATGCAAACTGAATCTACATCCATGATCATAATTTTCATTTTCAACATAAGGGAAAACTTGAAAATTTTACCAAATTGAACATCATAAATTCCATCCTATTTTTGATATGCATCCATCTAAACTAAAATTACAATTAAAACACAAGATAACCAATTATATTAAAACACCAATTTTATTGGTAAACCTGATTCAAGGGCTCAGCCGGGAAAGAATCAGGAAGAAAACCTGACTTCATTGCCAATCCAACAAGGTTTGAAATACTAATTTACATAGGATATCAATCCCAAATTTCAACAATTTAATCAAATTTTCTTCATGACCCTAATCAAGGGATTTATAATGTTTTCTGCAACTCATTTCTAGAACCATGGAGGGAACAAAATCTGATAAAGTGATAACAAGCAAGACCAAGAACAATTCAACCATGCATATTCACACAAGGTTTCCACTATAAGATTCACAATGAATCAACACTAGGGAAAGGTGGATTCTTCCAACCAGGAGAAGTCAAGCACAACCTAAACAAATGCCCAATCGGGGCTATAAACCAAGAACTTCCGTTCTTCCATTTCAACATACCATAATCATACAAGGTTTGTGCTAACAGGTAGGGGCCCATAACACCCTACCCTTTCTCCCTCTTCTCATCCTGAGAAGAGACTCTACACTAGTTGGAGTCCGACAAAATAGACCTTTCCCAAAATTGGTCACTTCTGCCCTCTCCAAGGGTGAGTAATACCAAAACACCCATGCAAGAAAAATCTCAAAATTGCAAACATAAACATGAAAGGAAATCGTCAAAAAAAATAACATGGTTTTCAAGCTTCCCAACATACCCACAAACATACAAACATTCAACAACGACAAGGTAGCATAAGCATGAACCAAGAATGAAATCTGAATAAGGGAGATGAGAATTCCAACCTTCACAAGAGGTAATGGCAATGAACAATTTGAGTAGAGTTTCCACTTCCTTCCTTCAATCTTCAAGAACTCTTCTCTAAATGTAGAGATTGGTTAACAACCCCAACTAGACCAAGAAAGGCCTCTAAATAAGCCTCAACTCAACCACCCAAAAGGATCAATAACTACTCCCACCAACTTACAAATCTAGAAACTCCTAACTCTACCCTTACTATGGTTAGACCGTAAAAGGAGGTGGGGTGAGGTGACTCAAGATAACCACTTGCAATTTTCGCACAAAGGAAAAATGAGACTTTTTGAGTGGCCTCAAAAGTCAATAAAAGGGGCTTGGGGGTTGGAAAAAACCCCTAACCCATACCTATACCCTTTGGGTATAATTATATCAAGTTTTAAAGCCTTAGGAAAGGGTTTAGAGCCAAACAAAAGCTAGGTAAATAAATAGGACCAACTAACAACTCTAACAAGGCAAATTAAGCACTAATCTGGATTAGAGATGACTAACCTCAATTAAGAACCAATTAAAAAACTTACACTAACTTAAACCAAATTGGGTCCAAAGGTTACACAACTAACCCTAATCAACACACTGAAGAACATAAATAATTCACGAGTGTCAAGCGACACTTAAAAGAACATAGTTACGAACATTAACATTCACTGAACACAGAAATAAAATACATACATCTCATAGTACAATACTTGAATTATGAACAACAAGGTTTCCAAAATTAGCACATAGAGATCAGTTATGTTCCTTCATTGGTTTCCTCGGCTAAAATCTCTGCACACTCATTGCACACATCAGTAGTCCCAAAAATCACATAAATTAAAACATGCATCAATCAGGGTTTCTTGCATCCTACTTAATTCTTAATCATTTAAAATCTCTTAAATAAAAGTATCAATCCTACTTTTACTAATTTCATTGACATACATATACATAAAGCATGAAATGACGGATATCAAATCTCTGAAAATAGCATCACACAGCATGAAATAATATAATATGTTCTAAGCATCAGATAATGTCTCAACATCTCGAATCATGAGTAACAAAAAGATAAAGTAACAACTAAGGCCACGAAGGGTCGGGGTGAGGCCTCACACAGAGCTGGTTTTTCTGAGTGTGTTAGACAGAGCTGGTTTTAAGAGAGCATGGTGGAAGGGCCAGAGCTATTAATCCTGAGGAGGTTAGAGCCCTCCAAAGGCAAGTACAAGCATTGTAGGAGGAGCTCCGTAGAGGAACAAATGTTTCCACAGGTGACGACAGTCAGGATGACAATGGAGAAGAAGAAATTGGACCAGAAGGAGAATTTGACGAGGAAGTTTTGAATCAGGTAGAGGAAAGGCTTTTTAGGGCCATTACTAAATTTGGAAAAAGACCTACAGTTGATGTGGGTGTATTTTCAAGAAATCTGAAACCAGATGAGTTGATTGATTGGATCAATGAACTGGAAGAATACTTTGAGTATGAGGATATCAGGGACCCAAATAGGGTTAAGTTTGCAAAGGCCAAACTGAAAGGCCATGCCAAAATCTGGTGGCAAGAGGTTCAATTGGAAAGAAATAGAAGAGGAAAGGAGAAGATCACAAGGTGGGATTGCATGGTGGACAAATTGAAGAAGTAGTTCATTCCTATGGACTATGAGCTTGATTTGTTTAAGAAGATGCATGGGCTAAAGCAAGTAGGAAGATTAGTCCAAGAATATACAGAGGAGTTTTATCGACTTTTGATTAGAGTAGGGCATGCAGAAGAAAATAATGAGAAGGTTGCTCGTTATATCAGTGGGTTGCGACCTAGCATCCAGGAAGAATTAAGTCTGGTAAGAATGACCAGTGTTGAAGAGGCATACCAGTTTGCCCTACAAGTTGAAGAGAAGTTGAATAAGAGGTTTGAAGGGAGACAAAGAGGGCATAGCCAAGGAATAAGGGGAAGCGGTAGGTCATCTGGAGGTTGAAATGAAACCCAAAAGAAAAATGAAGATGTGGGTACTAGCAGGAACTAGAGGAATGAGGGTTTCAACCGCTCCCGTGATCAAGACTTTGGAAATCAAAGAGGAAGAGCTAGAGGATGTGGAAAAGGAAGAGAAAGCTTCCATGGTACCTGTTTCCATTGCAATGAAGAAGGTCATCGTGTCTTTGAATGCCCTCAATGACAAGGAAGGACAGATAGGAGAGCTGAGGGCCAAGCTAAGGTTGCTCATGTGGATGAGGATGCACAATCATCACATTAAGAGGATGCAGAAAGAGGAGAGACCTTGGTGAATGAAAGGGTCCTACTAAGTGGTGAGATTGAACTAGGACAAAGGAGGAGTTTGTTCTATACCAGATGTAAGTGTGAGGATAAATGTTGTGACATGATCATTGATGGTGGTAGCATTGATAACTTGGTATTAGAAGAGATGGTCTCTAAACTAAAGCTCAAGAGGGAGAGACATCCCCAGCCCTATCAGATTGCTTGGGTAAAAGATGGTCATAAGGTCCTGGTAAGTGAACAATGTTTAGTGAAATTTTAAATTGAGAGTTACCATGATGAAGTTCTCTGTGATGTTATTCCAATGGATGTTCTCCATCTATTGTTGGGTAGACCATGGAAGTTTGATAGACATGCAGTACATGATGGTCATGCAAACACATATTCTCTAACAAAGGATGGAGTTTGCCAAAAACTGAAGCCCATGAAAAGGGAAGGTGAAAAGGTATGTAGCAGTGCAAGGATTTGTCTTGTTGATGGAAGGAAGTTTTTAGATGGAATGAAACATCAGCGTATGTGCTATGCTTTGATTCTTAGGAAAGATAAAGAAGGTAGTACTGAAATACCACTTGAAGTTTCAAATTTAGTAGGTGAATTTGGAGATATTATCTCTGATAATGTTCCAGAAGGATTGCCACCAATAAGGCAAATCATTCATCAGATAGATCTGATTCCAAGAGAAAGTTTGCCTAACAAGGCTGCTCATAGGATGACTCCTACTGAAACAGAGGAGCTAAACAGATAGGTTTAAGAGCTGTTGAGGAAGGGCTTGATTCGAGAGAGCCTAAGTCCATGTGCAGTACCTGCAGTATTGGCACCAAAGAAGGATGGAGAGTGGAGGATGTGTACAGACTCTCAAGCTATAAATAGGATAACCATCAAATATTAGTTTCCTTTGCCAAGAATGGATGATCTTATGGACTACTTGAGTGGAGCTAGGTACTTCACAAAGATAGATCTCAAGAGTGGTTATCGCCAGATATGGATTCGAGAAGGAGCTGCATGGAAAACGGCCTTCAAGACCAAGGAGGTTCTTTATGAGTGGTTAGTCATGCCCTTTGGATTGACAAAACCCCCAAGCACCTTCATGCGGCTCATGAATGAGGTACTTAAGAAGTTCTTGGGAAAATTTGTTATTATTTATTTGGATGATATTTTAATTTTCAGCAAGACTTTGGAAGAACATTTATTGCATATTCATAGTGTTCTTGAGAGGTTGAGGGAAGAGAAACTATTAATTAATTTGAAGAAGAGTATCTTTGCTAAAAGGGAGTTAGTCTACTTGGGGTTTGTTATATCACCTGAAGGTCTTAAAATGGATCCAGAGAAGGTAAAAGCCATCTTGGAATGGCCTACTCCAAGGTCTACTACTGAGGTAAGATCATTTCATGGTCTGGTTAGTTTTTATAGGAAGTTTATTAAGAATTTTAGTGGCATATGTGCACCCCTAACTGACACAATAAGAGGGGATAGAAAAGAGTTCAAATGGACTGCAACAGCTACGAGAAGTTTTGAATTGCTAAAGAAGAAGGTGACAGAACAACCTGTGTTGGCACTTCTAGATTTTAGAAAGGTGTTCTAGGTGGATTGTGATGCTAGTGGCAGTGCTATTGGGGCTATATTAAGCCAAGAAGGTAAGCCTATTGCATATTTTAGTGAAAAATTTAATGATGCAAAGAAGAAATATTCTATTTATGATCAAGAGTTCTATGCAATAGTTTAGGCCTTAAAGAAATGGAGGCATTATTTGTTGCCAAAGGAATTTTTTTGTATACTGATCATCAGGCATTACAGTACCTAAATAGCCAAGGTAAATTGAATCAAAGGCATATGAAGTGGGTAGAATTCTTGCAGAGTTAGACATTTGTGTTGAAACATAGAAGTGGAAAATCTAACAGGGTTGCAGATGCACTAAGTAGGAGACAGTTGTTGGTCACAGTAATGCAGGTTGAAGTAGTTGGGTTTGATGAACTCAAGAATTTGTACCTTGAGGATCTTGATTTTGCTGAAGCATGGAAAGCTTGTAAAGAGCTTATTGCTATAGATAGAACCAAGTGGTTAGACTATTTGATTCAGGATGGCATGTTGTTCAAGGGTAGTCAATTGTGCATTCCAAGGAGCTCCATGAGGGAAAATTTGATTAAGGAGAAACACAGCAGAGGGATGGTAGGACATTTTAGTCAACATAAGACCATTTCCATTCTTAGAGAACATTATTTTTTGCCTCAGATTTCACAGGATGTGAAGAAGTTTGTATAGAGTTGCCAGGTTTGTCAAGTTGCCAAGGGATTTAGTCACAATACTAGACTATATCAGCCATTGCCTATTCCATCAAGGCCATGGAAGGACATAAGTATGGATTTTGTTCTTGGATTGCCAAGGACACAAAGGGGTAATGACTCAGTATTTGTGGTGGCTGATAGATTCTCCAAAATGGCACATTTCATTCCATGTCACAAGACTCATGATGCTATCCATATTGCAGACTTGTTTTTTAGAGAAGTGGTAAGACTACATGGTCTACCAAGGATTATAGTTTTTGATGGAGATACTAAATTTGTGGGGTATTTTTGGAGGAAATTGTGGAAGAAGTTGAGAACAGACTTGAAATTCAGTTCCACGCATCACCCACAGACTGACGACCAAACAGAAGTGGTGAATAGAAGTCTGGGCTATTTGCTGAGATGTTTAGTTGGGGATAAGCCCAAGGGATGGGATTTGATTCTACCACAAGCAGAGTTAGCTTGCAATAACTCTATGAATAGGAGTACTAGAAAATCACCATTCCAAATTGTATATGGAAGTAGCCTAAGGACTGCACCAGAATTGAGGAAGATAGAGCAAGGGGAAAGGACAAGTGCTAAAGCTGAAGAATTTTCTAAACATATCAAGCATCTACATGAGGAGGTTTAGGCACACATTACCAAGATGAATCAAGAGTATAAAGCTAGGGCTGATCAAAGGAGAAGACATAAGGAATTCCAAGTAGGGGATCTAGTCATGGTGCACTTACAAAAATAAATATTTCTAGCCGGTAATTACAACAAGCTGAACATGAAGAAATTTGGCCCCTGCAAAATTCTGAAGAAACATGACTCAGGAAATGCATATGAGGTAGAGCTACCAGATGGTGTTCACATTTCTCCTATTTTCAACATTGAAGACTTAACAGAGTATCATGATGATGGTCCAAATGAGGAGCTAGTGTTAGAGCAATGTCTAATTCCTGCTTCTAAGAAGGAGGAGATAGAAGACATTCTAGATCATTGTGTGGGTAGAAGTACTAGAAAAAGGAAATATGAAGAGTATTTGGTCAAGTGGAAAGGACAGCCGATAGAGGACTCAACCTGGATTTCAGCAGCTGAGGTTTCCCATTTGGGATTTCCTCTACCATTCATAAAGTGACAGGGTCACTTTTCAATCTACCCTAGGTGTCTGATGCAGGAGCATCCAGAGGTATAAGGGCAATCCTGTGTCACCCAAAAAAATGTACTTAGACTTAGTTTCTGTTTCATGTGTTTTCATTTTTGTATACCCATTTGGTTCAAATAAAGGCTCCAACTCTCACAGTTCCACTATCAGTGTTCTAGTATAGAGTATTTGAACACCTTGGGATATGTGTAAATGCCAAAAAAATAAGAGTATGTAATTGAGCCATCATTTTGGTGAACTAGGAGGTGTAAATTGGCCAAATGAATGTAATTGTAATTTAGAACATTCCAAAAAAAGAATCAGGTCAAAAGGCCCCACGGTTTGAAAGTTATTGTAGTTTTTTGAATTTTGGAGACCTCCTAAGAATGCTTCAAAGTCAGTTTAGGGGTATTAAATGACCTCAAAAAGGTTTGAAAATGGGGGACAAGCAAAGCTAGTCCATAGGGCTATAGAGCACTTCGAGAGCTTTTCAAAAATGTAAACGGTTCATCAATCGAAGCTACGGTTCAAAAGTTATGCCTCGCAAAAGTTTGGTTACTATTTTTGGATTCTTTTAGATTTGCGTCAACTTCTAACGTAGCTTCTGGAGCCTTCTATTTGGTTAGTGGATGCCTACTAGCACTTTCTAGAATGTATTCCTAGTCCTTGACCCTCCAGGATCTATCTAAGGACATTTCTGGCATTGTAAAAGGCAGTTCGGAGTGGAGTTTGAGAGGAGGTACTAAAAGGAGAAATTATCTCCAAATTTATGTTATTGTAAGCCCTTAGGGCATGTTTTGAAGTCTATTTTCTCTGTACTGAATGTATTAGCTTATCTACAAAATTAATAAAATTTCCCTTTCTTGTTATGCCCATTCTGTGCGTGGGTTGTATCTCCATCAGTATGCATGGAGTTAATGTCATAATGCATGAAGTAAATATACAAGTACTTGTAGACACGAAGCATACACAATGAAGACACATTAATGCATGAAGACACGAAGCATACATGATGAAGACACACAATACACATGTTATGCAATTCTTGATTGTGAACCTATAACCACAAAGTTGTTAATACACATTCATATACCTATACCAAGGAATACAAGTTAGTACATATAAATATACTGTCAAAAGAAGCTAACAGTTTTAATTAGGAAAATTTTCTCAACTATAATGTTCCTACTTGTAAGGGCTTATAATAATGTCCCATGAATCAATTATTGCATTATCTAATCAAAATAATTCTTCATTCTTGTCCTGTCAATTATATTGTATGTATAGGCTAGGTCACCCAAAGATTGGACTAGGATACCACATTAAAGGCTTGAAAAGACCTTGGTCTCCACCTTTCAAATGTGAGCCTTCCATCTCTCACCATGCTTGATTCGTTATGTATGTATATTTCCCAGACTATTACATTGTACGATAGGCTAGGTCATCCAGAGATTGGACAAGGACACCACATTAAAGGCTTGAAAAGACCTTGGGTCCCCACCTTTCAAATGTGAGCCTTCCATCTCTCACCATGCCTAGATGCTATACCATACCTTAGTCCTCAAACATTGTGGTGGGTGTCATGCCCAAAATACATGGGCAGAACACAATCAAATTTTTTTTAAAAAATATATATGAACTATGATTCAATAAGATAACATGGTTGAAAAAGATTTAACATGATTAACTAAAATGGAACTAATTATTCAAGTAGTTTGAAATCCAAATAATCGTAGGTTCTAGAAGATAGAAGCTAGTTCACATTGATATAGAGAGGTGACAACTCGGTTTGAAACAACATAAAAGAGATGGTTTGGTGAACTTAATGTTTCTTAGAAAATCAATTAATGAAAAATAAGTGACTAATTCCATTTAATTAAAACCCTAACCCCGTTCAATTATTTTAATGATTCTTTAATTTATTACCTTCTAAGGAAGACACTAGATTATCACAACACTTATTCAATACGTTTAAACTAACGTGCTAACTGAATGACATCTATCTCTTAATTACATATTCTTATTTTAGCTACAATTTAATTTTGATCAATATACCACTATCCTTATGATGATCTAATTAACTAGTCCCTTCTATAACTTAATAACTTGATCGACATTACAAATTAAATCATTTAATATTAAGAAGATTTGAAACTCTAGAAAATCAATTAAATTTAACTATTTGACACATGCTATCTACATTTTAAAACTTTAATTCCAAAGTCTAAACTAACCTTAAAATTTTCTCTAACATACTTATATCAATCTAATTTATTAATATATCATTTATAATTAAAATTGAAGACTAGGATTAATTCAAATAATCTATAGGTTAAACTAAACTTTATTTAACTATTATAAATTAAGACCAATATTGATAATGCCAATATTAGAGTTACCCTAATTGAATCACAATTATATAAACTAATAATTAACATAAGATAAAATACAACTATAACAATGAGCTAACTAATTTGAAACTAACTAATTAAGAGCTAGCTTATAAAATGCTAACTTAGCAACACCTACTAACTATTTTCTAATATCAAGGAAATAACTACTAATCTAATCATGAATCAGTGCTAATCTTATTTAAACTAACAATGAATCTAATTTCTAACCAACCCTCCTCTAAACTAACCTAGACTACCCACTGACCATCATCCCTAAAACTAACCTAACATACCTACTAGCCAAGTGGCCTAGCCACCACTTGGCTTCTCTTCCAAGACTCCCACACTGCCCAATAAGTCTGTACACTGACATGGGCCTATCAGGGCAGACCTGATCACTTCCTTACCTTGCGTGCATGCTGGTCATGCAAATCTTCAAGTGCAAGGGAGAAATATGGAGTATGGGGTGGGGGGGGGCATTTAGCAAGGGTTACTAATATTTTTTTCTAAAAACAAACTTCCTTGTTCCCCCCCCCCCCCCCCCTGAAATGAGATCAGTACTTGCTGTAGGGAATTTTGGGATTATCCACACCTAGCCCATAAATGGGAAGGTAGAAAAAGAAAAGATAAAGGGGTAAAATAATTAAGTGGGTGAACTTGAATGTTTTTTTATTTATTAATAAAATAAATTGATAGGATGTCCTAGGCAAGTACCTTGCCTTTAGCTACATGGAGTTTAATGCTAATGCATTTAACCTGGGCCCAAATTTGGCAGAGGTGATTTGAAGCTAGATTTAGTGATGGCTAGATAGCACTAGGTGTAAATGCTAAAAGTTTTGTCATTGAGAGAAGTTAGTAGGATATACATTTATATGTTTTAATCTTCAAATGTATTTAATTTATATTCCTTTTAAAAGGTTTAATAATGATTTTGGTTGAAATTCAAAGGAATAACTTAGAGAATATTCTTTGTAACTTGGGGGAATTAAAATTTTCTCCATACATTTTCCAGAGAGGTTTTTACTCCTGGGAATGCACATTTTTCTTTGAAGCCAATTTTTGTCTAAGTGTTGACATGTTTACTTTGCTAAATATTTTTTTTTTTTTACAAGGAGTGATTTCTAACCTAGTAACAACATTAATCCCTTTTAGCAAGCATACTAATACAATGAAGTGTATAAGGTTATTCTTTTATTTTCTCCTATAATTATATTTAATCAATCATCATATAACAAGGTGTATGTTCCTTTTATTTAGAATACAAGGAGATGCATAATTCTTAATCCAATTTGATTTTGTCAATTATAAAATTTAACGAGGAGAGAGATAACTTTGTTGTCCACAATGTAGGATTTTCATTTCCCCTAAATACATGAAACATCGAATTGGAAACTTCAACATATCAAATTACATTTCTTTAACATAATTGAAAACTTGAGAATTCATAATTCGAAGACATTATCTATTGAGCTATTTTCCCACATACATATGCAAAATTTGAAATCACATAAGATCAATATAAGGAGGTTTTCATAATCTTTTTCTTTCTCTATTATTCATCCTAGTTCAAGGCTCCATCGAGAAAGAACTAGTAACAAAACTCAATCTCCTTGCCAAATACATCAAAGTTTAAATACATTTTTACATAATGTTACAA
Organism: Cupressus sempervirens; assembly: GCA_028749045.1. NCBI lineage: Eukaryota > Viridiplantae > Streptophyta > Pinopsida > Cupressales > Cupressaceae > Cupressus > Cupressus sempervirens. Next base: position 362,928,687 of record CM053783.1, read on the forward strand.
TTCAATTGAAATCTCTTCTAGGGCTTTCACAAGAGATCTTTTCCAATGTCTTCAATGCATCAAGGGAACCATGGGAAAGACAAGAATCAGCATGGAGGTAAAACAACATAATAAGATGAACAATTCAAGCATGCATTCCCAACCTATTTTGCACAATAGGTTCAACATTGAACCAAAATAGGTGGGAGGTGGATTTTCTCAATAGGAGATGTCAATCACCATACCATAACATAGCCTTTTCAAGGCTAAGATTCAAGAACTTCTGTTCTCATACAAATGCCCTTTCAAGGACAATATAACAAGGGTGTTCATTCCTTCCCTTTCTCAAGAATTCAAATTTTCATACAAGGTATGGGATGACAAGTAGGGGCCCATACACCCTACCCTATTTCCCTCCTCTCACCATGAGAGGAGACTCTACACTATTGAGGTCCAACTAAGGCCCTTCCCCCAAACATGGCCACTTCTTCCCTATCCAAGGGTGAGTGATGCCAAAACAATCCCCATGAAATCCTCTCAAAAAAAAAACATCAATGGAAAGCATAAGAATAACATCAAAAGAAAAACAAGTTAAGATCCCTCCAAATCAACCCCCAACACACAAGCAAGCAATACAAAAATAACACAATGCCTTATGCATGATTCAAGCAAGATTCAAGCATGAACAACATGAGAAACAATTCAAAAGAGTGAAGAAATCCTACCTTCACAAAAAGTTAAGGAAAAAATGGTGGGTTGAGAAGAGCTTTTCCCTTTTCTTCCTTCAATCTTCCAACTTTCTCCAAAACTAGAGATTGGGTAACAACCCCAAAATTACTCCAAAATGCCTCTAAGTATGATCCTTAACTCAACTAGTCTTCAAGCAAACTCAAGATGGAGTTTGAGTCACCAACACATGGAGGAGAAAATCAATTTTCGCAATCAACCAAAAGTAGGGTTTTTGAGTGACCCTAAAAGTCAACCAAAGAGACTAAGGGGTTGGAAAGTGCTCCCCACCCACATCCTTACCCCTAAGGTACTTAAATTTAATGTTTTTAGGCCTTACCGACTTAATAGACCCCAACAAAAGCTAGGAGAATTTTAAGACCAATCAACAACCTTCCAAAGAAGACAATGCAAGATAGCACAAAATTAACAAGTGGTTTAGTTTCATCTTTCCATTAAGTTTTCCTGGCTAAATTTCTTGCACACTCATTGCACACATAAATAGATCAAGAAATCCCATGCATTATGTAAATTACATATCAAAAAAATCATATAAATTAAAGCATCCATTTTTTAATAATCAATTGTTTATCGAATTCTACTCATATTTTTGACCATTAGAATTGCATAATCAAAGTTTTAGTTTTGCATTCATTTACTTCATCATTATACATGTTTATAAAGCATTAAATGATGCCATCAAATAACTGAAGTAAAGCATCACACATCATAAAATAGCATAATAATGTTCAATGTATCAAATAATGTTCTGACATATCGAGTCATTAGTATCAAAATAATAATGTATTATCGATGCTAGGATGGGTCAGGGTGAGGCCTCACAGTGGGGTCCCATAGCTCGATAAGCCTAAACTCAAGAAAGGGCATTTTCCCCTCCTCTTGCCTTAGGACTCAGTTCTACCCTCTTACCCACCTCTTCTAGATTAATGAAAGTAATTCTTGGGAATCATTATTTCTTAATCAACTATTTTATTTATTCATTCCTCTCTTTTTGTATTCACTCTTGTCTCTGTAATAATGTGATAACTTAATTGGAATATTGAAATATGTTTATTTCTTCATAATTAAGTTATTTATTTTTCATAATATAATTAATTTTTTTATTTAATATTTATATTTAAATTGTTTATTCCAAATCAAACAAGTGATTACTTTTTTTTTTTTTGTATCCCAAATATATATACAACAAATGTCATTGTCTAGTTAATATTTAATGTATATGCATTCTGATATGGTTAGGGTTTTCCCATAATTAATGGTTATGTAACATTACGCTATCCCATTTAATACTATGCCGAACATGTTTTTTTAACCTTAAAAATAGTGAAATTAACTATCCCAATGGCATATCTTATAACATTTTTTATCACTTACTATTTAGGGTTGGTGTTAATCCTCCCCTTCTTTCGCTATATGGGTATGGAAGGGGTGATTGGCTATTTGAATGATAATTTGCTTAAGGCTACTACGGCTATACTTCCCTAGCTTTCATGTACCATCACCTCTAATTTTCACACAATCCAACTTCCATCCAAAATGTCTCCATGAATGAACTTTTGGATCATTATTTTGTGTGCATTGTATCTACGATGGTAATATATTATTATTACTCTTAGATTATAATCTCCCTAAAATATATTATTTTATGATTATACACAACAAATCATATTCTCCTCTTCATATGTATTTGATTGGTTATTATGGAAATTGGTATTTCATTCCTCCTTTAAATCTTTTTATCTGCGAGATGAAAAAGATGACTTTTATAACTATTTCCTATATCTGCTTCTCTTTTCTAATTTCTCCTCTAATTTGATAGAAAATTCTTTATGTCTATCTGCATTATAAATTATTTCCAGCGGATTGTATTTGATTGGTGATATACACTGACTGTATGTAAGTTGATTGTCATTTTTTAATAATTGGATTGTCTATTAATCTCCTCTCCCTTATAATTGTTTTATTCACTACCAAGTGATTGTCCAGAAATACATCAAACTTATTCCTCCATACATCCATTCCTCCCTTTTATTATTTGTTTATTTTATAACCTATAGGTATGCATGCTGGTTTCCATCTATTTTAATTCATTTGTATTTGTTTCCAACAATAGAACCTTTAGCTTCTTCACTCAGTCAAAAATACTTATATTTTAATATGTCATTTTTTTTTCTCTTTCCTTTTTGGTGCGTTGAGATTGTTGTGTTCCATCTCCTCGGTGTGCTTGAAAAACCAATGCAAATATGAGAATAATTTTGGCAAAGAACTTAATGCCGTATCTAGACTTTTTCAAATTTTCTACAATATTTACAACCATGACCCTATGTATGATACATTAAATTCTCTTTTCTTCATTCTATTTTGTGAAGTAAGTTGATTATATCCTTCAAGTAACCTCATAGGATGGCAAAATACACTACTCTAATATCGCTGTAATGTCCCTATGTAAGACATTAGTTTATAATCCCAACTCTGCATATATTTTCTATATTTTTCCTCAGATATATCTTTATATCCACTTTGTCTCCTTGCTCCTTAATAATCTTCTCCTTTGTGTTTGAAGTCATTTATATATTGTAGTTTCTGAAAGGATGTCTCTATTAGTTTTATTAAATAGACATTACACAACCAAATTGGTCCCTACGGGCCCTAGGGCCCCTATGGACATATGTTTTCATGAAATGCATCAATATGGGTCATAGCCTATGACCCCTTTCGATGCATTGGAATAAACCAACTGGGTACCTAGGGGTCCTAGGGACCCTAGGGACATATGTTGTCATGAAATGCATTAAGAGGGGTCATAGGTTAACCTATGACCCCTTTTGATGCATTACAACCAAAAAAATGGGTCATTAGGGGCCCTAGGGCCCCTAAGGACATATGTTGTCATGAAATGTATTGAGGAGGGGTCAAAGGTTAAACTATGACCCCTTTCGACACATTTGAACCAATGAAATACATCCTTAGGGGTCCTAGGGCCCCTAAGAACATATGTTGTTATGAAATCTGTCGAGATGGGACATAGTTTAGCCTATGACCCCTTTTGATGCACTAGAACCAAACAAATGGGTCCCTCGGGCTCCTAGGGCCCCTACAAACATATGTTGTTAAAAAATGTGTCGAGAGGGGTCATAGGTTAACCTATGACTCCTTTTGACACATTTGAACAAACCAAATGTGTCCCTAGGGGTCCCAAGGCCCCTAGGGACATATGTTATCATAAAATGCATTGAGAGGGGACATATGTTAACCCATGGCCCCTTTCAATACATTGGAACAAATAGGGACATATGTTGTCATTGAATGCATCGAGAGGGGTCATAGGTAAACCTATGAGCCCTTTCAATGCATTTGAACTAACCAAATGTGTCCCTAGGGGTCCTAGGACTACTATGAACATATGTTGTCATGAAATGCATCAAGAGGGGTCATAGGTTAACCGATGACCCATTTCGATGCATTACAACCAACCAAATGGGTCCCTAGGGACAATGCGTTGATAAGGGTCACAGGTTAACCTATCACTCCTTTTAATGCATTAAAACCAACTAAATTGGTGCCTAGGGGTCATAGGGCCCCTAGGGACATATGTTGTCATGAAATGCATTAAGAGGGGTCATAGGTTAACCTATGACCCCTTTCAAGGTATTTGAACCAACCAAATGTGTCCCTAGGGGTCCTAGGGCCCCTAGGGACATATGTTGTCATGAAATGCATCGAGAGGCTTTTGACACATTGGAACCAACCAAATGGGTCGCTAGGAGCCCTTGGGGCCCTAAGGACATATGTTGTCATGAAATGTGTTGAGAGGGGTCATAGGTTAATCTATGACCCCTTTCAATGCATTGGAACCAACCAAATGGGTCTCTAGGGCCCCTAGGGACATATGTTGTCATGAAATGCATCAAGAGGTGTCATAGGTTAACCTATGACCCCTTTCAATGCATTCAAACCAACCAAATACATCCCTAGGGGTCTTAGGGCCCCTAGGGACATATGTTGTCATGAAATGAGTCAAGAGGGGTCATAGGTTAACCATGACCTATGACCTCTTTTGACATAGTAGAACCAACCAAATGAGTCTTTAGGGGTCCTAGGGCCCCTAGGGACATATGTTGTCATAAAATGCATCAAGAGGGGTCATAGGCTAACCTATGACCCCTTTCAACACATTGGAACCAACCAAATTAGTCCCTTGGGGTGATAGGGGCCCTAGGGACATGTTATCATGAAATGTGTCGAGAGAGGTCATAGGTTAACCAATGAACCCTTTCAACACATTCAAACCAACCAAATGCATCTTTAGGGGTCCTAGGTCCCCTAGGGACATATGTTGTCATGAAATGCAACAAGAGGGGTCATAGGTTAACCTATGACCCCTTTCAACACATTGGAACCAACCAAATCAGTCCGTAGGGGTCATAGGGGCCCTAGGGACATGTGTTATCATGAAATGTGTCGAGAGGGGTCATAGGTTAACCAATGACCCCTTTCAACACATTCAAACCAACCAAATGTTAACTTATGACCCCTTTCGATGCATTGGAACTAACCAAATGGACATATATTGTCATGAAATGCATCAAGAGGGGTCATAGGCTTACGACACATTTAAACCAAAAAAATGCATCCCTAGGGGTCCTAGGGCCCCTAGGGACATATATTGTCATGAAATGCATCAAGAGGGCTCATAGGTTAACCTATGATCCCTTTCGATGCATTGAAACCAACCAAATTGGTGCAGAAGCACCTAAAGTACAAGAACATGATAAATTTTAAATTCCTTATTTGATATATTTAAATTCATTTGAGTCATTTATTTTTGAGTTATAAAAGGCTATGAATCCATATTATCAAAAATGTAAAAGTTGCATAAAAAGTTGTAAAATGCAACATTGAGAAAGTTGCTAACAATGCAAAAATGATGTAAGAATATATATGGTTGGTCTTGGGGGTAGTTAGGATGGTTTCTAACTATCAAATGGATATAAATACCATTGTGTGGTCGAACCATATCAATATGTGAGAAGAGGAAATACTTTGATACATCTTTTGTGCATTCTATTGTTGTTGTTTTGATTGGTGTTTTAGTTTTAGTGTTATTTCTAGGCCTTGTACGACCCTATAAAGTCTAGAAACCATGCAATATAGTAATGGATAGATAGAATGATGAATTATCCTTCTCATGATTTTGGTTTTGTTCAACTTTATAAAGAAATGAATGAATTTATGATCATTTTTGTGAAAGTGGGTATTTGCAGATTTAAGATTCCCTGAATACAATCATGTTATAGCATGTGGTACATATACATTTTGGAGATGCACTACCTCTAATAAAATTCATTAGAAATATATGTGAATTATCTTTTATTTCCTTTTGGTTTGAGTCATTTGTATGCAGATTTGTGAAAGTTATTAAGATTTTAGTGAAAATTGGTTATTAAAGGGGTTCAATGGTGTTGCAGACAAAGATTTGACCTTATAGAATGATTTATGAAGTGAAAAAATTAATGGATTATAGATTCAGAGACTAGACTCATATAAGGTAGATTTAAAATTGGTTTTCTTTCAGTTGGAGTCATTTTGTGAAAGGTATTTAATGCCCTAGGTAGGGTTACTAGTTTTATTTCTGATTTATGACAGAGAAAATGGGCCTAAGTATAGAGACTATAACTTTCAATGGATTTTTTTTTGGCTCATATTTGGATATGTTTTAGGATTCCTAATTTGAAACAATTTCACCAAAGGGTTTGTCAAGAAATGATAAGGATTAAAAGTTATGAATAATGGAATCAAATATAAAAATTAGGATATATAAACAACAAAGTACAAACATAGCTTTTTGCAAAGAATAAATAATTTTTATTGCTTTATTTATTATTGAAAGGACCATATAATGCATTGATAATCTTGTTCCAACAAGTTACAGATCATTTTGAATGAGTTTGTCTTTATACTGAATCATTGTCACATTAATTTTGAGTTTGTTGTTGCACATTTCAGTTCTAAATTATTGTATAGTAGGGCTTGAATAAAATGATGTTCATTCCATGAATATAAAGGCCTAATATTCATGGGTAAGTGCACCAAGTTGTGGTGCCAAAAAGGTGACACCACTTTTATTTTTTCTAATTTTCAATAGTGTGCACACGCTATGGCTTGGGTAACCCAAGACATAGCACATACACACTATAGTGCATATGCGCTATAGTACGTACGCACTTTTTAAAAAAAACTAATTTTTATAAATGGGCTACATACCCGCAACCCATTCATTTTAACTCTTTTTTGCTACTTCTCCTCACTACAACGCATATACAGATTACAACAATACAAGTCTTCTACCACCCGCCTTGCCAACATGCCTCCTCACCGTCGAAGTTCGAGATCACGAGTGTGCCTAATGCTATCTAACTTTGTTTGTGCATTGTTTTACATGTTTTTAATATTATTTTGTAGGTTTCTTTCAATTTTACTTTAAGTTTGTTTATTTATTTAGATTTCAATTGATTTCGTATCAGGAAATGTCAATAATGAACTGGCAAATCCCCAAGAAGGTCAAAACCAAAACCCTCAACAAGATCCAAACCAAAACATTCAAGAAGATCAAAACCAAAACCCTCCACAACAAGAACAACAAATTTTGCAACCTAAACTAATTGCAAGACCTCCTCCTAGCACACAAGAATTTTTTTTAAATAAAATAGAAAGAGGCAAAACTGAATCAAAAGCACTCATTGGTAGGTTGAAAGCTTATGGACAAACCAATCCAATGAGAGCACAATTATCATACTCCCTTGAGTCCATTAAGACCCACATAGATTCTATTAGTGGTCAGTTAGATGTTTGGTAGGTTAAGAGGGATGAACAAAAAAGATATTATGCAAACAAATTATCATATCAAGATGTTAAAAATAAAGATATACCAAAAGTTAGGATTTGTGCATTATTTAGAAAGCCTAGTGAACAAGATACTATTAGAGAGGATACTAAATGATTCCCCATCCATTGGTGCATACGCAATGGTATTAGAAATAATTTTTGGGATAGATGGTGGATGGTTTTTGATGCCCCTCCTTGCAATAATTGTGAGGTCCCAATGTATTTCTTAAGGAAATTGTATTATGAGTTTATCCTTGAGGAGATCCCAAATTATTTTGATATATTAGACTCTTAGGATAGAGATGGGGGGTCATCATTTGAGAGGCTGGGGGCATGTTGTGACCCTAATTTAGTTAGGGCACCTGTGGTCAAGCCACAAGGTGAGCATCTGACTATTCCTTCAATTGTGAAGGAACATGTAGATGTTGGGGCTCTAGGGACTATTAGTGCTTTGACATAGACCCTCATTCATTGCACAATTCCATTAGTTGAGGAGCCTTCTACACATTGTGGTCACATGTGCACATCATGTGGATCCTTATGCACATTTGGCAGTCATGCTAGAGATGGTGCAGATGATGGGCTAGTGACTGATTAGTTCCAGAATGAGACATTTGGCATTGACACATAGGTAAATTACAATTATAAAAAACTAATTTTATCCCATTTCATATGTATAGTGAATGACTAATTAATTAGCATGTATTGATATTGTTCAAAATTTAGGGTTAGAGTGTTGGCAGACCTAGTAGCAATCCTTGGCCCCATTTTTTGTCCCATCAATGAGTCCAGAGGTATGTATTGATTTAATAATTGAAATGAATACATATATTTATTAAGTAATCATATGAAGGATTGAGAAAAAAAATTATGCATGTGCATTAGTTCTCTATAGGACCGTCGACATTCACTACAGACTCCGAGCCAAGACATGATAGGATCTTTGTAGAGGTACATTTCTTTCATGTTAATTTAATTCATTTGATTATATTTGTTTCATGTTTCATGTTACACTTAATGTGTATTGTATGACATGCGGCTCTTGACATCTGAGACTCCTCCTCATCTTCGACAATTTTTCGATCGTGGAGTGGTTGCAGCTATGGCTAGTTCACAACCATTGACTAAGGTATGAAATAATTTTCTTAGTTTTAGTTGTTGTTTATAATCGTTAGTATCAAAATTTCTAATGTTATTTATAAGTGATTATATTGATTCAATTGTTGTAGGGTCTTGTCATACCCAATCATCCACGAGCCTTCAAGGTGGATTTTCAGAGTGACTATATGATGGTGGTAAGAAAATAATTAATTTTGTGAGTACATATATTTGATTTCAATGTTTAATAATTATTGATTCATATCTCTCTTTTTTGTATCACCTCAAGTGAGAGAAGAGCCTCAACAAGAGGATGAGTGAGTGTGTGAGGAAGATCCTATCATCATCACTATCTCCCTCCACATGATGATCGAATACCTCTAGAGATTTGTTTCCTTCCTCTTGTGGGAATGAAAAGATATAGTTGATAGACATACATGTATAGGCATCAGCAAACATATATGTTGGATTTTATGTCAGTGGACATATTTGATATACATTTGATGTATATATGACATTTTATATTTGATGTATGACATTATTAGACTTATGACATTATTAGTTAATATATGATATGTTTGTTCATGTATGACATTATTGGTTATCTGATGCAGAGCTCTCAATTATCACCTTAACCAGGCTAACTCAACTCAAATAATTAGTCCTACTCAAAGGTCAAATGGAGTTCTCTGACTTTTTTAATCACTTCCACAACCATACCAATCAAATTTAACTTCCCACTTTTTAATTCCAAACTCTCAAGTAGTAATACCATTCTAGGCCACCTAGTATACCTAGTGCCTTCAACATACCAAAACTCAATTTGGACCTCATTCACTAATCTAAACACCTTAGACCATCTTAACATAGTATATTTTCCATGTTAAAACTCCCCATAAACTTCCATCCTCTCATGTTTCATCATTCTTCTATTACAACCTTTCTAGACCTGCCTTGCTAGTAGCCCTTCTCAACCTAAAATAAGCATTTAATTTCCAAAATTCCCAAAGAACCTATCAATGTTTTGACACTTTTAGATACCCTTTTTGAGGTTATTGAATGGATAACAACCTTAGGTTCCCACCATGTGATTGGTGAACACTTTCATCACCCACTGCCTCTTCATTTAGGCTTAATTAGCCATTTCCTAACAAAGAAACTCCTGTATCCCTTTACTTCCAGGACTCCCCAACCAAAATAGTCTCTAGAAACCTTTTTAAGACTCAGTATTATCAAAATTCCAAGGTCCCACTAGTCATCAAACTCATTTCCTAGCAAACCCTTATTTCTAGGTTCATTAATTGAGGGTTTTAGAGAACACACTCTTCCCTATAATACACCACCTCAACACTAGTTCCATCACCACAAAATGCACCCAAATAGATCATTTGAACCATCATTTACCTTCTCCATCCATCAATTCATTCCTAGCTATGACTTGTGTGGGACTAGTTTCCATTAATCAATAATTTCCTACAATTTTTGGTGCTTCAAACACTTATTCTTCAATCCCTGCACATGTTCATTTTTTCAAAATGATTTATTTTACATTTGACTCACCACACCAATCACAAAAGACACATTGGTGGGTGATTCAAAGCATTTTATGAAAACCTTGCACTAATGATTGTCTAAAGTCACAATACAGACACAATCACGTTTAACAATGAATTCCTTAGTCTTGTCACCGACCATAAAAACTCAAAGAATTATAATAAATTGTATATGAAACCAAAATAATAATTTTCACATCAAGATCTACTTGCCAAGTATGTTTGTAGTCTATTTATGTTGACTATACCCTGCAGAGACCTCCAAAATTGCAGAGAATTAAGTTTTATTGCTCATAAACTTCATTTTTAGTCTCATATATTATGAATCATATTCCTCTCCACACCACCCCATGGATTCCATCCAAAATAGACATAAAACTCCAAAAACAAATGAGAATAACCACTAACTACTTCTAACTGTCCCCAATAGTCATAACTGACTGTTCACTAACAAAACATATGAAAATGTTGTCAAGTTGACAACAAAGTTGTCAAATCGACAACTCAACATTTCTAAAACTAGTCTAAAGACTCTAAAAAAATTTTAAAGACAACCTTTACTAACTTCTTACTTCTACTCCCTAATCCCATCCTTCAGCCATTTGTGGCTATATTGACAATATTTTGTCCATTTTGTAGTTTACATCTTTTTGTGCAACATTTATGCATATTTTGTATATTATCCTTGAATGACCTATTAATCCTCCATAATATTACTTTGATGAATCAAATTCATTACATTTGACTATTATTAAATGACTTTTAACTCCTTAAACCTCACTTGTGCCATTTTGGCCTAAGTTTGCCCATTCTTGGCAATGTATTAAAAATTTGACAATTTCATGCTTCCCTTACATTTTAATGGCTTCAATAGCCATGGTTCATCATCAAATGACTTTACATATCTTCATTAGGCATTGATTGCCTTTGGTACCTTCATGGTCTCTTTCATAGGTCCTGGTGTACCCTGTAGTTTCATGTGTCCACTTGGTCCCCCTGCACCATTATCATAATATATTATATGTTCCTTCATGTATGACATTATTGGTTAACATAATATATTATATCTTCATTCATGTATGAAATTATTGTTTATCATAATATATTATATGTTTGTTTATGTATGACATTATTGGTTATCATAATATATTATGAGGTTGCATGGGTACTTGTACCCACACCCTTGGTACTCGTACCCACGTACCCAAGTACTGGGTACTCGGTGGAGAGCATCATAGCTAAGGACCTTGATTAAGCTTTTAGAATTTTTTTTTGATTTTTTTTTGTGTATCAGCTCATTGCTTATCAAGCTTAATTCAATACCTAATCAGTTTGAAACTTTGATAGAATATTGATTAACAATAAACTTTGTCACTATTTAAGCATAAGTTTATCATTTCCAATATGTCAACATCATATGATTTATAATCTTGTTCATTTTTAAAGTTTTCCTTCTCTATTATTTGTTTATCAAGCTTAATTCAATACATAATCAGTTTGAATTTTTGATACAATATTGATCAACAATAAACTTTATTAGTGTTAAAGCCAAAAATTTATCATTTGCAATATGTCATTTTCATATTGAGTTATGATCTTCTTCTTCATGTTTAAAGCCTTCCTTCTATGTTATGCATCTAAACATTTATCATAAATTTTTATTACAAACATATAACAAATCTAAAACTAAAAACAATACATTACATTTGCAAACTTTATCACTATTCTTGATTTGAAAAATCATTCTCATGACTCATAAATTCAGGTTTTCTATAAAAATAAAAGTATAATTAAAAATAAACTTTGACATACCCAAGTACCCCCATCCCCTATTATAAAAAATAACTATACCCATACTCATACTCATACCCATACCCGTACCTTAAGTACCCCAAGTACCCCATCCTCGTGCAATCTTGTATATTATATGTGGATATTGTTGTTTTCTATACACCTATAGTGTGGCCTCAAAATCACCATATATCACTAGTGTATTGACATTTATGCAAAAATATTTGAAAGTCTTTGTTGAATTCTCTATTCATGCTAGGTGAAACTTATAAATTTATTCTAATAGAGTTCAACATTGAAAAATAGGAGTAAATTTAATAATTTTCCTCAAACTACCAACCTACCACAACCTAAATGGCATTTGGAGCTCCCCTTCATAGCTTTAGAACTGTGATTGTTCCTTTGTGGTTATCCCTTTATGAACTAACTCACAACTTTACAGTTCATTATACTATTTGATTGTGAGTCATCTTGCATGTACAAAACTAGGTGTTTTGTTAAAAGATCCTTGAAATATTTTAATTTATTAATCCTACTATAAATAGTACTAAATGTCCTCTATTATATTACACATGATTACTAGATTTATTAAGATTGTTGTCTCGCTGTGTCCTTTTTTGTTAAATTTGCTATCATATGATCCATTAAATTAGTTCTTATATACCTCTACCATAAAGGTTCTCTAATGCAAAGGATAATATGGATCCAAGGCCCAAATAACAAAATGAAATCAAGTCAACAATCTTCTTCAATGCCCAATCTTAGTGACCCTAAGATAGCTTCAATAGGTAAAATATCAAAGAACACTCAAACAAGACTCAAAGTGTAGTCCAATGGCCTCAAAAAATTTAATTCAAAATTTTATAAAGGTTTACAAACTTCTATCCAAGGTTTCATACTTAATCTTCCAAAACTCACCAAACCAGTCCTAATAGCCTGCATTGTAGCCCTGCAACAGCACTCAAAAGGCTTTTTCTTCAACTTTTCCCAAAAAACTAGGAAAATAAATCATATATTTGAGTACCCTTTATGGAGTACCTTAACATACCAAAAGGAAAGGGTAGGTTTTTTTGAAAGTATATGATTTTCCTCACTATGTGACCCCAAAAAGCATAAAAAATGGGTGATTTTACAAAGAAACTATATCACAAAAATATCACCAGCCTTCCAAACTTGGAAAATGTCATTAAATGGTTCAAAACCTCTAAATCCAAGAGGAAATCAACCCAACACACTTGTAACATCAAAAACCCCAAAATACCTCTCTTAAACCCTTAACTTGAGGGTTTCTCCAATCTCCCTTCTCCAAACACTTCTAGACATACTTGGTGGTTGATTCACCATGAGTTTGAAAATATATTGTCAACCAAAACATAAAAATGTTTTTCCCTTACGGCAAATCTCTCACAGCTACTCCCTAACTATCATTTCCCTTAGGGAACACTCTGCTCCAACTAGTGATCACTCCACTTCTTCAATATGTCTGCAAACATGTTCATTATTAACTATGATACATAGTTAGTATTCATCCTTCCATGGGTCATAGGCCTTTGGGTCCATGGAAAGGTTATTAATTACAAGTAAATCTTCAAAACAAAGTAGACCTAGTAAAATTAGTCAATTTGTTGTAGGTGTAGGAACAATAATGTAAGATGACTCTCAAATCATTCCAAACCTATGATGTATTTTTCCAATGCCTTATTGAATCCTCTAAACACTTCAATCAAAAATATTTTACATGAAAAATGTAAAGAAACTTCAAGGAAATCAATGCATTTGTTGTCACAGTCTAGATTACACCAATCAAAACATAAAGAACTATGAGTTAGATTGAATCACAATGCATTCAACTAGTGAATGATTGCTTTTAGATTTCTCAGTATTCCAACATGAAAGTAGAACCAAAAAAAAAGTATTGAAACCCTTCAAAAATGCATAAGAATAATAGATTAGCATATTTAAACTTCTATTTTATTGATTCCCTATTCTTGTCGTACACTTCCAGACATTATACCCGTACAAAAGGAGTTGTATACAATATAATAAATCAAAAATCAACTTCCCTAACCTCTTACAACTGATTATATTAGTTGAATTTTTTAAACATTAAAATACTACTTCCCCCCCTAAACTGGCTACTAACCATTAACTTTGGATATTTAAACTTTTAAGCTTTTAAAAATGCTTAAAACCTTGTTAAATTGGATTTTTAAGAACTCCAAATGTTTTCCATAACCTAGGAGACTTAATAGCATCACTCTTATAACTTGAACCTATCCTAAAACATCTATTGGACACTAATGGTCCAAATTACATTTATTTAATCCTTTTAAGGATATAAATTCATTCCTAAATTCAAATGCCACTTCATGGCATCAAACCATTATAGAAGCCAACACATTATAATTTATTGGATTTACATCATTTAGAACCCAATAGTCTTTCTTGGAACATTGATCTTCATTAGGAAACTTCGAAGTCTTCATAGTATTCTTTTGTAACTTGACTAGCTTCATGAATTGCTTGTTTATCCTTAGTGCCCCTACACCATTCTCCATGCTTTTTACCATATGACTATAATCTATGTGATATAGTAGTAAACTAGATTTAAAGAGGTTTTTCATTATACTTTAATCAATCATTGATCTCAATTGGACACCTCTATTTGATTTGCACATAACTACTAAATAGGCTTCTCACATGTACTTTTTCACTTGTTTGGACCGAGCACTATTGTTACGCTTAGTTGAAAGAAAAGTCAGAATGATTTTAAAGATTGTCATGATCATACTTTGCCACTTGAAATTCTTTTACTTATTCCATATACATAGGAACTGATTCAACTTTCTTTAACCCTACCACAAAGCCCTAGAAATGAACATGAATATTAAGTTTAATACCATGTCATTGTTTTCATGGAAATTAGCATTTTGATAAAGATTTAAGAGTTTTTCTAGAGATGTTGATAGTTACACTACTACAAAGGTTTAAAAAGTTGTTCATCACACTCACTATTGTTTCCTTGAATATTTTCCTTTGATCTCATTCCTTCATAATGCCCTTACCTTATGCATTGATTATCATTAACATTGTCTCTATAGTGACGCATTGATTATTCCTTCATAAACACTCATAATGATGCAAAATAGTGATCTGTATCATTCCTTTGATAGTTTTGACACAATCTTATAAACCTATGGCACATTAGAATATGTTTCATATTAAGCCTACCTCTAATAAACCCTTAAGATCGTGAGTTATGACAAGGAGGAAAAGTTATGAGCTCTTTATAATCTTATCCTTCTACACATCACACCATGCTTTCTCCATGATATTTTAAATGTGGGAGAGATAAATAGAAACTTATGAACTCTTGTAAGCCCCTTAATGTGTCATTATCTTTGTTAGGTATGTTTTAGTTTGGCATGCGTGAGAACATTTGAGTGCTTAATGGGATGGGAAGAGGTTGGGGCTAGTGTTTACCTAGCCACCTAGAGCTAATGCAATAGACAATTCGATCCCAAGAGGAAAGGAGAGAGAGATTTGGCAATTGGCAACTTTATACTAGCTAACACTACAAGTTTTAGCATCGCCTGATATGGCATTGCAAAATCAAAATAGAGTAAGATCTCCAAAAAGAGAGAGAGGTTACTATAGGTCTCCACAACACAGTCCTATAGGAACTAGAATCACATCCATACCTCGCACAAGCTTTGAGATATGCCCTTTCAAAGGTCACTTCCCTATGGCATTTAGTGACCCTTAGGGATGTTTCAATTTGGCATGCTCGAGATCAATTTGGTGTGCTTAAGAACATTTGAGCATTGATCAAGATAGAACAAGATTAGTGATAGGGTTTACCTAGCCACCTAGAGCTAATAGAATAGATAGTTTGATCCCATGATGAAAGGTGAGAGAGATTTGGTTGTTGGCAACTTTGTACTAGCCAACACTACAAGTTTCAGCATCACCTAAGATGGCGTCACAAAATCAAAATAGAGTATGATCTCCAAAATGTGAGAGAATTTATTGTAGGTCTCCGCAACACAGTCCTATAAGAACTAGAATCAAATCCATACCTCACATAAGCTCTGAAATATGCTTTGTCAAATATCACTACCCTATGGAATTTAGTGACCCTTAGGGACATTTTGGTTCAGCGTGCCTGAGAATGTTTGAGAACTAAATGAGATGGGATGAGGTTGGGGATAGGGTTTACCCACCCACTTGGAGCTAACAAAATAGATAGTTCGATCCCACGACGAAAGGTGAGAGAGATTTGGTAGTTGGCAACTTTGTACTGGCCAACACTATAAGTTTTAGCATCACCCAAGATGGCATCACAAAATAAAAATGGAGAATGATCTCAAAAAAAAGAGAGAGGTTATTTTAGGTCTCTACAACATGGTCCTATAGGAACAAGAATTGCATCCATACCTCTTGCACGAGCTCTGAGATATGCCCCATCAAAGATCACTTCCCTATGGCATTTAGTGACCCTTAGGGATGTTTTGGTTGGGCATGCTTGAGAAAATTCAAGTGTTGAATGAGATAGGAAAAGGTTGGGGATAGGGTTTACCCACCCACCTGGAGCTAATAGAATAGACAGTTTGATCCCATGACCCTTTTTCTACTAAGTTGCAAATTTGAGCAACTTTTACAACTTTCAACAACGCAACTTTGCACAAAAGGTGCAATTTTTACATTTTTCACTTGATTACAATTCTATGATTTGGAAAAGGTTTGGAAAAAGTAAAATAAATTATTTCCAAATGCTCAGCCCTTCACCAATTGCCAAACTCCTGCAAAGTTGTCAGCATTTTTGCAATTTTGCTTTCACAACTTTTGCAATTTTTTGTAATTTTTGACATCTTAACTCCTAGATGCCTAAAACTTAACCTAATGACCCTAAGGACCTTTGTAACCTTCTAAGAAAAATAAAAAATATTTTTTTCCTTGAAAAATCACCTATATTGCTCATTTTTATGCCTAAAAAGTGGCCCATGGTGTAACAACAGAGACTTGGTCCAAAACAACCATACCTCATCTTTTGATATGTTATAGAGGAACGAAATGGGTATCCTAATATTCAATTTATTTTCTTGATGTTATGGTATAATTTGGAGAAAAATGCAAGAGGAAAACATTTTATTGAAGAGGACAATATTTTATGCATTTTTGTCTTTTTACATCATCACAAATGGAAGAAATGAGGAAGGAGCCTACTGTGATCAACTTGACCAATGAGCTAGTGTTTTTCATGAGTTTGAGTATAATAATCTATCTTTTGTTATGATTGAGTTCAATATTTTAGTTTTCTTGTTGATTAGTGTTGAAAATGATTTGGGATTTGAGTTAGTGATGATATGAAGGCTCTAAATGGTATTCATACTTCTTCTTCTTTTTTGGTGTAGGGGCACCAAGTGGACACAGAAACTACAAGGTACACCAAGATCTATGATGTAGAGCCCTCCATTATCACCTTAAATAGGCTAACTCAACTTGAGGATTCAACAAGAAACTTGGAATCAACTCAAGGAATAAGTCCTACTCAAAGGTCAAACAGAGTTCTCTAACTTTTTAAGTCACTCCCACAACCATACCAATCAAGTTCACCTTCATAGTTCCTTATTCCAAGCTCTCATTTCACCAACTCCATCCTAGTCCACATAGTGTACCTAGTGCCTCCAACACACCAAAACTCAATTCTAACCTCAACCATTGATCCTAACATGTTAGACCATCTTAACATAATACATTTTTCATGTTCCAACTCCCCATTCATTCCTATCAACCCATCTTTCACCATTCTTCAACTATGGCCTTCTAGGCCTATTTAGTAGCCTGCCAACACTGAAATCAACATTTCATTCCCAAGATTCTCAAACAACCTATGAATGTTTTCACACTTTTGAATACCATTTTTAGAGATATTAAATTCATATCAATCTCAGTTTCTAACCTTTAGATTGGTGAAGACTTCCTTCACAACCTACCCTTCAATTAAGCCTAATTAGCCCTTGCTCAAAGAAGAAAATTTTGTATCCCTTTACTTCCATTACTCCAAAACTAAAATTAGTATTAGGAAATGTACTAAATACAAGGATTTTCAAGTTTTTTTAAGTATCGATGCATATCTATGCACACTTCCACCAAACCCTCATTTCTTGGGCTAGAAATCAAGGGTTTTAGAAAAATTACCCTATCAAATCACTCACAACTCTAATGAAGGTTCAAAAACCTTAAAATTCATCTCAATAAACCATTCCAACCATTATATAGCCCCTCTAATCATTCAATCATTCCCAACCATGATTGGTATCAAAACAAGTAGTAGTTTCTACAACAAACATCAACAAACAGTGATCCTCCAAGGTCCTTACTTCATTTTCTTGCAATAGAACATGCCATTTCAGTGTATTGTTACATTAATGAACCCCCTCCCACCAAGTTATAGTCACCACAAGGTGAGAGGGTCACTCCATGTTGTTGGCTACAAATCTAAAAGCCAACTATACCTAGAATGCCAGTCACTTGCACAATAGTCCCTTGCTTTAACTTAAGAAAAGGAAATCAAGATAACATAACACCAAAGGAAATGTCTTAATGACCCCAAGAAATGAACTTACAACATTATATAATACAAATTACATTCAATCCAAAATACAACTTTTTGTTGCAATGACTGTCATGGGACAGTGAACACTATGAAATGTAGAGAATTAAATTTTTATTGCTGCAAACCATTGCAAATTTGTATCAATTCTTATCCCTCAGGATTCCCTCTTCATTACCATGTTTATCTTCCTGAGATAGACTCTACACATCATTAAAATGACAATAACTACTTCCTAACTATCTCTAACTGTCTACAATAGTGTACTAACTTAACATATGAAAATGTTGTCAAGTTGACAACAAAGTTGTCAAATTGACAACTCAACATTTCTAACTAATCTAAAGACTCTAAAAAGGTTTAAAGACAACCTTTAATAACTTATTACTTCTACTCCCTAATCCCATCCTTTAGCCATTTGTGGTTATATTGACAATATTTTGCAATTTACATCTTTTTGTGCAACATTTAAGCATATTTTGTATATTAACCTTGAATGACCTATTACTCCTCCATACTATGACTTTGATGAACCAAATACATTACATTTGACTATGACATTAAAATTCAATGACTTTTAACTCCTTAAACATTAGTTGTGCCATTTTGGCCTAAGTTTTTCAATTCTTGGAAATGTATTACAAACATTCAATGACTATGACATTAACATTCAATGACTTTTAACTACTTAAACCTCACTTGTGTCATTTTGGCCTAAGTTTGTCCATTCTTGGCAATATATTACAAAATTGACAATTTCATGCTTTCCTTTCATGCTTCAGGTTTGTGGGAGAAGATGGGGTCTATGATGGAGAGGTGGCAAGGGAAAATGGTGGATCCAAGGTCCAAATACAAACTCAATCAAATGCACAATTGAATCTAGTGACCAAAAGTGCCTTCAATAAGTGAAATGGTAAATTATCCACCAAAAAGTCTTATGATGTGATCCAATAGCCCTAAAATATTAAATCAATGGTACTCGAATAGGTATCATACTTTCTTCAATGGTTTAGACACCAAAACTTCAACAGTCCTCAAACTAGGCCTAATAGCATGCCTTGTAGCCCTACAACAACACTCACAAGGATTTTTCTTCAACTTTTTCCAAAACACTAGGAAAATAAATTATATATTTGACTACCCTTTATGGATTAAATTAACATATTAAAAGGATATGGTAGGTTTCTTTGAAAGATATATGACTATTTTCACTGTTTCTCAGATTTTTAAGGCCTAATTCTCATGCATTTACAAAGGAAGTGCTAACCATTCAAACTCCCAGGCTCCAAATCTTTGCATAGTGTCATAAATAGGTTAAAATAAAATTAATATGAATTCAATTTGACTCCAAGAGGTTTCTAGGTACCAAAGCCCCAAATTGTGCCCTCAAAACCCTTAAATTTAGGGCTTCCTCAATGTCACACTTCCCAAAGTTCCTTGCAACATATAAAGGTTGGAACACCTTGTATGAAACATTTTTATACACATTCCATCATAAAATAGTGCCCTTTTTTGGCCAAAACTCTCTAACCTTTAGCCTATCCTCCAAATTCACTTAGTTTCTTGGTCTTCTTTATGGTGATCACCACATAAATTAATCAAACTTGCATTTCCAAGATTAGTAAGATACTGTACATGTTAAATTGATATTATGTATGTTAATAAGATGCCATTCTATGAGAATTAGAGTGCCACATTCATAGTGTGAAATCTACACAAAACTATATTAAAATCATATTTTCGAAAGACTGAACAGTACCAAAATGATTAATAGTGGTTGTAGTAGGGTTTTTAGAAAATGAAATAATTCAAAGAGATGAAATATGAATGATCAAAACATTTTCCAAGAAAATCCAATTAATAATAACTTTGAATCATACCAAAAAAACCCTTTAACTTTGCAAGAAGTTAGATTTTTTTATTCAATTTGTTGTAGCAGTCTGTACCATGGATTCTCTACTCGTACAATGGATTTGTGAAATATTTAATAAACTCCTATCAAGTACCCCAACCTATCCAAATTGGTTTGACGGTTTAATTTGGCTTAAAACAATAAAGAAACTAATTCCCTCCTAAATATCCATGACCATTATAATTTGAAAATTCAAATTTATAACTTTGTAACTTTTGAATTTTTTAAATTGTTAAGTGATGAAACCTTACCAAATCATTTAAATGGACTTATTAACCTATTAAAAAGACTATTTTATCCTATTTGAAACTTTTAACACTTAATTCTATCTTATACTCCAATTTTAGCCCTAAGGCTTGTTAGGCCTTTTTGTACTTATTGCAAAATTATTACATAGATTAACCTTGTAGGTCATTATAGGCTCCAACATACTCCAATCGATGGCATTGGTTGTCTTCATGTTCACTGATGCATTTTTGTGCTCCAAAGGTTATTGAACTCCTTACGTGCTCTAGGTGCCTCTACACTAGTCTATTTAGAAGTTCTTCCACATGATTGGTGAGTCAAATGAATAATAGATCCTTTTAATATAATGAATATATGCAGGGATTTGAGATGAAGCCATTGTGGAACCCAAAAAGATGGGAAATTGTTGATTAAGGGAAACTAGTCCCATACCAATCATGGTTGGGAATGATCTCAGGGATGGATAGGGTAACCAAGGTTTAGAAAGGTCTTTTTAGAGGGATTGTAAGGTGTTTGAACCTTGTTTAGAGCTGTGAGTGAATTAGAGGGGTATTTTCTAAAAAACCCTTGGTTTCTTGTTCAAATAGTGATACTTTGGGAGTTTGATAATATTGTGTCTTAAGAGGTCTAGAATGACTATTTTAGGTTGGGGAGTCTTGGAGATTAGTGGAGGATAGAGTTCTTTTGTTGGGGTAGGCTAATTAGGCCTAAATCCATGTGCAATCAACAATAGAAAGGTTCACCAGTCAAGAGGTGAAGATTTGAGATTGATATGGGTTTTATAACTCCCAAAAGGGTATTTGAAAAGTTAATTACTTTAATAGGTTTTTTGGAAACATTTCATGGAATTTTTAGATTTCTATCTGGACAGGGCTACTAAATAGGCCTAGGTGGGCTTAAGTCTGAAATGGTGAAAGGTGAGTTGGTTGGAGTTGGTGAAGAGTTGGATCATGGTAGATAGGCCATGAAAAGGTTATCCAAGGTGTTAGGATTAGTGTGAGAAGCTTGATTGGATATTTGGTATGTTGGAGGCACTAGGTACACTAGGTGCACTAAGTAACCTAGGAGGGTATTGGAGTTTGAATAGATTTGATTGAGACAATGAGATGATGAACTCATGAGCATGGTTGAGCAAGTGAACTACCAATTCAAAGAACTCCATTTGATCTTTGAGTAGGACTAATTCCTTGAGTTGATTCCAAGTAATATTGTTCAATCCTCAAGTTGAGGTAGCCTATTTGAGGTGATAGTGGAAGGCTCTATATCACTGTTCTTAGATCATGTTAATGGTTCACATTGATTGAGGACACCAAATTTTTATTTATTTGGTGGTTTTTTGGTGTTTCTTTATTTAGGGTCTAACTGATTTGATGAAGCAATAAGTTGTGATTTTTGGTGCTACTTTGGTGATACCATTACATGCTTTTGTTTATTAATTTGAGTCCTATCCAAGTCTTGGATAACTTGATTTGGATAACATTACTGATTAAACATACTATTTATATCTTTTATTGTAATAGGCATTAGCCAACCTTGTTTATGTTTAATCTTTGTAACATGTATAAATGAGATAACATTTCTATAATTCAGAGTATGTTAAGTATGCATAGGATGTGCAAAGGAAATATATATTGTATTCAATTTTTGAAAGTTGCATAGAAACATTTTTTTTCTTTAACATTTCTTATTCAAAATAACATCCTAAGGGCCCTAGGACCTAAATTATCCTTATTTAAGGTATTTCTACCTATTTTCCTATATACTAAATGCCCTATAGGTCTTAAGGACTCAAGGTTTATAGAAACACCAATGAGTCTCAAGCCTTTACAAATGGGTTGATATCAACTTGAAACTAGTCCTAACATTCTAAAACATTATAACCTCCATCATGAGCCACTTAGGAAGGTAGTTCTATGAAGGATCACTGCAATGTCTTGTGAAATGCCTTGTAGTGTCTTTGTAGAAACTATTTTAAAAGGTAACGGGTATGTTAAGCAATTTGAGAAGTTTCCAATACCTATGCATGTTATTCATATATTTTTGAAGTGAAGCCCAACACCCAAAGTCTACTAATCAGTGCATGCGCGTGATCTCCATGCATTCTACATTTTTAGGAAAAATAAGTCAAATGCATACTCAAGTTTAGTTTAAAACCAAAAATAGTATTTTGGAGTTTACATACCAAAGGTTTTTCATTTTAAATCCTTGCACCTATATTTGATGATATCCCTATTTGGTCTTTATCTGTTATAGTTTTCACTTCCTTAGCTCCCTTAGATTTTCTTTCACTTCCATTTGTAGGTGTGTTTGTAGATGCAACTTGTTTACTCTTTTTTCTTTTTCCTCCTTCAATTACAAACCAACATTACAATCACAATAAATGCTAGAAAAAAATTAAGAAATATTGTAAAAGTTGTAAACATAGGAACCATTTTATGGAAGAGTTAATTGATTGTCTATATATTCTTAATTCTTGCAAAATCAATCAATAAACATTTTATATCCTAAAATATCAAAATTTCCATTTTCTTTTAGTAGACCTAAATAGTCTTTAGGTTCTCTCAACTTATACATTGGCTAAAAAACATTATCCTTAGAGAAAACTATATGTGTAACTGCCCCATTATCATCAGATCGAGACCTATATTCTATCATACTTTTTGATGATTGTGATCCTCTACAATCCCAAGCATGAGATGATTAACACACAATGGTACTTGAACAAAAAACACAAATAAACATTAAGGATGTGAATTGATAATACCTTTTCACAGATGATTTTGGTATCTCACTCTTTATCACTGGTGCTTCGACTTTATTAGCCCTCTTCTTTGGTCACCTCCAAATGAATAATTAGCATAGTAAAAAATCTAAGATAAGATTAATCCACTAAAATTATAGAATGAAAAAAATTGAATCTAGCTTGTCATTAAGAATTATCCATTTGTACAAATCCTTGCTTTCTAAGTTGTATGATAACCCTTGCTTGATGAGTATTGGAAACTTCTCCCATTGTATCCTTGCTTTCGCTAGTTTGAAGTTTCTGGTTACATGCATACAATCATGAATTTACATTAAAAAGTATTCACATTCTAACAATTTTCATGTTCTTTCATTACATTTTGATCTAAACAAAAAATTCTAAACTTTCACTTATTCGAATGACTAATTTGAAACTAGGTCCTATTAAAGAATTTAATATAAATTCAAATAATGTATCTAGATTCTAAAAAAATCAAAACATAAAATTTGTGATTTAAACTTATCTCATCACTTACACATAATAACAATACCCACCTTGTCATGTGGACAGTCTAGGGGGAGAGGTTGCAACATAGTATTTGGATCCAATTTAATCTAATGAGCCAACTAGATTTGTTCTACATTTTAATGTCTTAAGTATTGCCTCATGGTTTGACTCACAAAATTTTCAAAGAATCTTGTTATGTGGTTTTACACTATATTTTATCAAGTGGACATTTGATGTGACAACAAGATTTGAATAATGAAGAATCTTCCTCTCTGTTTGCCAATCCTCGAATAAACACAAGTTAGGGTTCTTCATAGAATATCATCTAAGCCATGTGCTGATTACAACCACTGCACCAACATGGTACTCTAAACCTTCACCATCTATAACTGAATGATCCAATTTTTGTTCGGCTTGGACACAACAACACAAATAATAATTTGTCCCTTCTTCATTGTCTTCAGGTGTAATAACAACAAAAACATGGCTTGCAATGACAAATGTACAAAATGTGGTCATTAATTTAGAAAATACTTAGGTAAAAGTTATAAAGTTACATATTGAAATTAAAAAGATATATAAATATATAAATATATATATATATATATATATATATATATATATATATATATATATATATATATATATATATATATATATATATATATATATATAACCAAGTTGCACTACATTAGACAAGTGGTCAAAGTTAATAGACGAATCCATCTCTACATTTCCAGTGCTTGTGGGGGACGATAGGTGTCAATTAGGTCCAAAACTTGTATATCACATTTGTCCACCCATTTAGTTGACTCACAATCATCCCAAATTTCCTCTACAGATGATGGACAATAGCATGCCATTTTTCATGTGTGGATACTATGTGAACTTGCATCAGAGCTTCTAAAAGAGTGCAACTCACCGGATCCTATTAGTGTACAATAATCCTCATATGGTGCAATCTTAGTATTATCTATCAACCCAAAAAATCTATGAACCATAGACTCACCTTCCTTACTTGGACCCATTGTAGCATTACACCACTGGATGATGGATTTTGCATCTATCAATATTGCTCCATCTTTGTACTTTAGTTCTTCATGAGCTAAGGCTCTTTTGATGCATACACCTACACCATCGTGCTCTCCCTTTCCATGACCAGCCTCTGTGAAATTTCACATATATTGAATTCTACACAACCTGTGCATCTTGCTCAACCAATAGAATATTCGTGCATTCTTGAATTGAGATGTGCAATTTTCTGACCAAATAATGTGCTAATGATATGTTATGCCCCTGTTAGCCAAATCTCCATAAAATAGTTGAAAACAACCATATATAAACTCTTTAGAATATGATTGATCATCACTGATGTAAAAATGGTACTCCCTCAAAATCTTCCTATCATCCTCTATACTTGTAGGTGAATGCATGAATGTTATGTGAACGAATATGGAAACCTATTGAGAAGTATAATACTTTTTTTGAACCTCATTTTGTTGTTGTAGTGTGTAGTTCTCTATGAAATCTAGAACTGAAACAATGGTATCTAGTGGAAATGTATCCTTGCACAACTTGAATTGAAAATCTATCCATTGAGTTCTATGTGCATGACTTGCATACTCATAAATAATATTTTCATGAAAAATCTTCATGAACTCATACACTAGAATCTTTTCAATGACTAAATCACATCTTTTACCCTATTTCTCATCTTTTAGAGCATATGTCATTGCCTTAAATTTTTTGTAATCTACTATTTCATTTCCAATTGCATGTGTACTATCCATTTATTGACAAGTAGATAAAAGTTGCAAAGAACCACAAAATAAGCATGTACCATCCAAGCATAATGTCTTGTAAAATTTTTGGTCATCTCCTATTTCACATGAAATGTTGGATATGAATTCCCTTGAAGATCTTGGTGGCTCATTCATGTTGTAATTCTGCAAAACAAACTAGGAATGCAAAAATGCACATATATGCCTAAAAACATCAAAATGGTTAGAAAATTCAATATGTATCTTACAACAACAAGTTGTGCATGTGTGATTTATCTTCACATAAAAAGGTTTACATATCTCAAAAAATCTTTGACTTATTCATATTTGAAGATACATACCAATAAATATTGCAAAAAATTGTGTCTGAGTTGAGTCCAAAAAATGTTTCGCATGTGGGTCATGACTTTGGCTACCAATCCTCCTTCTTACAACATCTCTTTGATTATGGGAAACACGTGTGTTGTTTTTTGAAAAAAATTCGATCAATGATTTCAAAGCTTCACTAATTTCTATATCCTTTCATGGTAGTCTAGTCTATCACTAAATGTCCATAACTCATTTTTTGTTGGATCTTCCAATCTCTCATGCCTTAGCATGGTTCTCCTTAGAGTGCCTCTACCAATTTTTAATGTTTTTCTTGTCTTTCTCATGAGTCAAGATTTCTTCATTTGGCTTCTTACTATTTTCAATATAAGTACTCATCTTGTGATATTACTATCTTTGGTGTGTGATTTAGAATCCACTTTGTCTTAAGCACTCAGTAAATTCTTTATAATATTTTTTCATTTGAATCGTCCATCATTCTTAGCCCAAGAATCTTCATGATAGGCCTAAATTTTAAATTCCTCATCATTTCAAAAAATAATTGGCATTGACCTATAATATATAATATCAATCAAATATTTTGGTCTTCTAAGATGAATTCTAGAAGGTGTTATAATCTCTTCCATTCCCTCAAGATTTTGAACATTAACATAAAGTTTAGTGTATTATGTACCTTGAACCAAAGATGATGTGCATTGGCAATGAGTTACAAAATATGGAATATCACCTACTTGGTGTGTTGATGTTGTGCCTTCAACATGATATGATGGAGTGTGTACATCATCAGATCTACAAATTAGTGTCTCTTCAACATGAGAGAATGATATGATTCCAACATTGGAAGATGGTGTAGCTTCACAATTCAATTGTCTTCTTGAGTGTAACAGTCTCATTTGTTCTCTTTGTCTTTCCAATTCTTCCTCTTTGTTTCTTTGTATTGTTGGTTCTTTATCTTCTTCGAAAGTTAATTCTTCATTATTGCTTTGCAATTTTCTTTGTTCACGTAGTAGTTTCATTTTATCTCTTTTAATTGCCAAATATTGTTGGAATTAAATGTAGAGTAACTGAGAGGGCGCATGAATCAGTTACTTACAAAAATTAATCCACAGATCCCTTAGATGTCTTAAAGATCCAGTTACTACTGATACTCGATAAACATAACAAAAATGTTTTAACTTAGTAAATTAAATTGTTATTTATCTTCAAACAAACATGCATGCAATTGAAAAAAAAATGAACACAAGAGACACTAGATTTAATGTGAAAACCCAATATGGGAAAAACCACCAAGTAACTAGTTACCAATTTTTCAGTCTTCTAAAGTGAGCCCTATTACGAGCCAACCCTGTTAAAGGTTACAATACACACTATTAGGTGTGACCCTGTTAGAGGATTTAATCACCTTGTTAGGAGTGGCCTTGCTAGAGGTCTTTAGAACAATTCAACTGAACTGTCACCTTGTTAGAGGATTTACAAAATGGTTGTTAAACCAACTCTATTAAGAGATTTGAAATCACTACTACAATGGTTAGAAAGAAACAATGAAATGAACTGAACAAGATGCAACTAAATTTGCTGACTACAGGTCTTTGTTCAGCATTATTAGATCCTCCTTGATCAAATATGGCTCTATTGCTCCTCAATGAACTGTGTTCATCCTTCGGATTCGCTTCCACAATAATCAGTCTTCATATCACATTAATTCCATACACACACATGTCCCACTTAGAATTCACAACTTGACCTCTTAATTATACCATTCAGATTGTCAAGTCAACTCATTCACATGTTACATTTACCAATAAATCATACATTAGTCAGCTAAAAATATTACTCTAAACAAATAAACAATATTTCATAAAATAATGAAATCCTTTACTGGCCGACCCTACTTGGTAAATACTACTTCCAAAAATTTCTTAAGTTAACCTTCTTGACTTGATTAA
Organism: Cupressus sempervirens; assembly: GCA_028749045.1. Taxonomy (NCBI): domain Eukaryota; kingdom Viridiplantae; phylum Streptophyta; class Pinopsida; order Cupressales; family Cupressaceae; genus Cupressus; species Cupressus sempervirens. The sequence goes on from CM053783.1 coordinate 362,956,818, forward strand.
CATTGCAATATCCATAAAATCCTTTGCCTATTGAGTTTACTTGGTAAGAACTGAATTCTTTCATGAGAGCTCAGTAAGAACTACTTCTACCACATTTCCTTTGATGACCAAGTGAGCTCGATAAGAACTATTTATGCCACATTTTCTTTGATGACTGAGTGAGATCGATAAGAACTATTTTTACCACATTTCTTTTGATGACCGAGTGAGCTCGATAAGAACTATTTTTGCCACATTTTCTTTGATGATCAAATTAGCTCGATAAGAACTATTTACTCGGTAGATACTACAAGTTTTCTTTACTAACCTCCTGGGCTCAATAGATTTTATCTTTTTTTCTTGCTAACTTTCTAAGCTTGGTAGACTCTATCCTTTTTCTTGCTAATCTTCTGAGCTTGGTGGACATTATCTGATGATTGATATGACATTTGTGTGACATCAAAGACAACATACAATTGAACCATTGTATCCAACAATCTCCCTCTTTGACATTGATGGCAACACAACATGTCATAGCAGAATGAAATTTGAAAACAAGTCTTTTACTGACAGAATACTTCACTTTCTTCTTCAAATACAACAAACTCCCTCTTTCATAATAATCTTTCCCTCTTACACAAACTCTTATTATTTTGCAAATTTCAGAAAGATATGACAGTATATTCTCCCTCTTTGACAACACATGCCAAAGACAACTCAAAACAACTGAATAGCATTATACCTGATGTACTGATTCATATGCAATATCTTCATTGGTTTGTTGCATCAACTGATAGATCTTCAATTCTGTTTCTGTTGATGCATCACTAGAAATGTATTTTAGTGAGCTTCAGATAGGGGAATGACCCCTAACTTACTTCTTAGATACAAGAATGCATCCTTAGGTAAAGGCTTTGTGAATATGTCAGCAATTTGTTCCTTTGTATGGACATATTCCTTTGTATGGACATATTCCAATCTTATTTCTTTTTCTTGCACCAATTCTCTAACAAAGTGATACTATATGGCAATATGCTTGGTTTTTTAATGCATCACTAGATTCTTGGAGATGTTAATTGCACTTGTGCTATCATAGAACATAACAACAGGTTCTTTGATTTCTTCCTTCATACCTTCCAATAATTGTTTGAACAACACAATGTTTGAGCAATTTACTACTACTGCAACATATTCAACCTTTGTTGTGGATTGAGATGTACAATTCTACTTTTTTCTTGTCTAAGAAACCAACCTTTTTCTAAGAAAGAAAGCTCCTCCACTTGTGCTCTTTCTGTCATCAATATTTCCTACCCAATCTGCATCAGTGAACACCTTTAAATCCATATTTCCTCCAAGTTTATACCATAATCCATATTCTTCAGTTCCTTTTAAGTATCTCATGATCCTTTTGATTGCCATTATGTGATTTTCTTTTGATTTTGTTGAGAATCTTGCTACAATTCCTACTACAAGGGCAATGTATGGTCTTGTGTGCACTACATATTGCAACTTTCCAATCATAGATCTATACAATTTTTGATCTACTTCCTTTGATTAATCATCCTTGGTAAGTTTTAATCGAGTACACGTATGAGTCCCAACTAATTTGAAATCTTCCATTACAAAATTTTTTAGTATCTCCTTGATGTATTTAGATTGAGTGATGTAGATACCATTCTTATTCTGTTGAATTTGAAGACCAACAAAGAATTTGATTTCACCAAACATTGACATTTCAAATTCCTTATTCATTTGTTCTAAAAATTCTTTGCAAAGATCATCATTTCTTGTGAACAAAGTATCATCCACAAATATTTTTGCCAAAACAATCTTATTATCTAGTCCTCCCTTTATGTACAAACTACTATTGTCATTAGTTCTTTGAAAACCAATCTGAATAAGATAGTTATGCAATCTTTCATACCATGCTCTAGGAGCTTGTTTCAAACCATGTAATACTTTATACAATTTGTAGACCATGTCCTTCTTGTCTAGATCAACAAAACCTTCAGGCTATTCAATATAAACCTCTTCATCCAATATGCCATTGAAAAATATTGACTTGACATCCATTCGATAAACTTTGAATCCTTTGAATGCAGCATATGCAAGTAAGGTGATGACACCTTCCAATCTTGCAACAAGAGAAAAAGTTTATCCATAGTCTACACCTTCTTCTTTAGATTATCATTTGCATACCAGTCTAGCTTTGTTCCTTGATACCTTACCATCTTCATTTAGTTTGTTTTTGAATACTCACTTTGTTCCAATCACATTTTTATCTTTGGATCTAGGTACAAGAGTCCATGTTTTTTTTCTCTCTATCTATTCTATCTCTTCATTCATAGCTTCAATCCAACTTTCATTGTCTAGTGCATCTTTGACATTTCTAAGTTCAAAATCAGCAAGTAAACAAGTGCCTTTAAACTTACTTCTTGTCATTGTTCCTTTTGATTTGTCTCCAATGATCTGATCTGGTGCATGATGCTTTCTGACATACTTGGCTAACATGGGCTCCTTGCCTTTTGAATGACTTGAATCTTTATCCATCTATGTCTCAACTTCTAGTTCTGATTTTGGTTGCTCAAGCTCGGTAGATGCTAACTCAGTAGCTTCTATTTGCAACTTGGATTCTTGTAGCTTGGTAGGTACTAACTGGGTTTGAACTTCTTGTGACTTGGTTAATGAAAACTGGAGTTGAGGATTCATTAGGTTTGTAGCCATACCACAACTCATAGGGTGTTTTGAATGAGTCTTTTTTCAACTATACTCAGTTTAAGGTATGAACTATAGTGCTGATAGCTTCCTTCCAGTATTTGATAGCAATGCCTTTCTCAATCATTAAGGTTCTTGCACAATCCATGATAGATATGTTTCTTCTTTCTACTATTCCATTTTTTTCAATAGTTCCAGGTGCTGAAACCTATCTTTTGATTCCCCTTTCAATGCAAAATTTATTGAACTCATGTGAAATGAATTCACCACCTCTTTCAGATCTTAAGCATTTTAGACTTTTGCCTGTTTCCTTTTCTACTCTGGCCAAATACCATTTGAACTTTTCAAATGCTTCTAATTTCTCTCTAAGGTACATGATAGTCATCATTCTTAAATAATCATCAACAAATAGAATGAAGAATTTTTCATTAGTATAAATTTCAATACCAATAGGTCCACACAAATTAGTATGCACAATTTCTAGAACTTCTTCGGTCTGATAGTTCTTGCTTTTAAAACTAGTCTTTTCCATTTTACCAATTTGACAATTCTTGCATAGATCAACCTCAGGTTTCTTTATTTTAGGAATACCTCTTACTTTCTTGAATTTACTGATCTTTATCAAGTTGTCAAAGTTTACATGACATAACCTTTTATGCCATAACCAAATTTTTTCAATTTGAGCAATAAAACATGAACATTCACCAAGTTCAAGATAAAATAAGTTACCTTTTTTTTGAGTGCCTGATCCAATCAGCTTTCCTTTTCCATCCAACAATCTTTCTTTTCCATGCATAAATTTTACTTTGAGTCCATTATTGAGTAGCTATGCCACACTCAACAAATTATGCTTTAGTCCTTCTACCCAATATGCATTATCACATACAAGTTCCTTGGTTAGTGAGATTCTTCATTTTCCTCTTATACAACAAGGTTCATTGTTACCAAATCTTACACTACCACCATCATAGTCTTTAAAGTATTCAAACTTAGTTTTATCACTAGTCATGTGATGAGAACAACCACTATCTATGATCCATGTATCATTTCTGCTCATATGAAAAATGAGTGTCATTTCTTCATCATTATCAAATTAATCTTTCAGAGCAATGTAAACAATTTCATCTTCTTCTTCATCATCAGAATCATTAGAATCTTTAACCATGAAACATGTTTTCTTATCTTTATCCTTAAATATTTGAAGTCTTTCTTGCCATTGTACTTGTGACCTTCTTCTCATTTTTGTTCTGCTTATTTGGGCACCTAGCTGCAATATGTCCAATTTTTTCACAAGAAAAGCAGATTAGAGGAACCTTACCTTTGTATTTCCCTTTGCCTTTTGAATATTTTCTTGCTAGTAGAGCTTCAACCACCTCAAGATCACTGTCTAAACTTTTTTTTAATTCTTCATCACTATCTGATTGTAGATCCTTCATCTTTTTCCCTTTTTCTTTGAGTGAAAGCTTGGCTTCAAATGCTAATTCAATGTTCTTGACAACTAGAACATAGTTGTCATAGTTGTCTAGCTCAAATGCAGTCAATCTTTAAACTATGGACTCTAAATTTATTTTATGATTTTCCTCACATCTTCTTTCTTGAATTATAGAGACTCTAATTGCATAAATGGGAAGTAGAGTTCTAAGAACTTTACTTATAACTGTCTCTTCATTGATATCTCCTCTAGATGCTTTGATTGCACTAACACATGATTTAACTCTTTCAACATACTTTGCAATGTTTTCATCTTCTCTCATCCTCATTTGATCAAATTGTCCTCTCAAAGTTTTTTCTTTGGCTCTTCTCACTTTATCATCTCCTCCATAGATCTTTTTTAGCTTGTTCCACATTTCAAAGGCAGTTTTGCAATCCTTGATGTCATCAAATTTTTCATAACTCAAAGCAGATGCTATATCTATCATCATGTTGTTGTGAGTCTTCTTGTTAGCAATATCATTGATAGATAATTTTCCAAAAGGTTCTTCATATTTTTCATGAAGGTACTTTAGCCTTGTATCACCAATAGAAGCCAAATGAAGCCTCATAAATCCTTGCCATGCTGAGAAGTTGTGCCTATTAAGTCTTGGAATTTCCCTTTTGTAAGACATCCTAATCTTTAACTTAGATCATTGAAATATTTTCCTGTAAGCACCAAAAGCTCTAATACCAATTGTTGGAATGAAAGGTAGAGTAATTGAGGGGGGGTGAATCAGTTACTTACAAAAATTAATCCACAGATCTCTTAGATGTCTTAAAGATCTAGTTATTGCTGATACTTGGTAAACATAACAAAAATGTTGTAACTTGATAAATTAAATTGTTACTTATCATCAAGAAAACATGCATGCAATTGAAAACAAAATGAACACAAGACACACCAGATTTAACATGGAAACCCAATATGAAAAAAGCCACCAAGTAACTAGTCACCAATTTTTCAATCTTCTGAAGTGAGCCCTGTTAGGAGCCAACCCTGTTAAAGGTTACAATACACACTGTTAGGTGTGACCCTATTAGAGGATTTAATCACCCTGTTAGGAGTGGTCTTGCTAGAGGTCTTTAGAACAATTCAACTGAATTGTCACCTTGTTAGAAGATTTAAAAAATGGCTGTTAAACCAACTTTGTTAAGAGATTTGAAATCACTACTAAAATGGTTAGAAAGCAACAATAAAATGACCTGAACAAGATGCAACTGAATTTTCTAACTACAGGTCTTTGTTCAGCATTATTAGATCCTCCTTGATCAAATATGGCTTTGATGCTCCTCAATGATCTCTCATCATCCTTTAGATTTGCTTCCACAATAATCAATCTTCATATCACATTAATTCCATACACACACACTTCCCACTTAGAATTCACAACTTGACCTCTTAATTATACCATTTAGATTGTCCAGTCGGCTCATTCACATGTTACATTTACCAATAAATCATACATTAGTCGGCTACAAATATTACTCTAAAAAAAAAAATGTTATTTCATAAAATAATGAAATCCTTTACTGGCCGACCTTGCTTAGTAAATACTACTTCCAAAAATTTCCTAAGTTAACCTTCTTGACTCGGTTAACATTGCAATATCTGTAAAATCCTTTGGCTATTGATTTTACTCAGTAAGAACTGAATTCTTTCATGAGAGCTCTATAAGAACTACTTCTACCACATTTCCTTTGATGACAGAGTGAGCTCGGTAAGAACTATTTTTGCCACATTTCCTTTGATGATCGAGTGAGATCAGTAAGAATTGTTTTTTCCACATTTCCTTTGATGACTGAGTGAGCTTGGTAAGAACTATTTCTACCACATTTTTTTTGATGACCGAGTTAGCTCGGTAAGAACTATTTACTCGATAGATACTGCAAGTTTTCTTTACTAACCTCCTGGGTTTGGTAGATTCTGTCCTTTTTCCTTGCTGACTTTTTGAGCTTGGTAGACTCCATCCTTTGCCTTGCTAACCTTTTGAGCTTGGTGGACATTATTTGATGATTGATATGAAATTTTTGTGACATCAAAGACAACACACAATTGAACAATTGTATCCAACAAATATCTCTTCTTATCTTCATTTTTTTGAGTTTTTGATTTCTTCCTTGGCATGATGATGATTTCTACATGTCAAATTATTCAAAAATTTGAATTACTTACAATGTGTAAATTATAAATCATTCAAATACATATAAAAATTACAATTATTTCAATGAATACACAATATCTATCAAAAAACTTGTCAAATTTCTAACCATTTCGAAATAACATTTCATTCAAACATATAAATTTCAATGAATTCACTAAATATTAAACATGTCAAATTATAATCAAATTTGTATCTATGTATCAACAAACAATATTTAAAAATGATTGCACTAACCTTTTCTATACAAAGAATATTCAAAAAGCTTTCAAATAGTGTATCCAATGATTGAATTTGGTGTTTCCTAGCTTCAAAAAGTCACCAAATAGTGTTTGCTATGTTGAAACCCATGTTTTATGTCAGAAAAATAGAATGTACAATAGACCAAAAGTAGAGAATGGATGAAATGGGACCCAAACTTGCTTTGTGACCATTTTTGGATGATTTGACATAGTGTGTATGTACTATAGCACATACACCCTATAAAGTATTTATGCACTATAGTGCATACACACTATATCAAAAAACATCTCTCCCTATCCCACCATCCCCCATCCCCTACTCTCTCTCCCTAATCATTGTCTCCTCTCCCATCCCCTACTCTCTCTCTCACTCTCCCTATCCTACTCCCTCTCCCATCACCTACTCTCTCTCACTCTCTCTCCCCCATCCCCTACTCTCTCACTCTCTATCCTCTCCCATCCCCTACTCTCTCTATCTCACACACTCCCATCCCCCTCTCTCTCTTAGGCTACTCTCTCTCCCATCCCCTATTCTCTCTTTCTCTCTCTCCCTACTCTCTCTCCCCTCTCCCATCCCCTACTCTCTCTCTTACATACACTCCCATCTCCCCCTCTCTCTCTCCCTCTCTCAATCCCTCTCCCAATACATAGTCTCTCTCTCCCATCTTCTACTCTCTCTCTCTCTCTCTCTCTCTCTCTCTCTCTCTCTCTCTCTCTCTCCCCCCTCCCATCCCCTAGACTCTCTCTTTTATAGATACACACTCTCATCCCCCCTCTCTCTCCTCCCCCATACCCTACTCTTTAGATCTCTCACACACACTCCCATCCCCCTTTCTCTCCCCCTCTCCCACTCCCTCTCCCACCCCCTACTATCTCTCTCTTAAGTTCTCTCTCCCTCTCTACTCTCTCTCCCTTCCCATAATATTACTCTCTCTCTCTCTCCCATCCCCAACTCTCTCCACACTCTCTCCCATCCCCTACTCTCTCTCACACCCTCTCCCATCCTTTCACTTTGTCTCTCCCATCTCGTACTCTCTCTGCCACTCCCTACTCTCTCTCACACTCTCACACTCTCTCCCATCTCCTACTCTCTCTCTTTCATAGACACACACACACTCCCACCCCCTTGTCTTTTCTCTCCCATCCCCTACTCTCTATATTTGTCACACACACTCCCATCCCCCTCTCTCTCCCCCTCTCCCTACTCTCTCACACACTTTCTCCCATCCCTTACTCTCTCACACTCTCTCTCTCCCATCTTTTACTCTCACTCTCTCCCTCTCCCACCACCTACTCTCTATCCCCCATCCCCTACTCTCTCTCTCCCCTCTCCCATCCCCTACTCTCTCTCTCCCCTCTCCCATCCCCTACTCTCTCTCTCCACTCTCCCATCCACTACTCTCTCTCTTTCACAAACACACACACTTTTATCCCCCCTCTCTCTCATCTCTCCCATCCCTTGCTCTCTAGATCTATCACACACACTCCCATCCCCTTATCTCTCTCCCTCTCCCACTCCCTCTCATATCACCTACTATCTCTCTCTCTCAAGTTCTCTCTCTCCCTCTCTACTCTCTCTCTCCCCCATCCCTTACTCTCACTCTCTCTCCCATACCCTACTCTCTCTCTCACACTCTCTCCCATCCCCTACTCTCACTCTCTCTCTCTCTCTCCCATCTGTATGAGCTCTCTCTGCCACTGCCTACTCTCTCTCACACTCTCACACTCTCTCCCATCCCCTACTCTCTCACTCTCTCTCTCTCTCTCTCTCCCATCTTGTATGAGCTATCTCTTCCACCCCTACTCTCTCTCACACTCTCACACTCTCTCCCATCCCCTAATCTATCTCTCTTACACACATTCCCATTCCCCCCATTCTCTCTCTTTCCCACTCCCTCTCCCACCACCTACTCTCTCCCATCCACTACTCTGTCTCTCTTACACACACTCCCATTCCCCCCCTATCTCTCCCACTCCCTCTCCCATCATCTACTATCTCTCTTTCTCTCACTCTCTCCCTCTCTACTCTCTCTCTCCCATCCCCTACTCCCACTCTCTCTCTACCAACCCTACTCTCTCTCTCACACTCTCTCCCATCCCCTACTTCTCTCCTACACACACTCCCATCCCCCCTCTCCCTCTTCCACTCCCTCTCCCACTACCTACTCTCTAACTCTCCCATCCCCTACTCTCTCTCTATCTCTCTCTCCCCTCTCCCATTCCATACTCTCTCTCTTTCACACACACACCCATTCCCCCCTCTCTCCTCTCCCATTCCCTACTCTATCTCTCACTAACTCTCCCTCTTGCACTCCCTCTCCCACTGCCTACTCTCTCTCTCTCACTCTTACTCTCACTCTCAGTCTTTATCTCTCTCTTAGTCTCACTCTCTCCCTCTCTACTCTCTCTCTACCACCCCCTACTATCTCTCACATTTTCACACTCTCTCCCATCCCATACTCTCCCTCTATCTCTCTTACACACATTTTCATCCCCCTCTCTCTCCCTCTCCCACTCCCTCTCCCACTACCTACTCTCTCCCCCATCCCCTTCTCTCTCTCTCTCTCTCGAGCTACTCTCTCCCCCCTCTCCCATTCCCTACTCTCTCTTTCACACACATGCACTCCCATCCTCCTCTCTCTTGCTCTCCCTCTCCCACTCCATCTCCCACTGCTTACTCTCTTTCTCTCCCATCCCTTACTCTCAATCTCTCTCTCCCGTCATGTACTCTCTCTCCCCATCCCCTACTCTCAATCTCTCTCCCATCCCCTACTCTCTCTCTCTCCCCTCTCCCATCTCCTACTCTCTCTATTTCACACACACCACACACTCCCATCCCCCCACTCTCTCTCCTCTCTCATACCCTACTCTCTAGATCTCTCACACACACTCTCATTCCCCCTCTCTCTCTCCCTCTCCCACTCCCTCTTCCACTACCTACTGTCTCTCTCTCTCACTCTTTCCCTCTCTACTCTCTCTTCCTCATCCCTTGCTCTCTCTCTCCCCTCTCCCATCCCCTAATTTCTCTCTCCCACACACACCCAACCTCCTCTCTCTCTCTCTCTCTCTCTCTCTCTCTCTCTCTCTCTCTCTCTCTCTCTCTCTCTCTCCCTCTCTTGCTCCCTCTCCCACTACCTAATCTCTCTCTACCATCTCCTACTCTCAATCTCTCTTTGCCATTTCGTACTCTCTTTGCCACCCCTACTCACTCTCTCATACTTCCTTTCTCTCCCATCCCCTACTCTCAATCTTTCATATATATTTCTTTTGAATGTATGTCCATTTTTTGTCAAAGCTATCATGTACTAATTGGGTTGTAGATTTTAGCTTGTTCATCAAATTTTGCAACAACTTAGCTTTTTCCAAACTAGACTCCATTCTACACACTTTCAAAAAAAAGTTTTGATTTTAGATCAGTTTTCAATCATTTCTAGGGGGAGCACATAGATCTTTCATATTTTTTGGATGTGTCTAGTTAAAAAAATTCATTAAAAAAAATTACACATTATAAAATTACCTAAAAAATTTGGGATAAACTACATAATATTAAGTAACTTTTGACTAGAGTGATTAAAGAATTGCAAAAAAAAATGTTAAAATTTTAGGGGGGGCACACTTTGTATTGTGTTGTGTTTTTTTGGAATAAATAGTACCACTTCTATGGCCCCATCTTTTGAGGAGCTAAAACCAAACAATTTTAAAAAAAAATTAGTAGTTTAAAAACTACATTCAAAGGACTACAACTTTTTTTTTGGTCATATCTTAAAATTTTGAGCGTAACTATCTTCAAATTCTTGTTGAAATTGAGAAATTGTTGATTTTAGAAAATAGGTTTCCACTTATACCCCCTTTTGGAACCACAACTTGGTGCACTTTCCCTCATGAGATGTTGATATCTAACATTGTATTATATATTTAACAAGTGATGTGCAGAAATAGTAAGAAAGAGTGATCATAGTTTGGAGAAAGGGTAAAAGTTCAAAAATACAGGTTGTAGAAAATGTTGTCTAATGTAGGGGAAATATCTTGGGATTGAACTATTGGATTTTAATGTTCTTTGGAAAAAATGAAGAGAACCTAGTTATGCCCAAACTCACTAGAGGGATTGAAGAAATTTGGTCTGGTTAAAAAGTTATTGCAACTATCCACAGGTCTACCTAGAGGGCAGCGAGGTGGTGTATTTTGGCTTATTTGTCTTCTAAGATTGAATTAATTAATCAAAATAATATGAAAGGTTTTAATTTGATATGATTGGGTGTTCAAAAGGTTTTTCTTGATAAGTTGTTTGGGATGACAAGTGTTTGTGGTTGTTCTAAGTAAAGAAGTAGAGTTTCAGGAAGATTGCTCAAGATTGGAGTGTTGGGTGCTATTGTAAACCAAATATCCATTTGAATCCTTTGTAGCCCAATGTTAATAGATATATTTTACCATTTTTTCCTTTGGGAAGGGTGTATTCATGAATTGAGTATTTTGAAGCATAGGTGAAGTGTAGAAACTTTGAAGTTGAATCATTCATTTATTGAAATCTTGTCCACCATCCTTACCTCTGCATCACCAACCTATTGCCATCTTACTCATCCAAGATCTTGGAAGATGCACTACCACCCTCTCTTATTGGTTTCTCTCTTTACACCTTCTACCCAACTTCATCTTGATCGAAACAATATTAGGACCCCTTCTTAGATCTTCCACACACACACATTCTTACTACAGCTTTGATGGATAAGAACCTCGCAACCAAAACTCATCAACAAAAAAAATATCAAATCTCTCAAGTCCTAATGTGGATTTCCTCCCTTGATGCTCTATGCACACACTAAAGATATTTAAGCTCTAATACCAATTTGATGTATTGCATCATACAAAACAAAATGATTAGAAGGATAAATGTTGATCTCTTCAATATCCATTGAATAAATTCCATTGTTGGAGGCATCTCATGAGGCAAAACACAACATGTTTTAATACAAAAAAATCAACCTTTCTCCATTTATATACCCTAATTTCTATATGTAATTCCATTATTCATAACTTTTAATCCTTATCAATTCTTGACAAACCCTTTGGTGAAATTGTTTCAAATTAGGAATCCTAAAAAATATCCAAATATGAACCAAAAAAATAAATCCATTGAAAGTTATAGTCTCTAAACTTAGAACCATTTTCTCTATCATAAACAAGAAATAAAACTAGTAACCTTGCCTAAGGCACCAGATATCTTTCACAAAATGATTCCAACTGCATGCAAACCAATTTTAAATCTATGTTATATGAGTTTAGTCTCTAAAGCCATTTAAAACTAGCTTTCACTAAAATCTTCAAAACTTTCACAAATCTATATAAAAATGACTAAAACCAAAAGGAAATAAAAGATAATTCACATATCTTTCCAATGAATATTATTAGAGGTCTTGAGTCTCCAATTTGTCTCTATACCACATGTTGTAACATGACTATGTTCAAGGAATCTTAAATCTACAAATACCCACTTTCACCAAAATGCTCATAACTTATTCATCTTTATAAAATTGAACAAAACCAAAATCATGAGAAGGAGAATTCATCATCCTATCTATCGATTAAAATATTACATGGTTTGTAGGTTGTATAGGATCATACAAGGCTTGGAAATAACACTAAAACTAAAACACCAATCAAAACAACAACAATAGAATGCACAAAAAATGTATCAAAGTATTTCCTCTTCTCCCATATTGATTTGGTTTGATAATAAAATGGTATTATGTCCATTTGATAGGTAGAAACCTTCCTAACTACCCCCAAGATCAACCATATATGTTTTTACATCATTTTTGTATTGTTAGCAACTTTCTCAATGTTGCCTTTTACAACTTTTTATGCAACTTTTAAATTTTTGACAAAATAGCTTCATAGCCTTTTACAACTCAAATGGATTTAAATATCTCAAATAACCAATCTAAAATTTCTCATGTTCTTGTACTTTACGTGCTCCTACAACACAAATAGGTCCCTAGGGGCCCTAGGGCCCCTAGGGACATATAAATCAAATGCATCAAGAGGGATCATAGGTTAACCTATGACCACTTTCGACATGTTAGAACCAACCAAATCAGTCCCTAGGGGTCGTAGGGACCCTAGGGACATATGTTGTCATGAAATGTGTTGAGACAGGTCATAGGTTAACCTATGACACTTTTTGATGCATTCAAACCAACCAAATGCACCCCTAGGGGTCCTTGGGCCCCTAGGGACATATGTTGTCATGAAATGTGTTGAGAGGGGTCATAGGTTAACCTATGACCCCTTTTGATGTATTGGAACCAACCAAATGGGTCCCTATGGGCCCTAGGGCTACTAGGGACATATGTTGTCATGAAATGCATTGATAGGGGTCATAGGTTAACCTATGACCCCCTTCGATGCATTGAAACCAACCGAATGAATGAATAGAGAGGGGTCATAGATTAACATATGACCCCTTTCATGTATTCAAACCAACCAAATGTCTCCCTAGGGGTCCTAGGCCCCCTAGGGACATATGATATCATTAAATGCATTGAGAGGGGTCATAGGTTAACCTAGGACCACTTTCGATGCATTGGTACCAACCAAATGGGTCCTTAGGGACATATTTTGTCATGAAATGCATTGAGAGGGGTCATACATTCACCTATGACCCCTTAGAATGCATTGGAAGTCATTAGGGGCCCTACGGCCCCTAGGGACATATGTTATTATGAAATGCATCAAGAGGGGTCATATGTTAACCTAGAACCCCTCTCAATGCATTCAAACCAACCAAATGTGTGCCTAGGGGTCCTAGGGCCCCTAGGGACATATGTTGTCATGAAATACATCGAGTGGGGTCATAGGTTAACCTATGACCCCTTTCAATGCAATGGAACCAACCAAATGTGTCCCTACGGGTCCTCAGGGCCCTAGGGGCCCTAGGGACATATGTTACCATGAAATGTGTAACCTATGACCCCTTTTGATGCATTCAAACCAACCCAATGCATCCCTATAGGTCCTAGGGCCCCTATGGACTTATATTGTCAATAAGATATTTTTCAATAACAAGATAGCAGTGGAGCAATGTTGTAAGAATTTTCCTAAGGGCAAAATTCACCTAGGAACTAAGAACTCAAACAAAAGCACATAGTAGACCAAAGAGAGAGAGAGAGTATGATCAGAATAACAATGTATTCAATAAATGATTCATTATAAGAGTACACTAGGAGTGCCTGAATATAAAGGCCTCAGGAGAGCTTCTAGAATGCATAGAAGTTAGCATCATGATGTGTCATACAACCAAGCACATGTCTACCAGATATGGATTATCCTCCATTAAGCACAGAAGTAAGTGCCATGATGAGAGGATAAGCCTACAAGGGTGTGACACACAAAATAGTGTTGTAGACACCATGTGCTTAAATAGAGTTGCGTACTCCTGTGTTGTCTACATGACAACTCAAAAGGTGTGCAAAATCCCAAGTGTCTCACAAATAAAAATAATAAAATAATGCATTAACCTAAGTAAACTTAAGTAAATGTAAATAGTAAATACTTATTTACACCAACACCCCCCCTTAAGTGCAACTTAGGGGAATGCCCTTAAGCTTATGAACTAGGATGAAGATGCATAATGGGTCCCAGCTAGTGGGCCATTTTAGGTACCCAACTACATAATGAAGATGCAATCTCCCATAAAGCGAGGAAAGTGAGAAAACCTCATGGGAAAAACCCTCCCCCAAAAAGAGAGATAAGTAGGGATGCATCGATGGATGGATGGAGTAATCAAGACCCCCCCATTATAACATACATCCAGTATATACAAAAGAGAATGAGAGAAAGAAGAGAGATAGAATAGGCTCCCCCCCCCCAAAAGAAGAATGCTGACAAGTGAAAGCTGCTCCAAGAATGCAGAATGGTGTTCCTCCCCTTAGAAAGAAATAGTGGCAAAGGTACACTGCTAAAGATGTGTGCTAACCCTAAAACTTGCTCAAGTATCCCTGTACAGATGCTGAAGTTCACTCCTTCCAACTGTGGTGAAAAGAATGAATGCAGATCTGGAAAGGATGTCTGCTAAACCTAATCCACTAAACTGTCTGTCTACTCTATTGACAAAGAGCCCTCCACTAATTTCTGTTCATAAGGATCCAAAATCACACCAAACTATTCAGATTTATCATGTAGAGAATGGACATGAGGGTCAGAGTGAGCCCTCGCAACAACTGTAGAAGAATCATCATCAATGAGAAGATGTAAGTCCTCAAGTCTGTCTCCCAAGTCAACTGAAGATGGAGCTGGAAGATGAGATGTACCATGCTATGTTGGACCTTTCACTGTGGTAATGTAAGCATGTGGAGTGGACTAATGTGACTTCTCACTACAACTATTGATAGAACCCCACGTGTTTGAACCTGTTGAAGCACTATCAATGGTGTCACTATCAGTTTCCACTATGTATGAAGTGCAAAGAGGGAGTAGAGGACAAGCTTGGTGAACTTTCCTCAAAGTGAACATCCTTCTCCAAAAAAATCTCATGTGTCTTTGTATCCATTAGTCTATAAGCCTTCACATTGTCTTCATAACTAATAAAGGTATAAGGCCTAGGTGTTGGTGCCTTACAACTCCTGGAAGATAGATTTACCCAATTAGAAAATTGAAGACTCTAAGGTGACTCACAAATAGTTTTCTACTGCACCATGCCTCAAAAGGAGTCTTTCCATCTAAGGCTGGATGAGGACACTTGTTAAGTATGTGAGTAGCACTGCTAATGGATTCAACTTTGAGTGTAGGATTGAGATACTTGGCCTTAATCATGCAACTTGCCATGGTCTTGAGAGTCTTAATCCTCATAGTTGCAACATCTATCTTATGTGGATTGAATGCTGGTGAGTTCTGAAGATCAATCCCCTCAATTTTGAAAAAGTTCTTAAGTCTTTTGTCTACATATTTGTTCTCATTGTCCACCCTTAGTACCTTGATGGCTTTCCTTGACTTGTGTTCAACATGAGTCTTGAAGTCTTGAAGCTTGTTAACCAATTCATTCTTATGATGAAGGAAGAAGACCCAAGTGAATCTTTAAAAGTCATCAACAAATGTGAGTATGTAGCAGCCTTGGCTGACTGAAGCCACTAAAAAGGGTCCTTATAATACCATGTAAACTAGCTAAAGAACAACTAGAGCTTGAGAAGACATCCCTTTATCATACTTCTCCTTGAGATGCATAGCCACTGAACAAGATGAACACTCTCCCTTAGAAAAGTTGATATTAGGTAGCCCTTTAACCATATGTTTAGAGCAAGTTGCTGAAGAGAGTGGAAGTCAAGGTGACCAAACCGCTCATGCCATAGGTTGATTTGAGTAGTAGAGTGAGTTAACAAGGCTTGGGAAGGACTCTTAGGCACAAGTGGGAGAAGGAATAAATCCTCTTGTCATCATTGACTTTCCCCACTACTACCAATGAATCATCTTTGAGACTTCACACCATCACTGAATCTAGAAGGAACTCAACTTTATGACCATCTCCTAGGTGAGTGATTTGGTAAAATGATAGGAGATTGGACCTTAGATTTGGAATGTAGAGAACATATTTGAATTCCCCATCTTCCATTTCTACATGCCCTTTCCCTTCAACTTCCATCTTAGCATCATCTCACATGAAGATGTGTGGTACCTTTGACTGCTTCAATGAAGAAAAGTCTTCCTTTGAAGAACCCATGTGGTAAGAGGCACCTGAGTCAAGTATCCATTCTGAAGAAGAACTTGTTTTTTCCATAAGTGCTTGACCTTTACCCTTTGAAGAGGTAGGAGTAGAATCCTTAGAAGTACCTGGCACTTGAATCTTGTTCTTCTTGACTAGATTTTCTAACCCATCGATTCTTTTTGTCTTCCAATGACGCTCATCATGATTAGGCTTTTTGCAATATGCACAAAAGAGTTTGTCCTTCTTTTCATTACTTCCCTTCTTGTTTGAAGAAGAACTACCTTGTTGAGAGGAGGATTGTTGTGTCTCAGATAGTGTTTTCTACCTCTACTGCTTCTTCTTCTTCTTGTTTTTCCCCCCTTGACTTGATTTGTGATCATCACTAGCCACTGAGGCTTTGGTCTTAGATGACTTGAGAAGTCCAAAATCCACCAAGTGAGATTGTCCAACAATCAACATGTCTACAAATCCATCAAAGGAAGGCTTCTGGTAATCAAATTCTGTGGTTAACCTGTGAGTATTAAAACTCAAAACAAAGTTGGCGTACTTAAAAGGTAGCCTCTTCAAGATGTGATGAATCAACCTATCATCCTTCATTGGATTACCACAATCTTTAAGAAGTACCCTATACTCATTGACTTTGATGATATAATCCTGAATTATGTCATAATTTTTAGGATCCAAGAGAAGTAGATCATCTTGAATCTGAAATCCCTTTTCTTCATCCACTTTACCATACAACTGTTCAAGTTTGTCCCAAGCTTCCTTAGATTTTGAACATTTTTTAATGTGGAAGAGAAGATCGCTATGTACACAACTCCTAATAACACCTAAAGCCTGTCGGTGTTGATTTGTCCAATCAATGAGTTCTTTAGCATCAATAGGTTTGATAATTGTACCATCAACATATAAACTATATCCTTTTTCTATTAATCTACTCGATGCAATATCTTTCCATGTAGAATAGTTGTGTGAAGTTAGAGGAGGAAATTTAAAACCCATGATGCAAAAATGAAAGAGCACAAAATAGAGACACAAGAAACACAGTACACACCCCCCTTTTTCACATAATCAAAAGACCCCCCAAAAAAGATGCTTTGGCACTTTATAAGTAGTACGTTTACAATAGGCCACTTGTCAAAATGAACAAAGTGGACTTTTTGATTTTGCTTTTATAACTACCTTATGAGGCTGAAATCTATCACTTAAGCACTATAGCTTAGTTTTACAACAATTCTAAAAAAGAATCAAAGCTTTATAATGCCAAAGAAGGCCTAATTCTAAAAGTGAAAAATTTGTCCACACAACCCTAGAATCTGACTTCAGATCAAGAAAGTAGACGAAAAAATACACACTTTCAAAAAAAAATAGAACCTGAAAAAGTGATCAAATGTGCCCATATGGAGCTTCTGAAGTTGCAAAACTTAGGATTATGTAGGTATAGTCACCGAAAAATGAAATTTTTGCAAAATATATGCACCAAAACTAGAAAACAACACAACCATTGGAAAATTCAAGAAATTCTACTTGATTTCAAAAAAAATTGCACCTAAATTGGAGTCCGGATATCCAAGTTATGGGCTCGCAAAGTCAGGCTGCCAAACTGAAAAGCAATCTAGAGAGGGGTCTAGAAAAGAAACTATGAGTCTAAATTTGATGGTTAAATGGCCATTAATGTAGTTAAAAAATGATTGGGTTTGATGGTTAGATAGGCGTCAATTTTAGCCTAGTGAAAATGTGACGTCAACAAAAATACAACAACGTAGTTGACGTGGCAGCTGACAAGGTTGTCCATACAGTACGGATGTGACACATGGCAAAAATTTTGTACTGATGATGTGTCCATTGTCTGAGTTCCATGTGGTAACATGGCAGTCTCGACTAGCACTGCTAATGTGTATGCTGCTGATGGGTCACTACACAGTAGGCGGGTGACGCGAGCAAAAGGAGGGCTGATGAATAAGCATACGCCACATGGCACCAAGCTGTGACTCTGCGGGTAGGAATTTTAAAACTCCCCAAAAACTATTTGCAGAACTTGAAATTGCAAAGAAGGAAGTCTATGGGCAGATTTTGGAGTGCAGGGGTCAGAATTTAATGCAGCTGCCGAAATTGACAGACGTCACCGAGATGTTTAGAGATCCGTCGAATGTCTAAATGCTGCACTTTCTTGCCACTAGACTTTGGTGGGTTTTAATCCCACATGTAGTGGGAGACAGTGCTTTGTGGTTTATAAAAGGTAGATCCCACGAACACTTAAGCAAAGAGGCTTGTCGTGTTGAGGGTTGGGCCACCGGTGGTGATGTTGTTGCCAAAATTGCAGTGTGTATGTTAGACATTCTATGCTTGTAAATGTGTTGTTCCACTGCCCTGATCTAGTGCATAGTATAGCCCATGGGTTTGCCCTTAGGGATGCTTGCCAATTAAAATATAAACCCTGCAAACAAACAATATACCCTCCAAATTGGTAGATCTAGGATGTCACTTCCTGGGTCTGCTAAAAAAATTTCTCTGTTAGTGCCCGAACAGGCAAAAAAAATCCTAAAATTTGACAAAAATATGATGGAAATACAGATTTGAAATAAAATTAAATCACAGATCTGAAAATAAGATCATACCCATACTGCAAACTGGGGCTTTGGGTTCTGATTTGCAAAAAAAATTTGCCTCCCGGTCGACTTTAGGCCAAAGTAGCTTAGTTTATAGTCAATTTTCACTAGTTCAACATTCCAGACACAGTGCCAAGGTCAGATCTGGTGCTAGACACTCCCAATTTCTATAGCACTTCAGATTCAAGCTGAAGAGATGAAGCAATAAAGAGGTCTTGAATGGCTATGTGATGAGAAAGTCTCTATGCTCTGATACCATGTAAGAATTTTCCTAAGGGAAAAATTCACCCATGAACTAAGAACTCAAACACAAGCACAGAGTAGACCAAAGAGAGAGAGTATGATCAGAATAACAACGTATTCAATAACTGATTTATTATAAGAGTGCACTAGGAGTGCCTGAATATAAAGGCCTCAAGAGAGCTTCTAGAATGCATAGAATTTAGCATCATGATGTGTCATACAACCAAGTACATGTCCACCAGATATGGGTTATCCATTAAGCACAAAAGTAAGTGCGGTGATGAGAGGATAAGCCTACAAGGGTGTGACATGCAAAACAGTGTTGTAGACACCATGTGCTTAAATAGAGTTGCATACTCCTGTGTTGTCTACATGACAACTCAAAAGGTGTGCAAACTCTAAAGTGTCTCACAAATAAAAATAATAAAATAATGCAAAATAATTAAATAATGCATTAACCTAAGTAAACTTAAGTAACTGTAAATAGTAAATAATTATTTACACCAACAAATGTCAACTTTTTATGCACTTACTAAAGATGCAAAAGATGAGACCTATGCTTTCCAAATTGAAGATTCATGTCAATACAAAATTGTAAATAAATACCATTATTGTGAAGAATCTTTTCAGTGCTCTCAATAGCATTGGAAAAAATAGTAGGGAGAAGGATAAGAGAGCTTCTCAAAGGGTTATTACAACCTCTTTAGTAAGTCATCATTTGCGAAAGGGTAGATATATGAGACAAACTTGTATTGACTTGAACCTAAATCATACTATTTTGAGAAGAGCACTTAGTAGACAAGAGAGAATTGATGATCCTCTTCAAAATGAAACATGGGATTTTGGTGGGAGACTTCCATGTTTTGATAAGAAGCTATTTGATGATGTGAAGGAAGAAATTACATAATTTTAGCAGTCTAGCTCAAGAATATCACCCAATGCTAAAGACATGTTAAATTTGAGAATTGACATTAGAGATCGCATGCCACATCCTAAACATTATTTGGAGGTACGTCAAACTATGTTGTTCAAACAATTTAGAGAAATTCATCCAAGATTTCATATATCACAATGGGCTTTTGAATCTTTGAAGCCATTTTATTGTGTGCCACTTAAAATTTGAAATACATATTGTTGCAAATATCATGTCAAGCTTTCTATGCACCATGAACTATTATGCTCCATCCATTCTACTTTGTATGGTAAATAAATCTTGGAAAATTATGGTGCTAGTGGTCTTCCAATCAATTTTTATGTGATAGAGTTGATGGTTGTTTCTTTTATAGAAATGTTTGCTTAAATGGAAAGAGTTCAGAATGTGGTCGCTTATACAAGTTTGACACATGTTTCCATGAGGGGTATAAAAAAGATCTTGGTAAGATAATAGTAAAAAAAATGTATATGAAATGGTGAAATACACATTGAAGAGTGGGGGTGAGGGCTCTAGATGTGAATTGGTTTCAAAAGAAATTAGTGTGGCTAGTTTTATTTCTAATTTCAAGATAAGTCTTTGTTGGATACAATTGTCTAAATGTGTGTTGTCTTTGATGTTACACAAATATCATATCAGTTGTCAGTTAGTGCCTATTGAGCTCACTTAGTTAGCAAGACAATTTTCCTTGTCTAACGAGCATTCCTAAAGATTACTCTGCAAAGATAGTGTTTACTGAGCTCACTCGAGTGTTGAAGGAATTCAGGCAGGAAACGGTGTTAACTGAGTTCACATGGTTAGTAAAGGAAATTTGGATAGATTCAGTGTTCACCAAGTTCACTTAGTTTCCAAAAGATATTTTTGTGAGTTCACAGTGTTAACCAAGCTTCTGTTGGTTAACATAGGAAATTTTCTCATAACTAGTGTTTACCGAGCAAGGTCGGCCAATGAAGGATTTTGTTGTTTTGGCATAGGAAGCTAAATTATTTTGAGTATTCTTTCTAGCTGACTATGGATATGATTATTGGTTATTGTAATTTTAATTTGAGCCAACTTGACAATCTAGATGGTATAAATGAAAGGTCTAGTTGAGATTTTTAGTGTGTGTGCAAGTGTGTTGATTGAATTGAGAAGGAAAGAGAGAGCGAACTTGAAGGATAAGCAGTTATCCTTATGGAATAGAAAAGTGTTATTCGATCAAGAGGAATCAATTATGAAGTAGAATAAGAATCTATAATAAAAAATTTAGTTGCATCACAATCAGGTCATTTTATTGTTACTCTTTAACCATTGTAGTAATGATCTAAAATCTCTTAACAGAGTTGGTTTAACAACTAGTTGTAAATCTTCTGACAAGGTGACAGTTCCATTTAATTGTTTTAAGACCTCTTACAAGGCCACTCCTTATAGGGTGATTAAATTATCTAATAAGGTCACACCTAACAGTGTGTTTTGTAACCTTTAACCAGGTTGGTTCCTAACATGGCTCAGTTCAGAAGAGTGAAAAATAGTAACTAGTTACATTGGTGGTTTTTCCCATATTAGGTTTCCACGTTAAATATTGGTGTCTCATGTATTCATTTTATTTCTCTTATTCTTGCAAATTAATCACTATGAATGTTTAAGATCAGCTAAAAGTAAATCACACTCTACATTTACCAAGTTTCAACATTTTCTGTGTGTTTACCAAATAACAACAGCAATCAGATTTCTCAGTTTAAATTTTATTATTGACATCTAAGGGATTTGAAATATATTTTAGTGGTAACTGATTCACCCCCCCTCCCCTCCCTTTCAGTTACTCCTTTTGTATTTACAAAAAATGGTATCAGAGCTTTTGGTGCTTGCAGGAAAGGTTTCAAGGACCTAAGCTAAAGATCATGATGTCTTACAAGAGAGAGATTCCAAAGCTAAATAGAGACAACTTTTCAGCATGGTAGGGATTCATGAGACTTCAACTAGCCTCCATTAGTGATTTAGGCTTGAAATACCTTGATGAAGAATACACAACCCCTACTGGTACACTATCTATTGGAGATATTGTCGAGAAAAGGAACCATGAAACCATGATGATTAATATTGTATCTTCTCTTAACTATGATGAATTTGATGAGATCAAGGATTGAAAAACTACTTTTGATATGTGGAACAAGCTAAAGGACATCTATGGTGGTGATGGAAATGTGAGGAGAGCCAAAGTAGAAAGCCTTAGAGGATAGTTTGATCAAATGAAAATGAGAGAAGATTAAAATGTTGCCAAGTATGCAAAAAGAATCAAAGCTAGTGTTAGTGCAATCAAAGCTTTTGGATGAGAAATCAAGGAAGAAACTATTGTAAGTAAAGTTCTTAGAACATTGCTTCCTATCTATGCAATTAGAGTATATGTTATTCAAGAAAAGAGGTGTGAGCCAAATCACAAGATAAGTTTGGATAACTTAGTAGGAAGATTGGCATCTTTTGAGCTAGACAACTATGATAATTATGTTCCAACTTCCAAGAGTATTGAATTTTCATTTGAGGCCAAAATTTCACTCAAAGAGAAAGGAAAGGAAATAAAGAACATTGAGTAAAAAAATTAGGAAATAGTATACATTGTTGTGAAAGATGAATTTGATGAAGTAGAAGATAAGATGGCACTTGTCTCTCATATCAGTAAAAATGACACATGGATCATAGATAGTGGATGTTCACATCCATATGACTAGAGACAAAAGAAAGTTTGAAAATTTTGAAGAGTATGATGGAGTTAGTGTAAGGTATGGAAAAAATGAATCCTGTTGCATAAAAAGGAAAGGCTAAATGTCATTAACCAAAGAAATTGTATGTGACAATGCCTATTGGGTTGAAAGACTAAAACATAATCTGCTAAGTGTGGCACAACTAATCAACATTGGATTCAAGGTAGAATTCATGCATGGCAAGAAAAAACTACTTGATGTCAAAGGTAATCTAATTGGATCAAGCAAACAAACAATAGGTAAACTATTTTATCTTGATCTTGGTGATAGTTCATGTTTTATTGCTCAAATGGAAGAAAGTTAGTTATGGCATAGAAGATTATCTCATGTAAACTTTGCTAATATGGTCAAGATAAGCAAATTTAGAGAAGTAAGAGGTATTCCTAGTTTAAAGAAACCAGATTTTGGTTTATGCAAGAATTGTCAATTTGTCAAATTGGGAAAGACTATTTTCAAGAGCAAAAACTATTAGTTTGAAGATGTCTTTTAAATTGTGGATATTGACCTATGTGGACCCATTGAAATTGAAAGCCATAGTGGAGAAATTTTTTTAATTCTTTTTGTTGATGACTATTCTAGAATGATGACTATTATTTATTTTAGAGAAAAGTCAAAAACATTTGAGAAATTCAAATTTTATCTAGCAAGAATAGAGAAAGAAATAGGCAAAATATTGAAATGCTTAAAATCAGATAGAGGTGGTGAATTCATTTCCAATGAATTCAATAACTTTTGCATTAAAAGAGGAATTAAAAGATAGGTATCAGCCCTTGGTACTCCCAAGCATAATAGAATAGCTAAAAGAAGAAATAGATTCATCATGGATTGTGCAAGGATTCTAATGATTGAAAAGAATGTTGCTATCAAATACTAGAAGAAAGCCATCAACACTGCAATTCATACTTTGAACCAAGTATAGTTGAAGGACTCATATAAAATTCCCTATCAATTATGGTATGGATACAAACACAATGTAACATACCTGGAAGTATATTAGAACTAAATGGTATATCTTGAAAGAGTCTAGAAAAGGAAAATTTGATGTGCAACATGATGAAGGTATAATTGTTAGATATTCTTGCAAAGTAAGGCATATAGATGTTTGAATTTGTCTACTCATAAAATCATAGAAAGTGCTCATGTGAGAATAGATGAGTTTGCAAAAAGGACTCAAGAAGAAAGCAAAAAGAAACCAGAAGATTATAGAAGATTTGTTTACTTTGAACCCAATACATTTCTAGATACATCTATCAATAAGGAGACTTCACCTATTGAGTCCTCCTTAGTTATTGAGTTGCAAGAAGTTTAAACCGAGTCACAAAGACTCAATTTACATTTTGAAGCTACTAAGATAATGCCTATTGAGTCTAAGCAATCTGAGCTAGAACTTGAAATTCAAAATGAAGATAGTGTAATTCATTCAAAAGGAAAAGAACCTATATTGGACAAGTATTTCAGAAGGCATCATGCACCTAACTAGATTATTGGAGATAAATCAAAATGTACTATGAAGAGAAGTAAGCAAAAATGTACATGTTTACTTGTTGATTTTGAACCTAGAAGTGTTAAAGATGCATTGGAAAATGAAAGTTGGATTGAGGCTATGAATGAAGAAATAGAACAAATAGAGAAGAACAAAACTTGGACCCTTGTTCCTATGCCTAAAGATAAAAATGTGATTGGAACAAAATAGGTATTCAAAAATAAGTTGAATGAAGATGGACAAGTATCAAGAAACAAAGCAAGACTGGTGTGTAAAGACTACTCTCAAGAAGAAGGAATTGATTATGGTGAGACTTTTTCTCCTATTGCAAGATTAGAAGGTGTTAGGATTCTTCTTGCATATGCTGCTCATAGAGGATTCAAAGTATATTAGATGGATGTTAAATCTACATTTCTCAATGGTATTCTTGATGAAGAAGTCTACATTAAACAACCAGAAGATTTCGTTGATCCAGACAAAAGAGACATAGTCTACAAATTACACAAGGCACTATATGGTCTGAAACAAGCTCCTAGAGCATGGTATGAAAGGTTGCACATCTACCTTATACAGATTGGTTTTCAAAGAACTAATGATAATAGTAGTTTGTATATCAAGGAAGGACCAGATAACAAGATTGTATTGGCAAAAATATTTGTGGATGACACCCTATTTACAGGGAATGATGATCCATGCAAAGAATTTTTAAAACAAATGAACAAAGAGTTTGAAATGTCCATGTTTGGTGAGATAAAAAAAAAATCTGGACTACAGATACAACAAAGCAAGAATGGTATCTACATTACTCTACTAAGTATACTAAAGAGATACTCAAGAAATTTGGAATGGAAGATTCTAAACTAGTTAGAACCCCCATGTGTATTGGACTAAATCTTACCAAAGATGATGATTCAAAAGAGGTAGATCAAACCTTATACAGATCAATGATTAGAAAATTACAACATGTAGTTCATACAAGGCCTACTATTGCTTTAGCTATTGGGATAGTGGCAAGATTCTCAGCTTAACTCAGAGAAAATCATATGATGAAAATCAAAAGAATTTTGAGATATTTGAAAGGTACTGAAGAATATGGTTTATGGTACAAACTCGGAAGGAACCTAGACCTAAAGGTATTCACGTATTGATTGGGCAGGAAATCTTGATGATAGAAAAAGTACAAGTGGTGGAGCATTCTTTCTTGGTAAAAGATTGGTATCTTGGATAAGCAAGAAGCAAAATTGCACATCCCAATCTAAAACAGAAGTAGAATATATTACAGTAGTAATAAATTGTTCTAACATTTTTTGGTTTAAATAGTTGTTGGAAGGCATGAAAGTTGAGATCAAAGAACTAGTTGTCATGTATTGTGATAACACTAGTGTAATTAACATATCAAAGAACCCAGTGTTGCATTCCAAAACTAAGCACATTGCCATAAAATATCATTTTGTTAGAGAAATAGTGTAGGACAAAGGAATTAGATTGGAATATGTTCACACAAAAGAACATATTGCAAACATATTCACCAAGCCATTACCTAGGGATGCATTCTTGTATCTAAGAGGTATGTTAGGTGTCATTCCCCTATCTGAAGCTCACTAAATAAAGTTTTAGTGATGCATCAATAGGAACCAAGTTGAAGATCAATCAGTTGATGCAACATAGTCAAAGGGAATATTGCATATGAATTAGTACTCAAGGTACGTTGATACCAATTTTGTATGTGTTGTGTTTGGCATGTGTTGTTAAAGAGGGAGAAGATTACTATCATATCTTTCTAAAATTTGTTTATATCTTTTTGAGGGAGAGGTATAGTATCATATAAGTTATGTAATTCCTTCATAGAGGGAGATTACTAGATGAAAGAGATTTTTTTGGTGAAAATCTAAGAGGGAGAAACTTTCTATTAGAGAAAGTCTTGTTCTCAAATTTCATTGTGCTATGACATGTTGTGTTGCCATCAATCCCAAAGAGGGAGATTGTTGGATACAATTGTCTAATTGTGTGTTGTCTTTGATGTTACAAAAATGTCATATCAATTGTCAATTAGTGCCTACCAAGCTGACTTGGTTAGCAAGATAGTTTTCCTTATCTACTGAGCATTTCTTAAGACTACTCTGTGAAGACATTGTCTATCGAGCTCACTCTAGCGTCAAAGGAATTCAAGTAGGAAATAGTGTTAACCGAGTTCACATGGTTAGTAAAGGAAAGTTGGACAGAGTCAGTGTTCACGAAGTTCACTTGATTGCCAAAAGACATTTTTGTAATTTTGTAGTGTTAACCAAGACTCTATTGGTTAACACAAAAAATTGTCTCAGAACAAGTGTTTACCGAGCAGGATCATCCAATGAAGGATTTTGTTGTTTTGGCATAAGAAGCTTAATTATTTTAAGTATTTTTTCTAGCCAACTATGGTGATGATTATTGGTTATTGTAATTTCAATTTGAGCTGACTTGACAATGTGTGTGTGCAAGTGTGTTGATTGAATTGAAAAGGAAAGAGTGAGAGAAAACTTGAAGGATAAATAGGTATCCTTGTGGAGAAGAAAAGTGTTATTCAATCAGGGAGGATCAAGTATGAAGAAGAATAGAGATCTATATTCAGCAATTCAGTTGCATCACAATTAGGTCATTTCATTGTTACTCTTTAACCATTGTAGTAGTGATCTAAAATCTCTTAATAGAGTTGGTTTAATAGCTAGTTGTAAATCCTCTAACAAGGTGATAGTTCTATTGAATTATTTTAAGACATCTTACAAGGCCACTCCTTATAGGGTGACTAAATCCTCTAACAAGGTCACACCTAACAGTGTGTTTTGTAACCTTTAAATGGGTTGGCTCCTAATAGGGTTCACTTCAGAAGAGTGAAAAACAACAACTAGTAAAATTGGTGGGTTTTCCCATATTGGGTTTCTACGTTAAATCCTAGTGTCTCATGTGTTCATGTTATTTCTCTTATGCCTCTAAATTAGTCACTATGAATGTTTAAGATCAGCTAAAAGTAAATCACACTCTGCATTTACTGAGTTTCAACATTTTTTGTGTGTTTATCGAATAATAGCAACAATCAGATTTCTCAGTTTAAATTTTATTGTTAACATCTAAGGGATCTGAAATATATTTTAGTGGTAACTGATTCACCCCCCCCCCCCCCCCCCCCCCCCCCCCCCCCTTAGTTACTTCTATATTTCCAACAGTCTTTTCTACAAGTATGCAAGACATAGTCACAAGTCTTAGTGGTTGGATGAACAATTTAGAATGTGTAAGGAGAATTTTCCTATTGGCACTATTATATCAGTTGTTGACTTTTTTGAGAACTACACATTATAACCTTAAAATGAGACACAATATCAGTATTACAACTCCATTCATATTGTTATTTTTATGCACATAACATATAGACATGCCTCTGATAGTGTGGAAGATAATAAGAAGATTATTAGAGTACCATTTTTATATGAGTGATGATAGATCTCACCCTCACGAGTTTGTGCAACATTGTTTTGAGAATTATTTTGATTTCTTATAGGAGCATGCAATTGCTATGGATAGACATATCATTTAGTTAGATAATTATATAGGTCAATTCAAGAATTCTTGCATGTTTTATTGGTTGTGTAGGATGCACATAGAGAGGGGAGTGCCTCATATTTGGAGTCTTTTCAAGTTTGACCATAGGAAAGGAGAACATGATGGAGAAGGGGCATGTGTGAAGAGAGCTCTAGTTAAGAAGTAATTGAAGATTTCAAGAGAAGAGCTTCTTGGTGCTCATAGCATTGTTGAATAGTGTAGTTTAGCAATATCACAGGGGGGGACTCTTGATTCAGTAGTATGCCAATTCTTTTGGTTGGTTGAGGAAGGGTCCATAGGTGATAGATCATATTGTGCTACAATGAGAGAATCATCAAAAATACATTCATTTTAGAGCTCTAATTTTAATACATAGACCATTTGGACATGATAGTTAGCTTGATTTTGTCCTTGTTGTTTTCAATGTGATTGAGATCATTGTGAGTTGAGTGAGTGGATGGATACATGGGCTCCACATTATCTTACTCCATTTTCTATCATTCCCTCTATTAGAAATGATGACATGGAAAGTTGGCTTGAGCATAACCATCTATTAGATCTTCTTCAGCCAAGACATTTCTTTGCATTGGTTGCAACATAGGTGAACGATGAGAAATCTGATTATTGGTTAGTACATTGTGTTAGAGGTAAAAAAAATCTTGCAAAACTGATCATAGATGATGATGGATTCATATATCTTACTGGTCTAGTGGTTTTCATTGGAACATGGTTGTGAACATACATGCTAGAAGGAATGGAATTCCTGCATTTGAATACTATCAAATGCACACAAAAATTATCATATATTCGCATCTTATTATAGAAACAAATGTAAAGTTATTGAAGCATCAAGGAAGACCAAAAGTAAAAGAACTTTTTACTATTACTAATGCTGATAATGAAGCCCTATTGAAGACCCTAAAATAGAGAGATGACCATACTAGAACACTTGACTAGGTATATTTACTTATGTTATTTTGTTCATAATGATTCGATGAACTGATGATTACCTTATTTAATACAATAAGTTATTAATATTTTTATGATATTGGAATGTAGGTACATCATGAAGAGTAGCCATGCATGGAGATAAAAAACTAAATAAGGAGAAAAATGAAGAAAAATATTTTCTATTTTTGACACTACGATTTTTGACAATACTTTTATTGACACTACGATTTTTGAAACTACTATTTTTGACACTATGATTTTTTGTAGTTGTTTATTGATCTAAAAAAGATGAATAACTTGAGATATTGTAAATGTAAACTTGTTGATTTAATGTAAGAAACAAAGATGATTTTACTTAATGCAATTTATGTGGAGGGACCTAAAAAATGATGATTTTAATACATACACCCTTGTTTTGGTTGCGAAGAGACTCCATCATTTGCAGCCACCCCATACCGAAGAGTCTCTAAGGTGCTCTAAGTGTGTGTTAATGTCGATATTTTGAGGGTCTTAACTTGGAGCTCATGGAGATATTAATTAAATTTGATTGCTACAAGATGATCATGGTGAGGCCTAAAATAACCTATCTCATTATTGAGAGATCACATTCCATTTGCATTCAGCACAATGATCTCGCTCGATGCCAAAACTCGCAGTGTACCTTAGTTCATAGGTGCATCACCGTGTAAGTATGAAATCACTAATCTTGGCATCAAATAGTTAGTGTCATTAGCTCCAGATGGGAAGGTGAACCCTAGTGACACCCTTGTTCTAGCTGTGGAGAGCTTCCATCATCCATGGCCACACCATACCAAAGAGTTGTTAAGGTGCTCTAAGTGTGTGTTAAGGTCAATCTTTCAAGGGTCTTAACTCAAAGCTTGTGGGTCCTACCAATGAAACATTGAATACTACATGATAATCATGGAAAGGCCTAAAATAACCTATCTAATTTTTGAGAGATCACATTCTATTTGGATTCGGCACAACGATATCCCTCGATGCCAAAACTCAAAGTGTACGTTAGTTCATAGGTGCATCACAGTATAACTTTGAAACCATTGATCTTGGCATTGAATCATCAGTGCCATTAGCTTGAATGGGTGGGTGAACTCTAGTTACACCCTTGTTCTAGCCACAGAGAGATTCCATCATGCACAGCTACCCCGTATTGAAGAGTCTCCAAGCTACTTTAAGTGTGTGTCGAGGTCGATCTTTTGAGGGTCATAACTTGGATCTCATGAGGGCTATTGATGAAATGTAAAATGTTACATAAAATTCATGCTAAGGCCTATAATCAGCTATCTCATTTTTGAGAGATCGCATTCCATTTGGATTTAGCACAATGATCTCACTCGATGCCAAAACTCACAGTGTGCCTCAATTCATAGGTGCATCACAACATAACTTTGAAATTGCTAGTCTTGGCATCAAATCATTAGTACCATTAGATCTAGATGGGTGGTTGAACCCTAGTGACACACTTTTTTTGGTGATGGAGAGCCTCCATCATCTATAGCCACCCTATACTGAAGAGTCTCCAAGGTGCTCTAAGTGCATGTTGAGGTCGACCTTCCAAGGGTCATAACTCAGAGCTCATTAGGGCTATTGATGAAATGCCAAATGCTATATGATGGTCATTTTGAGCCTAAAATAACTTATCTCATTTTAGAGAGATCATATTCTGTTTGTATTTGGCACAATCATCTCTCTCGATGCCAAAACTCATTATGTGCCTCAGTTCATAGGTGCATCACAGCATAAATTTGAAACCATTGATCTTGGCATTGATCACCAGTACCATTAGCTCTGGATCAGTAGGTGAACCCTATTAACAACCTTGTTTCAGCTACGAAGAGCCTCCATCGTCCATAGCCACCCTAGTGCAAGAGTAGCTAGGTAGTCTAGTTTGTACCTAGTGCTTCTTTCTTGTCATTTTGGCTTGTATTTATGCTAGCCACATCACTAGTGGTTTAATAAGATCTATTAGGTCCTTAGGTAATATTAAGTTAGTGGCTAAGTGAGTTTTTGCTCCTACATTGTTGTTATGCCTATAAGTTGCTCAATAGGGGTTAGGTTGAACAAAGTGGTAGAAAAGTTGACCAAGGGTCAAAAAAAATCTTTTAATGTCTAAATCAACCTAATAGGACCCCTTATGAAGTTTTTTGAACTTGTCTAATTAAGAATTTTAAGTTATAGCAAAAATTGCTCAAAATTGCAAAAGTTGCAAAATTGCAATTTTGCAACTTTTTCTTGCAAAGTTAAAAATGAGTGCAAAGAGCTAGTTAGGGGTTTGAACACAACCATAAAGGGTTAGAAACATCTATATAAGGTCTTAAATGACCTTGCTATGACTATGATTTTAATGTGCTAACAACAATGTCTAGTTGAAATTTGTTTGAGATATTGATTTTTAGTTATTGTAGAGTTGTTGGTTGATCCAAAATCATACATATCAATGTCATTATGCTAATGGAAGCCTTGAATCTTTCTTGCATTGCCAAAATTTCATGTGGCCTTGGTAATCCGAATGTGTAGTAAAGCCTCATAATAGCACTTGTTCTCATTTTTCTTTGTAAAGTTGATGTACCAGGGTGAAGGAAGTGGATTGTAGAGATTATTTCAAATTAAACATATATGATAGCATTTCAAATTAAACATTTAATTAAAATTTGATAATAAAGGTTGTTAAAATTTTATTCACAAATTATTGCATTTGAATCGAATATAAAAAACATGATCAAAATGAATGATATTCCATAAACATGAGCAATACACATGATTCATGATAAATTGAACAATACTATAGTAAATTAATATGTATGTCATTGTGCACAAAAATGACAAAAATATATATCAAAATACATATATCCATAGACAAATTACATAAATATATATCAAAGTTC
The DNA here is from genome assembly GCA_028749045.1 of Cupressus sempervirens. NCBI lineage: Eukaryota > Viridiplantae > Streptophyta > Pinopsida > Cupressales > Cupressaceae > Cupressus > Cupressus sempervirens. The sequence goes on from CM053783.1 coordinate 362,988,511, forward strand.
ATGTATCCATAGACAAATTACACAAATATATATCAAAATACATAGATCCACATACAAAATGTGGCTGATCATGCCATTGAAATATGTATAATATCAATGTTTTTGTAAAAAATGTGGCATATGCCATCTCAAAATGTCCCATGATGCATCCTATGATAACTATTTTATCCTAGGCTGCTAGTGGATGATCAAAATGTAGCCTCTTCACTACACTAGGTGGATTAGATACCTCCTACATAAACAAAAAAGGAAAACCCAAAGTTAGACTACTAAAATTATATGATTCTTTGTATTTAACATTGAATTACTCAAATACATAATGATATATATATATATATATATATATATATATATATATATATATATATATATATATATATAACTTTCATCATAAATACCTCTCTTGTCAACCTCCTATGTTGGTCAGGAGTCCTCTCATATGTCCTTGGCAATGCTTGAACCTTGTTGATTGTAGCCTGTGTATGTTGAAATATGTTTGTCAGATGAATATACAAATTAAGCTATTACATTATAATTCATAGCATGCTTAATTCATAACATATAATCAATAATTGAAATACAACTTACCTATGTCAACTCCTCCTTTGGATATAATGGTTGCATCAACAAAGATACAAAACTCTATCATCCAACCTCCTATGCACTAGGTTTTTCCTATGAGATACAAAATACTAGTTGTTAATATCACATAAATAAGTTTTGAATTTATTTATGAAAATAAAAAAAATAAAAAATAAATGATGCTTATAGATACAATGAGGCTGTCAGTGTGAATGGAAATGCCAGAGCATCTACAACATGGAATCTACATGGTCTCATCACCAATAGCCACACACTATATAATAAAGAATGTAATTAAATTTCATTACCACAAATATTTTACAAGAATGCATTGATATTTAATCAAATAGAAAGCACCTACTTATCTTTCCCTTGTCAGTGGGTCTTGCCTCATCCCCCGTACTCTATCCCCCACTGAAAGGTGATACTTGCAAGAAAATAGAAAGATTAGAAACCATATATGCTAAAATATCAAATAGAGAAAACAATGAGAACACAACATAATGTACCATAGATGTCTCAAGGCCAAATGAAATAGCTGAGTGCATGATATTATCAACTTGTCTGAGCTCCTCCTTAGTCATCAACTAAACATGAATGAAGATCATATATATTAATAACTCAATATGGGTTACAAATTAAAATTACTCTATTATAAAGACTAACTTTAAATTTCATATATCGTAACAAAAAAATGTATACATGTACCAACACAAAAGGATTCCATGCCTCTGCATGCCCCTCATCTCTAGCATTAGGGTGTGTAGCCTTTGTATGTGCATCTAGTGTATCCTTGTCAATACAAACCGATACACAAAAAGATCACCTATGGGACCTAGACAAATATTCTTGCACGTTATGCAAGTATGGGGCACACAAACATACAATGAGATCAATGATGATGAACTCGCACCAACATCAACAACACGGGGATGCAACACTCACCTAGCCTAGGATATCAATAGGATACTCAATCTATGGATGGCTTTAATAGTCTAAGAGCTAGCCTCTGCAATGATATCAAGATGTTGCACTTAAGGAGGGGGAAGACATTAGTATGGAGGAAAAAAGTGGCAGCTTTCTTTTTTTGGGCAAAGGGTCTATCTTGAGGAGCTCCTCCTCCTACACCTATATTGAGTTTTATGCTCCAATAGTTCACCTTGAGCCCAACACAAATTATGCATACAATTTTTTGAGGAAATAAAATGGCACCTCTAAATTGTTGTGTGGAGGGATGTCAAAAACTATCCACCAATGATCCCAAAAGTTCACATGTATAGCCTCATTTGTGTACCATTTAATTGATAGTTTGGGCTTTGCGCATTCAACTTGTTTACCAATTTTTGGATCCACAAAAAGGGAAACCAAATCATCTTTACTTATATTTAGGGCCACAACCTCATCATGATCCAACCCATCATCAAATGTGGCATGCATTTTATCATGCCAGCAAAGAGCAGCATTTTGTTCTTTGGTAAGTTTTTTAATATTATCCACTATGGTGTTTAACATGGCTAACATAAGAGCCAATGTGAGTACAGTATTTTATGTGGTTCGCAAAGCCCTCGATTCAGTGAGATTTTCAAATATCAAATCTTTGATTCAAGGAGGGTGTTGAGGAGGTAGGAATTTCTTTGGTTGACAGTTTTGAGGGGGCATTGGATATTTTGGTGGAGGGTTAAATGAGGAACATTATTTCTTGCCTCAATATAATCATTTCGGTCAGCCATACCTATTAATTTGCAAAACATAATTTCTATTAAAAACAACCTAGATTTTAACAATGTCTATTAAAAAAACCTAATCTTTAACAAATTCAATTAAAAATAACTAATTTATAATAAGATTCATTCAAAATATTAAAAAAAACAAAAAATACTTATTGATATCATATACTCGTTCTGAGATCAGATACTAGAAAGAGGGAGCTCTCAAACAACAAAAAACGCAATGTGAAAAAAAATGCTCTAGTTTCTTTTTTAAAATCAATGTTATAGGTATGGGGTATCCAACATGAAATTAGATATCCAATAAGGCTTGGTCCTAACTTTTTAGCTTTGGTATTAGGATGGGTGAAAAAAAGTCATAGTAGATTTTGAAACACTTTTAGACATTTTCGAACTCTATTTTTTTTCGCATCACAAATTTTTGACATGCCATGATCCTACACATACCCTTTTTGAATACTCAATAAAAAAATGAGTTTTCATTGCTTCATCCCAAAGCGTCGATTTAGTAGCCAAATAATTATTAGGATAAAATTATTTGATGAATTAGATTGGAACATTCTATTTTGATGCCTTCTTTATTTGAGGCAATAGCACCCACTTGACTTTGTGGAAGGGGTTGATCCCGTAATGTGGCATTTCATGTGGTAGCCACAATACTTAATATGTATTTTAATAGAATTATGAAATTTCAAGCCCAATTTTTCTATTAGAATTAAGAAAGATGAAAAACCAAAAATACCCTTTCCTAGATCTCAATATATATATATATATATATATATATATATATATATATATATATATATATATATATATATTTGTAGAAATCAGATTAGAAAAGTAATGTTTAATTTATTAAGTAATGAAAGTAGGTATATTAAGTTTTCAAAAGAGATAGAAAGAAAAATTAAAAAATGATATCTTGAGCACCATTACATAGAGGTGCTCAATGTCACCAAGGAGAAAAAAATACAGACAAGGATCGATGTGTACAGAGCTTCAAGTCTATCTCATTTTCATCAATGGTCTACCTTCATTAGATAAATCATCTCTACGACATTTACTTAACATTCCAAGCATCAAGAAAGTTTTAACTACTATTTCTTTTAATTGACCTATCAATTTATGAAATTTTTTACATTGACAAGTTATAGCTCAAAAAATATAGATAAAAAATGAATCTTTCTTTTTTCTTGCACTAGCTATAAATTTTTTTGATACATTTATTGAATTTAGATTAAAAATAATAACTCCATATAGTTTTTTTGGGATGTTCAACCTCTAATTTTCAGCAATAACATGCCAATCTTTATTTAATTTTTTTTTAAAAATTACATTCATAAACTTCATACTAGTTTATACATTATCAATTTTAACGAGAAATATAGACCAGGATCAACATATACAGAGCTTCCTGTCTATATCATTGTCATCAATGCTCTACCTTCATTAGCTAAATCATCTCCATGACATTTACTTAACAACATTCCAAGCGTCAGGAAAGTTTTTAACTGCTATTTCTTTTAATTGACCTACTGAGGTTCTCACATTGTTGACAACCAACAACTCCAAAAGAGGTGACTTTTCTCTTTTTCTAAATAATCTAACAATAAATAATTCTTTTCCTATCAAAAAATTATTATTAAAATATTCTTCCAATATTTTTCTAAAATGCAATTCGATTGTGCTATTAGGTACCATGTATTCCATGAAATTTGATTAAAAAGAGATTGCTCATTCAATTCCATCAAATATTCTATGCTAGAAAAAGATTTTGATTATGTGTTGCAATATCTTCCCGATCTTGACTTGTTTCTTCTTCAACATTAATAGTTACCTCTCTTTTTTTTACTTCCTAGTATGCTTGAATATCCAAATAAATCTTTTTAAATACTCAATAAAAAATTGAGTTTTCACTGCTTCATCCCAAAGCATTGATTTAGTAGCCAAATAATTATTAGGAAAAAATTATTTGTTGAATTAGATTGGAACATTACTATTTTGATGCCTTCTTTATATGAGGTAGTAGCACCTACTTGACTCATTTGATGCGTTCTCCAGTGTTGTAGTTGATCTCTTATGAAAAATAAATTAAATAATGCTGAAATATGAAAAAGTAAGTCTCATTTTCTTATGGGGTATTTCTCCCAGTCAAAGTTTTACATCTAATTCCTCATAGTTATGCGACGATCCATGTTCCTCTAATAGATTTCACGTGCTTTTTTTCAAGAGAAGATTCACCATCACCATCTTTTGGTGTAATGAAGACAAAGCAAAGTGATCAATTGGAGATGGTAATGATAGAGAATATGGAAGAGGGGATGACGAAGGCCCCCAAACACATGGTGCTCATGGAGATCAATTTTGAAGGGTTTCCAACACTCAAGTTAAGAAAAACACAGGGCAATCAAATATTTGCATGTGACCAAAGAAATAACAATAATTATTTTCATAAAACTCAATCATTTTAGGTATTTTGTTTTTGCAAACTTCAAAGGATCTATGTGAACACATTGTTCCTAGCAGTAATATAGGACAAAATAAAACATTTTTAAATCTTACATTTTAAAAATGTATATATTCTATGATGAATAAAAAATAATATTTAAAAAAAAATGTTAAAAGTAATATTGTTTCAAAGAAAAAATAAAAATTCTTACCATAAGTATGATATGTTACCTTGTCGTTGTGCAAATAGTTATTTGATTAGTTATGTAACCATTGAACAACCTTCTAATGCTATGTATGAAATATGAATGTATCTAATAAATGAGATATTAAATATATTGTTTCTCTGTTCCTTCTTTGACATTTTTTATGATAGAATTTCTAGTTATTAGATTAGTTATCTAACCACGGAACTTCCTTCAAATGCTATGTATGAAATACTTATGTATTTGATAAATGAGATATTCAATATATTGTGTCTCTCTTCCTTCTTTGGTGCTTTTTAAAATAGAAACTCTAGAAAGAGCTCTAATAATCCATTTGGCATATAAGGTAGTACCTTGCTTTTGGGTGGAAATTAGGCCAAGGCATCGAGATTCCTTTGGTAAGAAACAGTATTTGCAAGGGACTCTCTGAAATCCATGATGCTTAGAATTTGAGCTAAAGAGGAAATCTTAAAGAGGGGCTTCTAAATTGTAGAGTAAAAGGATAGAGTGGGAGTCCAATAGGAAGAGTAGTACACATGGGTAGCAGCCAAAACCTTGGAAAAAAATTTAAATTTACCAACCAACAAAAGAGGCTTTGTAAGCCAATAATAAAATGTTTTGGAAATATTCCAAAAGAGTTTGAAAGGCATATTTAATATTCCAAAAATTGGAGTTGTATCTATTTTGAATCCATTTCCACTGATATTGTGCAAGCAATGATAGACCAGGAAGAAGGAGTGCTTGTGGCAGAGCATCTTGTGCCTTTGAATAACATACCTAGTTCAGAGTTTCTACAGGAACTCCTAGAGAAAAAGAAACACATTTCAGATTTTATAGAATGTCATTCCTCTTAAAAAGCATAACTCACTTTTGTGGGTTCACCTAGAAGCCAAACAAAAAATATCTAGACATTGGAGAGAATTTGGTACCATTATCCCTATCCCTAAGGTGAGTGAAAAAAGAATCATTAACATAATTCCCCTTGACAATATGAGTGGGAGACTTGGGAAAGGGCCATTCTTTTAAAATGAATAGATGATATAGAATGGGCTAGCAGGTACCCAAATTCTTCAGAGGTCAAAACATACAAAGCCAGGGCTAGAGGACATCAATGGTGGATGGACCAATAGAGGATAAAATACTCATATTGCTTGCCATTGATGGTGATGGAAGTAGGAGCAACCCCAAAAAGTATCTCCACAGACTAGCAAAAAATTGGTCTAAATCCTAAAGATTTAATAATATCAAGAATGAATTTTCATTCTATATGATAATAAGCCTTGTAAAAATCATTTTTGAGAAAGAAAGCTCATTGCTCAGACCTACAGTCCCATTCCATACCTTCTAGACAACAATGATGTTGTCTAGAATATGGTGGGATTTGATTATACCAGTCTAGACTAGATAAACAATATTTCCAAATAGATGACAAATTTTAAGCAAGACAACATCCTTGGTAGATGGACAAAAATAGAAAAAAATCATTATATTTCCAAACATTGATGGTGATGCAAGAAGAAGAATCCCCAAAAAGAATATGCACAAATTGGAGAAAAATTATTCCAAATCCTAGAAGCTTCAAGCATAGAAAGAATGGAAGGTTGTTCTATATGATTATAAGAATTGGAAAAAATAATTTTGAAAAAGAAAGCTTGTTTCTTAGACCTACAAGCCCATTCCATACCTTCCCAGAAAACAATGATGTTGTCTAAGATATAGGAGAGTTTTATTAAACTAGTCTAATCTATATTATCAATAATTTATAAGAGATTAAAAATTTGAAGTGGTAGGGCTTCGGCTTTGATCCTTTAGAAGACATCGAGTAAGGAAATTAGTCTTTAATTATAGATATCTTTAGGATCACAAGCTTCTGGTATGAAGTTGATAATTCCTTTATCCATAATGTTACCTAAAGATCTAGAATGATAGGCTCATTGGTAGACCTTTTATTTATAAATGAAAGATAAAATAAAAAATAAATATGTAAGTGATTTGACAGAATTCATGTGTAAGAAGGATGATTTTGTTAATCAGACCACTTTTTAATAGGTCTCATAGAAAACATGTATCTTTTAAAAAATTTAACAAGCTCTAAATATATTCTTTAATTATGTCTTTTGTACAATTTGTTTGTTGTCATTCTCCTCACTTCTATCTCTATTTAAATTTGTTACAAACCAATGTGTTTTTATGTTCCTCAAATACCCCAACCTTTATCTGCATACAAATTCCATTGACTCATATAAAAACCAAAAGTACAAGTTTTACATCATTCTACATTTCTAAATTATTATCCCATTAGATGTTTATGTAGACCAATACATGTCACCTCACAAGTGATAAAAAATTAAAATATCAGAAGAAGAAAATTTTTCTTTTTCGATAGTGAGATATACAAAGCTATTAGTGTTAAATATAGTGATGATGATAGTCCCTGGAGAGATTGAATTTGTGTCAACACAAAATGCTGGTTGCCCCAAAGAAATGTGTTGCAGCCAATATGGTTACTATGGAACCACTAATAATTTTTTTGGAAACAATTATCAACATGGCCCATGTAAAGCTTAAAATTCATTAAATGAATATATTATCTCAAAGGATTTTTTTTGGGAATTACGAGAATATTTATGTTTTATTTTTGTAGATTTGGGCCACATAGAAGAAGTTGAAACTAGCCCCTATTGTGAGGATTCCTTGTAATATACTTGCACAAGTGGAAATAAATGCTATGGATGAGGGCCTCTACAACTAAGCTCATAATAAATATGTCTACAATTAGTGATTTTTTATTACTAGTTTTATTGTCTAAGATTCCCATGAATACTAAAGGTGTGTCAATGTTATTGTAGGAATTAAAAGTATGTAGAAATGTGTTCATTTGTACAATGAATCATATAAAAGGACACATGTCAACTCTATTCTCAATATCTCTTATTAATTTGTCTTTGGATTACAATGAATAAATATTTGATTGATAGTACAAAAAATTGAACCTAGCACCACTTTTGTTTGGCTATTTCTTTTATGATTTTTAATATCGTATCTTCTTTTAAGGATTCTATGATATCGTATAGATGTCTTGTAGAGATGCTCCTTTTTTCTTCCATTGAAGATTTTGGATTATATGGTATTTTATAGAGATCTAATAGGGGACCATCCTCCTTTTTTCTTTTCAATTTCCATTGTAGATTCTATGTCATCTTATAGTGGTGTTGTTCTAACTTGAGATGGGGCTAGTATTTTATTTATTTGTCCTCACGTGACATAATATTATAACTAGTTGAGAAACATTTTGTTTAAGGGCTCTTTGTGAGACATGTTTTTTTTTCATATGTTCTGTTTCTTTATTTAGTAATATTGGGTATATGTTCTACTTAATGATTCACATGATTCTTTAAATGATTAAAAAGTAATTTGGACTATGTTGGTGTTTTAAAACAACACTGTTCCAAATTACCCCAATGAGAAAAAAATTCATCTAGGGGTAGCTAACTTGCATCTTCAACATACCATTTCAGACACTAGGCCAACTATAAGGCTAGACCCTTCTTCTACTTCAGGCTCTGCAAAACCTAAGTGAGTGGACCTCAGATTCAGTTTATATGGTACTAGTACTAAAACATATTCATGAATCTAACAAAGGAGATAAAATCCTTAATCTCCTATACTTATGCAATAACAAAGATGTGCAGTAGCAAATTGCAACTCTATGAAACTCACAAGCTAAGTGAGGACATCCTTTTCAACTCTTCAAAGTGAAAGGGAAAGATATCAATGAAAACCCCAAATATGTAGCATTAGGAACAAATGATCCTATAGCTGATTAGTACCTTATCTATTGGGAAATTCCATGAATCAAACACATACATCTGTGATATCAATGATGTATTCCATATAACAAAATATCAGATCTATCTTATCACTTTGTGAATCAGACATCGGTGTTCGTAAATACCATATTCTTATGAAGTGTCCTCAAAATAACCAACAATCCTAGCAAACACATCAAGTACTTACTTGACCCTTTGTTCCAATAGAAAGATACATCAGATATACAATCTTAAGGGGATGCAAATGGGTCTCAGTTCTTTGCCCCTAGACCACATAAGACTGTAGATTATAGAGATAGGAGATGAGAATCAGAATGAAACTAAAGAAATTATTATTCATTTGTATTCATTTATTTGAAGCTATACATTCATATGCATGAAATTAAAAACATAAAAATACCTAACAAATCATAACTAGCTATATTATCTTCACTACTACTATTCATACAAGAGAAATATGCTGAAGAATAATGGTGGAATCACAGTTCTGGATCCAAAAATATGATCTCACAGACAAACTGGAACCAACCTCTTCAATGGATGAGAAAGAAGAAGATATATACAAGGAATGAATGTGAGGCCTTACCTAATCTTTCATAGTATAGATGAAATATTTGCATTATGATACTTTTAAATTGATGAAATTATTGCCTATAACTAAACATCCCACTGAAAAGATAAAACCCTTGTAGCGTGCACCAGTGACTACTTGTGTAAAAACCAACTGTAAAAACCATTTCTCTTTAAAAGAATAAAATATTAAAAAAATACAATATCTATTCCTCCTAAGCCAATTAGGCACCAAATGTGTGCCACATGGCACCATATTATTGTCTTGATCATGACATCTCATTGCCGCCTATCCATTTTTGATTCACCTGTGCTGCTACATCATCCACTGAGCACGTATACCACCTCATGATGCAGGAGCATCTAGAGGTATAAGGGAAATCCTGTGTCACCCAAAAAAATGTACTTAGACTTAGTTTATACTTCATGTGTTTTCATTTTTGGATACCCATTTGGTTTAAATAAAGGTTCCAACTCTCACAGTTCCACTATCAATGTTCTAGGATAGAGTATTTGAACACCTAGGGATATGTGTAAATATCAAAAAAATAGGAGTATGTAATTGAGCCATCATTTTGGTGAACTAGGAGGTGTAAATTGGCTAGATGGATGGAATTGTAATTTAGAGCATTCCAAAAAAAGAATCAGTTCAAAAGGCCCCACGGATTGAAAGTTATCGCAGTTTTTCGAGTTTTGGAGACCTCCTAAGAATTCTTCAAAGTCAGGTCAGGGGCATTAAATGACCTCGAAAAGGGTCCAAAAATGGGGGACGAGTGAAGCTAGTCCATAGGGCTATAGAGCACTTTGAGAGGTTTTCAGAAATGTAAATGATTTTTCAATTGAAGCTACGGTTCAAAAGTTATGCCTCCCGAAAGTTCGGTTACCATTTTTGGATTCTTCTAGATTTGTGTCGACTTCTAACGCAGCTTATGGAGCCTTCCACTTGGTCGGTGGATGCCTACTAGCACTTTCTAGAATTTATTCCTAGTCCTTAACCCTCCAGGTTCTATTTAAGGACATTTCTGGCATTGTAAAAGGCAGTTCGGAGTGGAGTTTGAGAGGAGGTACTAAAAGGTGAAATTATCTCCAGATTTATGTTATTGTAAGCCCTTAGGGCATGTTTTGAAGTCTTTTTTCTCTGTACTAAATCTATTAGCTTATCTAAAAAGTTAGTAAAATTTCCCTTTCTTGTTGTTTCCATTCTGTGCGTGGGTTGTGTCCCCATCAAGTGGTATCAGACCAGGTTTTCCTAAGTGTGTAGACAGAGCGCCGACTGTGAGGCAGTTTGCACCAAGACTGTGTGGTTGTGGGTTTGAGTTAAGATGATGCCTCCATCAAGAGAGAATGGTGGAAGGGCCAGAGCTATTAATCCTAAGGAGGTTATAGCCCTCCAAAGGCAGGTACAAGCATTGCATGAGGAGCTCCATAGAGGAACAAATGTTGCCGCAGGTGATGACAGTGAGGATAACAATGAAGAATAAGAAATTGGACCAAAAGGGGAATTTGATGGGGAATTTCTGAATCAAGTAGAGGAAAGGCTTTTTAGGGCCATTACTAGATTTGGGAAAAGACCTACAATTGAAGTGGGTGTATTTTAAAAAAATCTAAAACTAGATGAGTTGATCGACTGGATCAATGAACTGGAAGAATACTTTGAGAATGAGGATATCAGGGACCTAGATAGGGTTAAGTTTGCAAAGGCCAAACTGAAAGGCCATGCCAAAATCTCGTGGTAAGATTTTCAATTGGAAAGAAATAGAAGAGGAAAGGAGAAGATCAAAAGGTGGGATCGCATGGTGGACAAATTGAAGAAGCAGTTCATTCCTATGGACTACGAGCTTGATTTGTTTAAGAAGATGCATGGGCTAAAGTAAGCAGGAAGATTAGTCCAAGAATATACAGAGGAGTTTTATCAACTTTTGATTAGAGTAGAGCATGCAAAAGAAAATAAGGAGAAGGTTGCTTGTTATATTAGTGGGTTGCGACCTAACATCCAGGAGGAATTAAGTATGGTAAGAATGACCAATGTTGAAGAGGCATACCAATTTTCCCTACAAGTTGAAGAGAAGCTGAATAAGAGGTTTGAAGGGAGACAAAGAGGGCATGGTCAAGGAGGAAGGGGAAGTGGTAGGTCATCTGGAGGCCAAAATGAAACCCAAAAGAAAAATGAAGATGCGGGTACTAGCAAGAACTAGAGGAATGAGAGTTTCAACCACTCCTGTGATCAAGACTTTGGAAATCAGAGAGGAAGAGGTAGAGGAAATGGACAAGGAAGAGGAGGCTTCCATGGTACCTATTTCTATTGCAATGAAGAAGGTCATCGTGCCTTTGAATGCCCTCAATGACAAGGAAGGACAGAGAGGAGAGCTGAGGGTCAAGCTAGGGTTGCTCATGTGGATGAGGATGCATAGTCATCACATTCAGAGGATGCAAAAAGAGGAGAGACCTTGGTAAATGAAAGGGTCCTACTAAGTGTTGAGATTGAACCAGGAAAAAGAAAGAGTTTGTTCTGTACTAGATGCAAGTGTGAGGATAAATGTTGTGACATGATCATTGATGGTGGTAGCACTGATAACTTGGTATCGGAAGAGATGGTCTCTAAGCTGAAGCTCAAGAGGGAGAGACATCCTCAACCCTATCGGATTGCTTGGGTGAAAAATGATCATAAGGTCCTGGTAAGTGAACAATATCTCATGAAATTAAAAATTGGGAGTTACCATGATGAAGTTCTTTGTGTTGTTATTCCAATGGATGTATGCCATCTATTGTCTGGTAGACCATGGCAGTTTGATAGACATGCAGTACATGATAGTCATGCAAACACATATTCTCTAACAATGGATGGAGTTCACCACAAATTGAAGCCCATGAAAAAGGAACGTGAAAAGGTATGTAGCAGTGCTAGGATTTGTCTTGTTGATGGAAGGAAGTTTTTAGATGGAATGAAACATCCGTGTATGTGCTATGCTTTGATTCCTAGGAAAGATAAAGAAGGTAGTAGTGAAATACCACTTGAAGTTTCTGATTTAGTAGGTGAATTTGGAGATATTATCTCTGATAATGTTCCAGAAGGATTGCCACTAGTAAGGAAAATTAGTCATCAGATAGATCTGATTCCAAGAGCAAGTTTGCCTAACAAGGTTGCTCACAGGATGACTCCTACTAAAACAGAGGAGCTAAACAGATAGGTTTAGGAGTTGTTGAGGAAGGGCTTGATTCAGGAGAGCTTAAGTCCATGTGCAATACCTGTAGTACTTGCACCAAAGAAGGATGGAGAGTGGAGGATGTGTACAGATTCTCGAGCTATAAATAAGGTAACCATCAAATACTAATTTCCTTTGCCAAGGATGGATGATCTTATGGACTGCTTGAGTGGAGCTCAGTACTTCACAAAGATAGATCTCAAGAGTGGCTATCATTAGATACAGAAATGAGAAGATGAGTGGAAAATAGCCTTCAAGACCAAGGAGGGTCTTTATGAGTGGTTAGTCATGCCCTTTGGATTAACAAACACCCCAAGCGCCTTCATGTGGCTTATGAATGAGGTACTTAAGAAGTTCTTGGAAAAATTTGTTATTGTCTATTTGGATGATATTTTAATTTTTAGCAAGACTTTGGAAGAAAATTTATTGCATATTCATAGTGTCCTTGAAAGGTTAAGGGAAGAGAAACTGTTACTTAATTTGAAGAACTGTATCTTTACGAAAAAGAGAGTTAACCTATTTGGGGTTTGTTATATCACCTGAAGGTCTCAAAATGGATCCAGAGAAGGTAAAAGCCATCTTGGAATGGCCTACTCCAAGGTCTACTACTGAGGTAAGATCATTTCATGGTTTGGTTAGTTTTTACAGGAAGTTCATAAACAATTTCAGTGGCATATGTGGACCCCTAACTGACACAATAAGAGGGGATAGAAAAGAGTTCAAATGGACTGCAACAGCTGCGAGAAGTTTTGAATTGTTGAAGAAGAAGGTGACACAACAACCTGTGTTGGCACTTCTAGATTTTAGAAAGGTGTTTTAGGTGGATTGTGATACTAGTGGCAGTGCTATTGGGGCTATATTGAGCCAAGAAGGTAAGCCTATTGCATATTTTAGTGAAAAATTGAATGATGCAAAGAAGAAGTATTCTATTTATGATCAAGAGTTCTATGCAATAGTTCAGGCCTTAAAGAAATGGAGGCATTATTTGTTGCCAAAAGAATTTTTTTTGTATACTAATCATCAGGCATTACAGTACCTAAATAGCCAAGGTAAATTGAATCAGAGGCATATGAAGTGGGTAGAGTTCTTGCAGAGTTATACATTTCTGTTGAAGCATAGAAGTGGAAAATCTAACAGGGTTGCAGATGCACTAAGTAGGAGACAGTTGTTGCTTACAGTAATGCAGGTTGAAGTAGTTGGGTTAGATGAACTCAAGAATTTGTACCCTAAGGATCCTGATTTTGATAAAGAATGGAAAGCTTGCAAAGAGCCTGTTGTTGTAGATAGAACCAAGTGTTTAGACTATTTGATTCAGGATGGTATGTTATTCAAGGGCAGCCAATTGTGCATTCCGAGGAGTTGCATGAGGGAAAATCTGATTAAGGAGAAACACAGTGGAGGGATGGCAGGACATTTTGGTCAGGATAAGACCATTTTCATTCTTAGAGAACATTATTTTTGGCCTCGGGTTTCACAAGATGTGAAGAAGTTTGTACAGAGTTGCCAGGTTTGTCAAGTTGCCAAGGGATTTAGTCACAATACTGGACTATATCAGCCATTGCCTATTCCATCAAGGCCATGGGAGGACATAAGTATGGATTTTGTTCTTGGATTGCCAAGGACACAAAGAGGTAATGACTCAATTTTTGTGGTGGTTGATAGGTTCTCCAAAATGGCACATTTCATTCCGTTGCACAAGATTCATGATGTTGTCCATATTGTAGACTCATTTTTCAGAGAGGTGGTAAGACTACATGGTCTTCCAAGGAGTATAGTTTCTAACAGAGATACTAAATTTGTGGGGTATTTCTGGAGGACATTGTGGAAAAAGTTGAGAATAGACTTGAAATTTGGTTTCACACATCACCCATAGACTGATGACCAAACAAAAGTGGTAAACAAAAGTTTGGGCAATTTGCTGAGATGTTTAGTTGGGGATAAGCGCAAGGGATGAGATTTGATTCTACCACAAGAAGAGTTTGCTTACAATAACTCTATAAATAGGAGTACTAGAAAATCACTATTCCAAATTGTTTATGGAAGTAGCCCAAGGACTACACCAGAATTGAGGAAGATAGAGCAACAGGAGAGGACAAGTGCTAAAGCTGAAGAATTTTCTGAACATATCAAGTGTCTATATGAGGAGGTTCAAGCACACATTACCAAGATGAATCAAGAGTATAAAGCTAGAGCTGATCAAAGGAGAAGGCATAAGGAATTCCAAGTAGGGGATCTAGTCCTGGTACACTTACGAAAAGAAAGATTTCTAGTTGGTACTTACAACAAGCTGAAAATGAAGAAATTTGACCACTGCAAAATTTTGAAAGAAACATGACTTAGGAAATGCATATGAGGTGGAGGTACCAGATGGTGTTCACATTTCTCCTATTTTCAACATTGTAGACTTAAGAGAGTATCATGATGATGGTGTAGATGAGGATGGTGTAGATGAGGAGCTAGTGTTAGAGCAATGTCTGATTCCTACTTCTTAGAAGGAGGAGATAGAAGAAATTCTAGATCATCATATGGGTAGAAGTACCAAAAAAAGGCAGTATGAAGAGTATTTTGTCAAGTGGAAAGGACGGTCGATAGAGGAATCAACCTAGGTTTCAGCAGCTGAGGTTTCCCATTTGGAATTTCCTCTACCATTCATAAAGTGATAGGGTCACTTTTCAATCTACCCTGGGTGTCTGATGCAGGAGCATCTAGAGGTATAAGGGAAATCCTATGTCACCCAAAAAAATGTACTTAGACTTAGTTTCTTTTTCATGTGTTTTCATTTCTAGATACCCATTTGGGTCAAATAAAGGTTCCAACTCTCACAGTTCCACTATCACTGTTCTAGGATAGAGTATTTGAACACCTTGGGATACGTGTAAATGCCAAAAAAATAGGAGTATGTAATAGAGCCATAATTTTGGTGAACTAGGAGGTGTAAATTCACCAAATGGATTTAATTGTAATTTAGAGTATTCTAGAAAAAAAATCAAGTCAAAAGGCCCCACGGTTTGAAAGTTATCGCAATTTTTTGAGTTTTGGAGACCTCCTAAGAATGCTTCAAAGTCAGGTTAGGGGCATTAAATGACCTTCAAAAGGGTCAAAAAATGGGGCACGAGTGAAGCTGCTCCATAAGGCTATAGAGCGCTTCAAGAGCTTTTCAAAAATGTAAACGATTCGTCAATCAGAGCTACGGTTCAAAAGTTATGCTTCCCAAAAGTTTGGTTACCATTTCTGGATTCTTCTAGATTTGTGTCGACTTCTAACGTAGCTTTTAGAGCCTTCTATTTCGTCAGTGGATGCCTACTAGCACTTTCTAGAATGTATTCCTAGTCCTTAACCCTCCAGGGTCTATTTAAGGACATTTCTGGCATTGTAAAAGGCAGTTCAGAGTGGAGTTTGAGAGGAGGTACTGAAAGGAGAAATTATCTCCTAATTTATGTTATTGTAAGCCCTTAGGGCATGTTTTGAAGTCTATTTTCTCTGTACTAAATGTATTAGCTTATCTACAAAGTTAGTAAAATTTTCCTTTCTTGTTGTGTCCATTCTGTATGTCTGTTGTGTCTACATCAAGTGGTATCAGAGTAGGTTTTCCTGAGTGTGTAGACATAGTGCCAACTGTGAGGTAGTTTGCACAAGGACTATGTGGTTTTGGGTTTGAGTTAAGAAGATGCCTCCACAAAGAGAGCATGGTGGAAGGGCTAGAGCTGTTAATCCTAAGGAGGTTAGAGCCCTCCAAAGGCAGGTACAAGCATTGCAGGAGGAGCTCCGTAGAGGAAGAAATGTTGCCACAGGTGACGATAGTGAGGATGACAATGAAGAAGAAGAAATTGGACCAGAAGGGGAATTTGATGGGGAATTTTTGAATTAGGAAGAGGAAAGGCTTTTTAGGGCCATTACTAAATTTGGGAAAAGACCTACAATTGATGTGGGTGTATTTTCAAGAAATCTAAAACTAGATGAGTTGATCGACTAGATCAATGAACTGGAAGAATACTTTGAGTATGAGGATATCAGGGACCCAGATAGGGTTAAGTTTGCAAAGGCCAAACTGAAAGGCCATGCCAAGATCTAGTGGCAAGAGGTTCAATTGGAAAGAAACAGAAGAGGAAAGGAGAAGATCACAAGGTGGGATCACATGGTGGACAAATTGAAGAAGCAGTTCATTCCTATGGACTACAAGCTTGATTTGTTTAAGAAGATGCATGGGCTAAAGCAAGTAGGAAGATTAGTCAAAGAATATATAGAGGAGTTTTATCGACTTTTGATTAGAGCAGGGCATGCAGAAGCAAATAAGGAGAGGGTTGCTCGTTATATCAGTGGGTTACGACCTAGCATCCAGGAAGAATTAAGTCTGGTAAGAATGACCATCATTGAAGAGGCATACCAATTTTCCCTACAAGTTAAAGAGAAGCTAAATAAGAGGTTTGAAGGGAGACAAAGAGGGTGTGGTCAAGGAGGAAGGGGAAGCAGTAGGTCATTTGGAGGCCAAAATGAAACCCAAAAGAAAAATAAAGATGTGGGTACTAGCAAGAACCAGAGGAATGAGGGTTTCAACCGCTCCCATGATCAAGACTTTGGAAATTAGAGAGGAAGAGGTAGAGGACATGGACAAGGAAGAGGAGACTTTTGTGGTACCTGTTTCTATTGCAATGAAGAAGGCCATCATGCCTTTGAATGCCCTCAATGAAAAGGAAGGACAGATAGGAGAGCTGAGGGTCAAATTAGGGTTGCTCATGTGGATGAGGATGCACAGTCATCACATTCAGAGGATGCAAAAAGAGGAGAGACCTTGGTAAATGAAAGGGTCCTACTAAGTGGTGATATTGAACCAGGACAAAGGAGGAGTTTGTTTCGTACCAGATGCAAGTGTGAGGATAAATGTTGTGACATGATCATTGATGGTGGTAGCACTGATAACTTGGTATCAAAAGAGATGGTCTCTAAGCTGAAGCTCAAGAGGGAGAGACATTCTCAGCCCTATTAGATTGCTTGGGTGAAATATGATCATAAGGTCCTGGTACATGAACAATGTCTCGTGAAATTCAAAATTGGGAGTTACCATGATGAAGTTCTTCGTAATGTTATTCCAATGGATGTTTGCCATCTATTGTTGGGTAGACCATGGTGGTTTGATAGACATGCAGTACATGATGGTCATGCAAACACATATTCTCTAACAAAGGATGGAGTTTGCCACAAACTAAAGCCCACGAAAATGGAAGTGAAAAGGTATGTAGTAGTGCTAGGATTTGTCTTGTTGATGGAAGGAAGTTTTTAGATGGAATGAAACATCAGTGTATGTGCTATGCTTTGATTCCTAGGAAAGATAAAGAAGGTAGTAGTGAAATACCACTTGAAGTTTCTAATTTAGTAGGTGAATTTGGAGATATTATCTTTAATAATTTCCAAAGGGATTGCCACCAGTAAGGCAAATCAATCATTAGATAGATCTGATTCCAGGAGCAAGTTTGCCTAACAAGGCTACTCATAGGATGACTCCTACTAAAACAAAGGAGCTAAACAGATAGGTTTAGGAGCTGTTGAGGAAGGGCTTGATTCGGGAGAGCCTAAGTCCATGTGCAGTACCTATAGTACTTGCACCAAAGAAGGATGGAGAGTGGAGGATGTGTACAGATTCTTGAGCTATAAATAGGATAACCATCAAATACCAGTTTCCTTTGCCAAGGATGGATGATCTTATGGACTGCTTGAGTGGAGCTCAGTACTTCACAAAGATAGATCTCAAGAGTGGCTATCATCAAATACAGATACGAGAAGGAGATGAGTGGAAAACAGCCTTCAAGACCAAGGAGGGTCTTTATGAGTGGTTAGTCATGCCCTTTGGATTGACAAACACCCCAAGCACCTTTATGTGGCTTATGAATGAGGTACTTAAGAAGTTCTTGGAAAAATTTGTTATTGTCTATTTGGATGATATTTTAATTTTCAGCAAGACTTTGGAAGAACATTTATTGCATATTTGTAGTTTCCTTGAAAGGTTAAGGGAAGAGAAATTGTTAATTAATTTGAAGAAGTGTATCTTTGCAAAAAAGGAGTTAGTCTATTTGGGATTTTTTATATCACCTGAAGGTCTCAAAATGGATTCAGAGAAGGTAAAAGCCATCTTGGAATGGCCTACTCCAAGGTCTACTACTGAAGTAAGATCATTTCATGGTTTGGTTAGTTTTTATAGGAATTTCATAAAGCATTTCAGTGGCATATGTGCACCCCTAACTGACACAATAAGAGGGGATAAAAAAGAGTTCAAATGGACTGCAGTAGTTGCGAGAAGTTTTGAATTGCTGAAGAAGAAGGTGACAGAACAACCTATGTTGGCACTTCTAGATTTTAGAAAGGTGTTCTAGGTGGATTGTGATGCTAGTGGCAATGCTATTGGGGCTGTATTGAGCCAAGAAGGTAAGCCTATTGCATATTTTAGTGAAAAATTGAATGATGCAAAGAAGAAGTATTCTATTTATTATCAAGAGTTCTATGCAATAGTTCAAGCCTTAAAGAAATGGTGCCATTATTTGTTGCCAAAAGAATTTGTTTTGTATACTGATCATCAGGCATTACAGTACCTAAATAACCAAGGTAAATTGAATCAGAGGCATATGAAGTGGGTAGAGTTCTTGTAGAGATATACATTTGTGTTGAAGCATAGAAGTGGAAAATCTAAAAGGGTTGCAGATGCACTAAGTAGGAGACAGTTTTTGCTTACAGTAATGCAGGTTGAAGTAGTTGGGTTTGATGAACTCAAGAATTTGTACCCTGAGTATCTTGATTTTGCTGAAGCATGGAAAGCTTGTAAAGAGCCTATTGCTGTAGATAGAACCAAGTGGTTAGACTATTTGATTCAAGATGGTATGTTATTCAAGGGCAGCCAGTTGTGCATTTGAAGGAGTTCCATGAGGGAAAATCTAATTAAGGAGAAATACAACAGAGGGATGGCAGGACATTTTGGTCGAGATAAGACCATTTCCATTCTTAGAGAACATTATTTTTTGCCTTCGATTTCACAGTATGTGAAGAAGTTTGTACAGAGTTGCCAGGTCTGTCAAGTTGCCAAGGGATTTAGTCACAATACTGGACTATATCAGCCATTTCCACTTCCATCAAGGCTATGGGAGGACATAAGTATGGATTTTGTTCTTGGATTGCCAAGGACACAAAGGGGTAATGACTCAGTATTTGTGGTGGTTGATAGGTTCTCCAAAATGGCACATTTCATTCCATGGCACAAGACTCATGATGTTGTCCATATTGCAGACTCATTTTTTAGAGAGGTGGTAAGACTACATTGTCTTCCGAGGAGTATATTTTCTAACAGAGATACTAAATTTGTTGGTTATTTCTAGAGGACATTGTGGAAAAAGTTGAGAACAGACTTGAAATTTAGTTCCACACATCACCCATAGACTAACGGCCAAACAGAAGTTTGGGCAATTTGCTGAGATGTTTAGTTGGGGATAAACCCAAGGGATGGGATTTGATTCTACCACAAGAAGAGTTTTCTTACAATAACTCTATAAATTGGAGTACTGGAAAATCATCATTCCAAATTATATATGGAAGTAGCCCAAGGACTGCACCAAAATTGAGGAAGATAGAGCAAGGGGAGAGGATAAGTGTTGAAGCTGAAGAATTTGCTGAACATATCAAGCGTCTACATGAGGAGGTTCAGGCACACATTACCAAGATGAATCAAGAGTATAAAGCTAGGGCTAATCAAAGGAGAAGACATAAGGAATTCCAAGTAGGGGATCTAGTCTTGGTACACTTACAAAAAGAAAGATTTCCAGCTGGTACTTACAACAAGCTGAAAATGAAGAAATTTGGGCCCTGCAAAATTCTGAAGAAACATGACTCAATAAATGCATATGAGGTGGAGCTACCAAATGGTGTTCACATTTCTCCTATTTTTCAACATTGCAGACTTAACAGAGTATCATGATGATGGTGCAAATGAGGAGCTAGTGTTAGAGCAATGTCCAATTCCTGCTTCTAAGAAGGAGGAGATAGAAGACATTCTAGATCATCGTGTGCGTAGAAGTACCAGAAGAAGGTATTATGAAGAGTATTTGGTCAAGTGGAAAGTACGATCGATAGAGGACTCAGCTTGGGTTTCAGCAGCTGAGGTTTCCCATTTTGGATTTCCTCTACCATTCATAAAGTGACAGGGTCACTTTTCAATCTACCTTGGCTGTCTGATGTAGGAGCATCTAGAGGTATAAGGGCAATCCTATGTCACCCAAAAAAATGTACTAAGACTTAGTTTCTATTTCATGTGTTTTGATTTTTGGATACCCATTTGGGTCAAATAAAGGTTCCAACTCTCACAGTTCCACTATCAGTGTTCTAGGATAGAGTATTTGAACACCTTGGGATACATGTAAATGTCACAAAAATAGGAGTATGTAATTGAGCCATTATTTTGGTGAACTAGGAGGTGTAAATTGGCCAAATAGATGTAATTGTAAGTTAGAGCATTCCAGAAAAAGAATCAGGTCAAAAGTCCCCACGGTTTGAAAGTTATCACAATTTTTCGAGTTCTGGAGACCTCCTAAGAATGCTTCAAAGTTAGGTTAGGGGCATTAAATGACCTTCAAAAGGGTCAAAAAATGGGAGACAAGCGAAGCTTATCCATAGAGCTATAGAGCACTTCGAGAGCTTTTTGAAAATGTAAACGGTTCGTCGATCGAAGCTACGGTTCAAAAGTTATGCCTCCCGAAAGTTCGGTTACCATTTTTGGATTCTTCTAGATTTGCATAAACTTCTAACGCAGCTTCTGGAGCCTTCTATTTGGTCGGTGGATACCTACTAGCACTTTCTGGAATGTATTCCTAGTCCTTAACCCTCCGAGGTCTATTTAAGGACATTTCTGGCATTGTATAAGGCAATTCGAAGTGGAGTTTGAGAGGAGGTACTGAAAGGAGAAATTATCTCCAGATTTATGTTATTGTAAGCCCTTAGGGCATGTTTTGAAGTCTATTTTCTCTGTACTAAATGTATTAGCTTATCTACAAAGTTAATAAAATTTCCCTTTCTTGTTGTCTCCATTCTGTGCGTAGGTTGTGTCCCCATCACCTCACCTCTGACCCATGCCTACTACTATGTGTAACCTAGGTGGTTTATTACTTTTCCTAAATTCCTTGCATCTTAGTGGAGCAATAATGCACCCACCACCAGATTTTCCATGTGGTACAATTCCATACATTTGGTCATTTGATGTCATGTCATCACTTTCTCTGTGCTTTCTTGGTCAAAATTTTGTAACATCATTACTGATAACTGGCTAACATTACTAGTGGGGTCCCTCACATGGGTTGGTCTTCCAAAAGTAGGTGTCCTTAAGACAGTTAGTATTATGTGTGTTGGATTATTTAAATATCTAAGAGAATTTAGACATGGCAAATGTGGGATAATGTTTTTTATTGTCTTCAAACATGTTCATTGACTTCTTTCATCAACTATCGCCTTCACTTTCTTAGTTTTCAATTTCATGAAATTTTGATGGCATGTCCTCATGTGCTATGGAGTTCTATTGTCTTTTTCCTATGGGTCCCCTTGCTGTTAAGATAGGACACAACCCATGGTGCCTTTGTTTAATACCTTGACCTTCCTTGACCAACCTCCTCTTGGATATACTGGCATCTTTCAAAAGTGGCTCTTGCTCTTTGCTCTTGTGGCTTCCACATTATGACTATAGCTAAATGAAGGAATTTTTAATATGGAAGACTCTCCTTCCCCAAATGTAGGCATCTCACTCTCTTGTGTGCAAACTGCCCCTTCTTTGCCTTTGTGTGGACTTTGACCACTGTGGTGTCTTTCTGTTGTAGCTTCCATGTCGTGCATTGCTTCCACCTTTCATTTCTTGGTGTCCACTACTTCAACATGGGCTACCTTTGACGTGGGCTGCCTCCTCTTAGCATGGAGCTCCTTTAGATCCCATTTCTTTGTGTGATTATAATATTCTAGCAATTTCTCTCTGAAAGGAACACAAAAATAAAGTGTCTGAAGAATGTTATCGTTGTAGCAAGTATTTCCAAAATTCTTGAGGCCAAAGTAGAATTCGCCTTCAAGAAGTTGAGCTTTGGGCATCTTTTCAAGTCTTGATCTAGTAGCTCCCATACCATATGCCCACCAATTCCTGACATTGAGATTTTTCTTCTGGCAAGGGGAAAAATAGAGGAAGGGTGTTTTTTTTATAGAAGTTTGATAAAATACCAAGAAATCATTTATATGTTTGTCATACCATGACATTTTAATAAAATAAGATCATTCTAATCCCTTTTTAATCATCGTGAAAATCCCAGAATGCCCTATCATTCTGACAAGATTAGTCGGGGCCCAAAGTGGGTCCTTCTAAAAAAAATTTGTTTCCAAACAACTAAACCGTTGAAGTGATCCATTGAACCTGTCGTACTAATTAAAATCAAGTTTGACCATTGAACCATCAATTAAAGCTCATTTTACCATTAATCTATAAACTATCATTTTAATGCTAGAAGGTCCTTTGAATGACCATAAAAATTAACAAAAATACCTGATCGGGCTCTAAAATCAAACATATTGATTCTCTGTTCTACATACTTACACCCTGTCAAATCTTGTCTTGTGAAGAATTCTTACTCAAAAGATATTGACTATCAAAATTGCCCTCTTAGAACTGCCTATAAGAAAACATGTTAGAAAACCATAAAACACATTTGGATTTGGCTTTGAAAACTAGGTAAACTGAAACTTAGAGCTTCTAGAGGAGAAATCAAAGAAGAAACTGTTGTAAGTCAAGTTCTCAGAACATTGCTTCCTATCTATGCAATTAGAGTATCTACTTGTTAGTACCCAAGGTGGTCTCAGTTTTAAAACTTTCAGTTTTAGAGGTTGAACCTCTTTCAACCACTTCGAACTAAAGTTTGAAGTAGTTCAAAGTAGTTCAACAATTCAAAGCAGTTCAGTTCAAAAATGTGGAATGGTTAGAAAAGTTCAGAAATCTGTCTCAATGCATTTGCCAGGTTCAGTTTGTCAGTCCTGTGACTTCAAGAAAGAGCAAGGGTGCAGATTAAGATGAAGTTCAGACTCAAGTTCAAAGCAGTCCAAATTAGTTTAATATTTCAATAGTCAAAATGGCTTGGAGTGGATTGTCTTGCAGGTTCATGGTCTATTCCAAGAAGTTCACATGTATGATTTAATGGCTTGGTTTCAAGGATTCATTTCCCAGTTTAGAATTGAAGTTGGTCAGCTCACAAAGTTTAAGGCCTGGAATGCAAAATTATTAAATACATATTCTAGTACAATCCCTACACATCGAACATTCATACTTTAATTGGTGGCCAGTGTATGTATTAAAGCCTAGTGTCATTCAAGCATGACAGGTGTAAGCCGACAATCCCAATGCAAAATGAACTTCAATTCATGAAAGCATTTCTCTACGAAGCTTAAATTTGAGTGCATCTAATGAATGAATGAACCTTAATCATTCATATTTGATAATGGAATAGAGATTTTGTGAAGCTCAAATGAACTCGATTATCCACATCTTATGCTCATAATTCAAATTGTCAAGGAAGAAAAAACATAGGGTGTGAGTATAGAGATTAGCATGATGAAGTCATATATTCAAATATATATATGTGGGCCCGTGGCTATTTGGGGAATCAACTCAACAAGAGGCGGCACATTATGTTAAAGTGGGGATAAAATCTTCATCATGACCTATGTCCAAACATTCATGTTTTCATATTCTGTTGAACACTGGTCAAATGGGAAGAGGCCGCGGTGAAGGATCAAAATGAGCACTCAGAACCATATGGAAATGATCAGATTTGTTGATGAACATAGCAAAAGCCTTTCTATTCTTGTGCATCAAAAGTTTGAAGACTCTCTTGTAATAGAAATCCCTTACCATAATTGATCGAGTGAAGCATCAAAGTAACGGAGAGAAGCTTAGAAGCCACAAGGATATTTGCATCCTCATCGAGTCTTGACATATGGAAAGATGTATATAAGTCTACTAGCTATTCTCAGCCCATTCCTCATCTTATATCAGCAGAGGTTGTCTCTTGCAACTGTTAATGCATGCTCATAAGAAAGGGATGGCTCTCTATTGTTATCATTATTAGCCAAAAGAGAAGGTGAAAGGAGCAAAAGAACCCGTAAAGAATTATAGTGATGTGACATAATAATTTGATTCAATATTCTAAGCATTGGCAATGTGTTGATAAAAGTATCTTAACGCTAATGTCAATGGTGTCAGCCCGAGCTTTGTTATCCTCCAAATGCGAAGAATGCATGGGATTCATTTGGTGAAATGATGATTTTTCTCATCGATCGAATAGGCTTGTGGAAACTTTCTATCAACCCCCATGATAGCAATCCTAATGTGAACCCATTTTATTTGGAAATTAGTGGGATTTGCTTTGAACTTCAATCTGACAGAACAACGTAACCACAGAGGCTAACATGACTATCTTTCCCAAACAGAGGAAGAAGTATTTGTATGTGATGTGCACTCTATTTCTTCACAATCTTAAAAGAATGTGGATGCGGCATGATAGTTTCTTTAAATCCATAATATAGAGTCAGATATCTGCATGATGAATCCGGTGGGAGCTTAGCTAGCGGTGGAGCCTCATGATGACATCTATCTTTGTGCCAACCAATGTAAACATATCACAAGCTGAGCCTCACATAGGCATGACAGATATTCTAATCTATGCCCTCTTCACTGAAATCAGGATCAAATTAGAGGAATCAAAAGTGTTTGATGAGTTGAATTGAAAAAGGCAGTGAGTCTAATGAAACATGAGCAATGGTCAAAGAATGGCAACAGATACATTAATAACCAGTTTTGATACCCTGATATTTTATTGACATCATAGGTGGTTTTGATAGATAAGTTAAGAGAAATGGACAATGTTTAAACATTGCCAAATTTTATATCTACCTTGGACATCTATCATGAGAAATGTGGTGTTAGGAAATAATAACGCATGGAGGTTATTATTTGAGCTTAAAGATGTCACGCTTCTCTTTTCAAAATTAAAAGATGCCACCTATCCATGCATATATTATAAAGGCCTCGTACTCATAGGAATATGAGAGGATGTTTTTAGGAATATAAAACAGAAAAGGGAAATCATAAAGGTTTTTTTTTCAAGAATCAGTTATGAAACTGAAAATTCACGAGAAGGAGAAAGTTTAAATAAGCCAGTGGTAGACAAAGCAAGGGGTTCCAGTTTTCTAAATTCTAGCTGGGAGACTTTGGGGTACAGCAGGACAGAGGCTGTGTATACAGTGTTAGGAAGATTCCACTTTTTCTTCCAGCAGCTACAGACTGTGTGCTGTTAGCAAGGGGAGATTTTTCAGTTCTGAGGGAAGGGATACCGACTTTGAAGCTGTAGCAGAGCAGAGCTTTATTTGTTAAACTTTGTGTTAGTGATTAAAGAGGCTTTTGATTTTGAAATGTAATGTAGGAGAAATGGTTTTCATTTTCTGTTGCATGTGTAAAATTATCTTTGTAGTCTTTTACATCTTAAAGAAGGGAGGTTTGAAAGAAATCTGCAAATTGGAACTTTGAGTCCATGTAGTTTTTTCTTTCCACTGATGGTTATGTTGTTGTAACTTTCTGTTTTCTTTAAGTGCATCAGATGTGCTATTTTCTATATGCATTTGATATCAAGAACTTTTGGAAGCTTTGATTCATTTTCCTCAAGAGAATGGGAATCGTTCTTTAACTTTATCCTTTGTAATACAGTATACAATAGGTTAACTTTGTGTAATCTGTTTCATTCTGTATCCTTTCTTTTTAGTTCTTAAGTTTCACGTCTACTCTGTGTTTACAGGTAGATGTTAGATATCCTTTCATGCTTTTTGATAAAAGCACTCACATTTAATTCACTATAAATCTTGCATGGGGAGTTGTACCCGATAAAAATTCAGAGGAGAGTTATCAATCCAATGATAACTTGTCCAACTGTTAGTGCTGACTAGTCTTCTCATTTGGGCATTCAGGGTTATATTTGTATATATTTTCTTGGAGGACAATCTGTTCACTAACATAGTTTTGGCGACTCCACTGGGGAAAGGAAAAATAGATCATTGGCTAACATTGTTTCCTCAATTTTATGGTTATCTCTGCATGCAAGAGATTGGCGGCTCTATGGAAGAAGAATACCCAATAGCCTTCATTATATATGAAGAAATCTTGAAAGATTAGATTCCAGCAAAGGATGGAGATACCTCTGAAACCTTCATCTTTATCCCACCTTTTAAAGATAATCCCATTAGGGAAGTTACAAAAGAAGTAGCAAAGCAATTAAGTTGGCTGAAATCTTTTTATGGTGCCATCCTCATAAAGAAGAGACCCCAAGTGCAAGATCTAGAAAAAGAAGGACATGCATGTCAAAAAGAGGAAATAACTGAAGTAGAACACAAGCAAGGGAAAGATCTTGAAGGAGAACAAACTAGATTCTAACAAGATGATGAATATCTAGATGCTCTTCAGCCACACGTGATTCCCATCTCCACATCACATCTAGTGAGTCATGAGGTTGAGGTAAATATCTTGGATTGCCCATCTTCATTTTCCTCTAGAGAAAATGTTAAATACGTTTAGAAAAAGGAAGATGTCTCTTTTTAGTTTATTCCTATGAATATAGAGACTTGTGGAAAATCCTTGCCATACCATGAGGATAGCTCATCTTTTGATACCCAAGAAGAGAATAATAAAATTGATTTCCCTTTTATGTGCCATAGAAAAAATATGGAAGATGTGACAGCAGTAAGGAATCAATCCCAAGATGCTGATGGAAAGATTGTTTGGGGCAGCGTGAATGCATTATACTTACCTTCTGGATATACTAAAAATTTTAAAATTGAAGACAACCCTCTCTTTGTACCCTATGATCTCCTATATAACAAGAAAGAGCAAGGAGAAGGTTGGCTAGTAAATTCTAGCAGTATAGACACATCTCAACAAAGTGACCAAGCTACAGCCATAGTTCATCTCGGAGACAACCAAAAATGGGTAGATAAAGACATTCAAGCTGAAAGTAAAAAACATCACAGCAGTGATAGCAAAGATAAAGAAAGGGTGACAATGAAAGAAGAAGATCCCTGGGTAATACCATCTTACTTCAATCCTCACAATCCTTCCGTTCTCGCTGATCATGTTGATACTCAGGAAAACATAAATAAAGGTACTCTTGAATCTTTCATTTCTCCATGTTTTGAAAGTTTTAGATTTGAAAGTGATGATAGTCATCTCATTTCAGAAGTTCCTGTATGTAAAAAAATTGATAACAACATGCTGCTAGAATATCAATCTTTCACTGTTAATGAAATTGATGAAAGCGATCTTTCTTTGGAGAGTTTCCCTTGTAAGAAGGTTCAAAATAATATGCAGTCTGAGATTGAATATTGTACTTTTATGGAAGATAAAGATGATCTCTCGTGTTTGAAAATTTGTAATCAGCACATGGAAGGATATAGAATGTCAAAAGGAACTTTTTCCAATGAAGAAGAGGAAATTATAGGCAGATTTCTATCATCACTCTAGCTGGATTATCCCTTTGATGACCACTTAGGTATTGATTAAAATTAGATTGAGAATGAAGCATTCATTGATAAATTTTCTTTTCATTCCTCTATGCAGGGTTTTTCTGATTTGGATTGTGGAAGTAGTGCTGGAAACTGTGATGGCACTTTGGGAAAGATAAAAGATATTATGCATTACATGCTTGATGATGGTCTGATTCTTGAAAAAGCTGAAGATAACATATACTTGGGAATTAATTCTATGATGGATGAGGTGTTCCTTTGCCTAAAAGTTGATCATGATATTAATAACCATATGCAAGAGCTCGAAATGAAATCTGGCGTCTCATATGTTAAAGATCAATCCTTGGATGAAAAAGAATGCTATGATGAGTTGTGGCTGTTTGAGAAGGAATGGTTGGTCAACATCTTGATATGTGCTTTCAGCATGTGGTTTGGCATTGAAGATATTGCTTGTAGGTACTGGTATAGAGCTGCTCAAATGAGACATGACTTGCTACTCCAGAAAGGATGTTACTTCTCCCAGTCGGTAAATGGTTTCACATGATTCCTTTTCTTTCTTCTAGTTCTCATGGTAGGTTCATCCTACCTTTGTATATATTTTGTAAATAAGTTTTTGTTGTGCGTAGTGTAGTTGGAATAATGTGCAAGCCTCGTGCTTGCTGGTAGTTTAGGTGTTGGTTGTTAGTTTTGTTTGTTGGTTTTGCCCTGCTTCCCTCCTCCCTCTTTGAAAGCAGCTCTTGGTCTTCTCTTGCTGACTCTATTTGCCCAATGGATAAGGCACTCATCTTTGGCCAGAGATTACTGGAGTTCTCTGATTTTGTATCAAAATCATTCCTGCAGTTAGAGCCCCTATTAGTACCCCAGGTGGTCTCAGTTTTAAAACTTTCAATTTCAGAGGTTAAACCTCTTTGAACCACTTCGAACTAAAGTTTGAAGTAGTTCAAAGTAGTTCGACAGTTCAAAGCAGTTCAGTTCAAAAATGCGAAACGGTTAGAAAAGTTCAGAAATTTGTCTCAATGCATTTGCTAGGTTTAGTTTGTTAGTCCCGTGACTTCAAGAAAGTGCAAGGGTGAAGATTAAGATGAAGTTCAGACTCAGGTTCAAAGCAGTCCAAATCAGTTTAATAGTTCAATAGTCAAAATGTCTTGGAGTGGATTTTCTTGCAGGTTCATGGTCTGTTCTGAGAAGTTCACATGTATGATTTAATGGCTTGGTTTCAAGGATTCATTTCCCAGTTTAGAATTGAAGTTGGTCAGCTCACAAAGTTTAAGGCCTGGAATGCAAAATTCTTAAATACATATTCTAGTACAATCCCTACACATCAAACATTCATACTTTAATTGTGGTGGCCGGTGTATGTATTAAAGCCTAGTTTCATTCAAGCATGACAGGTGTAAGCCGACAATCCCAATGCATAATGAACTTCAATTCATGAAAGCATTTCTCTACGAAGCTTAAATTTGAATGCATCTAATGAATGAATGAACCTTAATCATTCATATTTGACAATGGAACAGAGATGTTGTGAAGCCCGAATGAACTCGATTATCCACATCTTATGCTCATAATTCAAATTGTCAAGGAAGAAAAAACATAGGGTGTGAGTATAGAGATTAGCATGATGAAGTCATATATTCAAATATATATATGCGGGCCCATGGCTATTTGGGGAATCAACTCAACAAGAGGTGGCACATTATGTTAAAGTGGGGATAAAATCTTCATCATGACCTATGCCCAAACATTCATGCTTTCATATTCTGTTGAACACCGGTCAAATGGGAAGAGGCCGTAGTGAAGGATCAAAATGAGCACTCACAACCATATGGAAATGATCGGATTTGTTGATGAACATAGCAAAGGCCTTTCTATTCTTGTGCACCAAAAGTTTGAAGACTCTCTTGTAACAGAAATTCCTTACCATAATTGATCGAGTGAAGCATCAAAGTGACGGAGAGAAGCTTAGAAGCCATAAGGATATTTGCATCCTCATTGAGTCTCGACATATGGAAAGATGTATATAAGTCTGCTAGTTATTCTCAGCCCATTCCTCATCTTATATCAGTAGAGGTTGTCTCATGCAATTGTTAACGCATGCTCATAAGAAAGGGATGGCTCTCTATTGTTATCATCATTAGCCAAAGGAGAAGGTGAAAGGAGCAGAAGAACCCGTAAAGAATTATAGTGATGTGACATAATAATTTGATTCAATATTCTAAGCATTGGCAATGTGTTGATAAAAGTATCTTAATGCTAATGTCAAGGGTGTCAGCTCGAGCTTTGTTATCCTCCAAATGCGAGGAATGCATGGGATTCATTTGGCAAAATGATGATTTTTCTCATCAATCGAGTAGGCTTGTGGAAACTTTCTATCGACCCCCATGACAGCAATCCTAATGTGAACCCATTTTATTTGGAAATTAGTGGGATTTGCTTTGAACTTCAATCTGACAGAACAACATAACCATAGAGGCTAACTTGACTATCTTTCCCAAACAGAGGAAGAAGTATTTGTATGTGATGTGCACTCTATTTCTTCACAATCTTAAAAGAATGTGGATGTGGCATGATAGTTTCTTCAAAGCCATAATATAGAGTCAGATATCTGCATGATGAATCCGGTGGGAGCTTAGCTAGCGGTGGAGCCTCATGATGACATCTATCTTTGTGCCAACCAATGTAAACATATCACAAGCTGAGCCTCACATAGGCATGATAGATATTCTAATCTATGCCCTCTTCATTGAAATCAGGATCAAATTAGAGGAATCAAAAGTGTTTGATGAGTTGAATTGAAAAAGGAAGCAATTCTAATAAAACATGAGCAATGGTCAAAGAATGGCGATAGATACATTAATAACCAGTTTTGATACTCTGATATTTTATTGACATCATAGGTGGTTTTGACAGATAAGTTAAGAGAAATGGACAATGTTTAAATATTGCCAACTTTTATATCTACCTTAGACATCTATCAAGAGAAATGTGGTGTTAGTAAATAATAATGCATGGAGGTTATTATTTGAGCTTAAAGATGTCACGCTTCTCTTTTCAAAATTTGAAGATGCCACCTGTCCATGCATATATTATAAAGGCCTTGTATTCGTAGGAATATGAGAGGATGTTTTTAGGAATATAAAATAGAAAAGGGAAATCATAAAGGTTTTTTTTTCAAGAATCAGTTATGAAACTAAAAAGTCATGGGAAGTAGAAAGTTTAAATAAGCTAGTGGTAGACAAAGCAAGGGTTCCAATTTTCTGAATTTTGGTTGGGAGACTTTGGGCTACAATAGGACAGAGGCTGTGAATACAGTGTTAGGAAGATTCCACCTTTTCTTCCAGCAGCTACAGGCTGTGTGCTGTCAGCAAGGGGAGATTTTTCAGTTCTGAGGGAAGGGATACAAACTTTGAAGTTGTAGTAGAGAAGAGCTTTATTTGCTAAACTTTGTGTTAGTGATTAAGGAGGCTTTTGATTTTGAAATGTAATGTAGGAGAAATGGTTTTCATTTTTTGTTGCATGTGTAAAAGTATCTTTGTAGTCTTTTACATCTTAAAGAAGGGAGGTTTGAAAGAAATCTGCAAACTAGAACTTTGAGTCCATGTAGTTTTTTCTTTCCACTAATGGTTATGTTGCTGTAACTTTCAGTTTTCTTTAAGTGCATCAGATGTTCTATTTTCTATATGCATTTGATATTAGGAACTTCTGGAAGCTTTGATTTTTTTTTCCTCAGGAGAATGGGAATCATTCTTTAACTTTATCCTTTGTAATGTAGTATACAGCAGGTTAACTTTGTGTAATCTGTTTCATTTTGCATCCTTTCTTTTGAGTTCTTAGGTTTCACGTCTACTCTATCTTTACAGGTAGATGTTAGATATCCTTTCATGCTTTCTGGTAAAAGCACTCACATTTAATTCACTGTAAATCTTGCATAGGGAGCTGTACCCGATAAAAATTCAGAGAAGAGTTATCAATCCAATGATAACTTGTCCAACTGTTAGTGCTGATTAGTCTTCTCATTTGGGCATTCAGGGTTATATTTGTATATATTTTCTTGGAGGACAATCTGTTCACTGACACTACTATTTAAGAAAAGAGGTGTGAGTCAAATCACAAGATAAGTTTGGATATGTTAGTAGGAAGATTGACATCTTTTGAGCTAGACAACTATGACAATTATGTTCCAACTTCCAAGAGTATTGAATCTGCATTTGAGGTCAAACTTTCACTCAAAGAGAAAGGCAAGAAAATAAAGGACATTTAGTCAAAAAGTGAAGAGGAATCAGAGGAAAGTTCTGATAGTGATCCTGAAGTTGTTGAAGCTTTACTTGCAATGTAATATTCTAGAAGTAGAGAAAAATACAAAGGTAAAGTTCCCCTAATCTATTTTTATGCAAAGAAATTGGTCATATTACTACCAGATGTCCAAAAAAAGAAAGCAAGGATGAGAAGAAAAGTCACAAATACAATGGCAAGAAGGATTTCAAAAATCCCAAATGATTCAAGGAAAAAGGTAAGAATACTTGTTTTATGGCTAAATATTCTGATAACAGTGAAGATGAAATAGTATACATTGTTGTGAAAGATGAATCTAATGAAGAAGAAGATAAGATGACACTTATCTCTCATATCAGTAAAAATGAAACATGAATCATAGATAGTGGATGTTCACATCAT
The DNA here is from genome assembly GCA_028749045.1 of Cupressus sempervirens. Lineage (NCBI taxonomy): Eukaryota > Viridiplantae > Streptophyta > Pinopsida > Cupressales > Cupressaceae > Cupressus > Cupressus sempervirens. The sequence goes on from CM053783.1 coordinate 363,021,312, forward strand.
ATGACTAGAGACACAACAAATTTTGAACACTTTGAAGACTATGATGGAGGTAGTGTAAGGTTTGGAAACAATGAACCTTGTTGCATAAAAGGGAAAGGCTGAATCTCATTAACCAAAGAACTTGTATGTGACAATGCCTATTGGGTTGAAGGACTAAAAGATAATTTGCTAAGTGTAGTAAAACTTTAATCAAAATTGGAAATGCATGGCAAGGAAAAATAACTGGATGACAAAGGTAATATGATTGGATCAAGAAAACAAACAAGAGGTAACCTATTTTATCTTGATCTTGGTGATTGTTCATGTTTTATTGCTCAAATGGAAGAAATTTAGTTATGGAACAGAAGATTATGTCATGTAAACTTTAATAATATGGTCAAGATATGAAAATTCAGAAAAGTAAGAGGTATTCCTAGTTTAAAGAAACCAGATGTTGGTTTATGCAAGAATTGTTAGATTGGCAAAATGGGAAAGACTAGTTTCAAGAGTAAAAACTATCAATTTGAAGATTGCTTGGAAATTGTGCATACTGACCTATGTGGACCCATCATAATAGAAAGCCATAGTGGCAAAAAATTCTTTATTATTTTTGTTGATGACTATTCTAGAATGATGATCGTTATGTATCTTGGAGAAAAGTTAGAAGCATTTGAAAGATTCAAAAGGTATCTAGCAAGAATAGAGAAGGAAATAGGGAAAATATTGAAATGCTTAAGATTAGACAGAGGTGGTGAATTCATCTCCAATGAATCAATAACTTTTGCATTGAAAGAGGAATTACAAAATAGGTATCAACCCCTAGTACTCTAAGCAGAATGGAATAGCTGAAAGAAGAAACAAATCCATCATGGATTGTGCAAGGTCTCTAATGATTGAAAAGAATGTTGCTATCAAATACTGGATGTAAGCCATCAACATGGCAGTTCATACTTTGAACCGAGTATAGTTGAAGAAGGACTCATATAAAACTCCCTATGAAGTATGGTATGGCTACAAACCCAATGTAAGTTACCTGAAAGTATTTGGAAGTAAATGTTATATCTTGAAAGAGTCTAGAAAAGGCAAGTTTGATGTGAAAGGTGATAAAGGTATATTCATAGGATATTCTTGCAAAAGTAAGGCATATAGATGTTTGAGTTTGTCTACTCATAAAATCATAGAAAGTGCACATGTGAAAATTGATAAGTTTGTAGAAAGGACTAAAGAAGAAAGTAAAAAGGAACCAAAAGATTACAGAAGATTTGTTGACTTTGAACTTGATACATTGACAGACACATCTATCAATGAGGAGACTTCACCTACTGAATCCTCAATTATCGAGTTGTAAGAAGGTCAAACCAAGTCACAAGGACTTGAGTTACATTCTAAAGCTACCAAGCCAATGCCTACTAAATCTGAGCAATTTGAGCCAAAAGTTGAAATTCAAAATGAAGACAGTGCACTTCATTCAAAAGGAAAAGAACCTATATTGGCCAAGTATGTCAAAAGGCATCATGCACCTGATCAGATTATTGGATATAAATCAGAAGGTACTATGACAAGAAGTAAGCTTAAAGGTACATGTTTACTTGCTGATTTTGAACCTAGAAGTGTTAAAGATGCATTGGAAAATGAAAGTTGGATTGAGGCTATGAATGAAGAAATAGAACAAATAGAGAAGAACACAATTTGGACCCTTGTTCCTAGGCCTAAAGTTAAAAATGTGATTGGAACAAAATGAGTATTCAGAAATAAGTTGAATGAAGATGGACAAGTATCAAGAAACAAAGCAAGACTAGTGTGTAAAGGCTACTCTCAAGAAGAAGGAATTGGTTATGGTGGGACTTTTTCTCCTATTGCAAGATTAGAAGGTGTTAGGACTCTTCTTGCATATGCTACTCACAAAGGATTCAAAGTATATCATATGGATGTTAAATATACATTTCTCAATGGTATTCTTGATGAAGTACACATTGAACAACCAAAAGATTTTGTTGATCCAGAAAAAAGAGATATGGTCTATAAATTACACAAGGCACTATATGGTCTGAAACAAGCTCCTAGAGCATGGTATGAAAGGTTGCACATCTACCTTTTATAGATTGGTTTTCAGAGAACTAATGATAAAAATAATTTTTATATCAAGGAAGGACTAGATAAAAAGTTTGTATTGGCAAAAATATTTGTGGATGACACTCTATTTACAGGGAATGATGATCAATGCAAATAATTTTTAGAACAAATGAACAAAGAGTTTGAAATATCCATGTTTAGTGAGATAAAAAAAAATTTTGGACTATAGATAAAATAAAGCAAGAATGGTATCTGTATTACTCAATCTAAGTATATCAAAGAGATACTCAATAAATTTAGAATGGAAGATTCTAAACTAGTTGGAACCCCCATGTGTACTAGACTAAAGCTTACCAAATATGATGATTCAAAAGAGGTAGATCAAACTTTATATAGATCAATGATCAGAATATTATAGTTTGTAGTTCATACAATGCCTGATATTGCTTTAGTAGTTGGGATAGTGGCAAGATTCTTAGCTAAACCCAAAGAAAATCATATGATGGCAATCAAAATAATTTTGAGATATCTAAAAGGTATTGAAGACTATGGTTTATGGTACAAACTTGGAGGGAACTTAGATCAAAATATATTCACTAATGTTGATTGGACAAGAAATTTTGATTATAGAAAAAGTACAAGTGGTGGAGCATTCTTTCTTGTTAAAAGATTGGTATCTTGGACACGCAAGAAGCAAAATTGTACATCCAAATCTATAACAAAAGCAGAATATGTTGTAGTAGCAGTAAATTGTTCTAACATTGTTTGGTTTAAATAGTTGTTGGAAGGCATGAAGGTTGAGATCAAAGAGCCAATTGTCATGTATTGTGATAACACCAATGCAATTAATATATCAAAGAACTCAATGATGCATTCCAAAACTAAGCATATTTCCATAAAATATCATTTTGTTAGAGAACTGGTGTAGGAAAAAGAAATTAGATTGGAATATGTTCACACATAAGAACATATTGTAGATATATTCAAAAAACCATTACCTAAGGATGTATTCTTGTATCTAAGAGATAAGTAAGGGGTCATTCCCCTATCTAAAGCTCACTAAATAAATTTTTAGTGATGCATCAATAGGAATCGAGTTGAAGATCAATTAATTGATGAAGCATAGTCAAAGGGAATATTGCATATGAATTAGTACTCAAGGCAAATTGATACTAATTTTTTATGTGTTGTCTTTGGCATGTGTTTTCAAAGAGGGAGAAGATTACTACCATATCTTTCTAAAATTTGATTATATCTTTCTGAGGTAGAGGTATACTATCATATAAGTTATGCAATTCCTTCATAGAGGGAGTTTACTGCATGAAAGAAATTTTTTTGGTGAAAATTTAAGAGGGAGAAAATTTCTATCAGAGAAAGTCTTGTTCTCAAATTTCATTATGCTATGACATGTTCTATTGCCATCAATGCCAAGGAGGGAGATTGTTGGATATAATTGTCTAATTGTGTGTTGTCTTTGATGTTACACAAATGTCATATCAATTTTCAGTTAGTGCCTACTAAGCTCACTTGGTCAACAAGATAATTTTCTAGCCAACTATGGTGATGATTATTGGTTATTGTAATTTGAATTTGACCCGACTTGACAATTTGGATGGTATAAATGAAAGGTCATGTTGAGATTTTTAGTGTGTGTGTGTGTGCAAGTGTGTTGATTGAATTGAGAAGAGTGAGAGCAAACTTGAAGGATAAGTAAGTATCAATGTGGAGTAGAAAAGTGTTATTCAATCAGGAAGGATCAAGTATGAAGCAAAATAGAAATCTATATTCAGAAATTTAGTTGCATCACAATTAGGTCATTTCATTGTTACTCTTTAACCATTGTAGCAGTGATCTAAAATCTCTTAATAGATTTGGTTTAATAGCTAGTTGTAAATCCTTTAATAAGGTGAAAGTTCCATTGAATTTTTTTAAGACCTCTTATAAGGCCACTCCTTACAGGGTGATTAAATCCTCTAACAAGGTCACACCTAACAATGTATTTTGTAACCTTTAACTAGGTTAGCTCCTAACAAGGTTCACTTCAGAAGAGTGAAAAATAGTAACTAGTTAAATTGGTAGTTTATCCCATATTGGGTTTCCACATTAAATCTTGGTGTCTCATGTGTTCATGTTATTTCTCTTATGGTTGAAAATTAATCACTATGAATTTTTAAGATTAGCTAAAAGTAAATCACACTCTGCATTTATCGAGTTTGAGCATTTTTTGTGTGTTTGTCGAATAAGAGCAACAATCAAATTTCTCAGTTTAAATTTTATTGTTGACATCTAAGGGATCTTAAATATATTTCAATGGTAATTGATTCACCCCCCAACCCCTCTGCCTCCACCCCTTAGTTACTCCTTCTATATTTCCAATAGTCTTTTCTACAAGTATGCAAGACATAGTCATTGGTCTTAGTGGTTGGATCAACAATTTAGAATGTGTAAGGAGACTTTTCCCATTGGCACTATTATATCAGTTGTTGACTTTGCTGAGAACTACACATTGTAGCATCAAAATAAGACACAATATTAGTATTACAACTCCATTTAGATTGTTATTTTCATCCACATAACATATAGACATGCCTCTTATAGTGTGGAAGATAATCAGAAGATTATTAGAGAGTACCATTTTTATATGAGTGATGATAGATCTCACTCTCACAAGTTTGTGCAACATTATTTTGAGAATTATTTTGATTTCTAATAGCAGCATGCAATTGCTATGGATAGACATATCATTTAGTCAGATAATTGTGCAGGTCAATTCAAGAATGGTTGCATGTTTTAGTGGTTGTATAGGATGCACATAGAATGGGGGGTGCCTCACATTTGAATTTTTTTTGAGTTTGACCATAGGAAAGGGCAACATGATGTATTAGGAGCATGTGTGAAGAGAGCTCTAGTTAAGAAGCAATTGAAGATTTCAAGAGTAGAGCTTCTTGATGCTCGTAGTATTGTTGATTGGTGTTGTTTAGCATTACCCTAGGGGGGACTCTTGATTCACTAGTACGTTGGTTCTTTTGGTTGCTTGAGGAAGGGTCCATAGGTGATAAATTAGGTTGTGCTATAGTGAGAGACTTATCAAAAATACATTCATTCCATAGCTCTAATTCTCGTACATGGACCAGTTGAACATGACACTTAGCTTTTTTTTGTCCTAGTTGTTTTCAATGTAATTGGGATCACTATGAGTCAAGTGCATGGGTGGACACATGGGATCCACATTATCTTAATCCATTTTCTACCATACCCTCTATCAGAAATGATGACATGGAAAGTTTTCTTGACCATAACCATCTATCAGATCTTCTTTAGCTAAGACATGTCTTTGGATTAGTTTCACCATAGGGGAATGATGAGGAATCTGATTATTGGTTTGCATGTTGCATAAGAGGTAAGCAAAAGCTTACACAACTGATCACAAATGATGATCGATTCATTTATCTTACTAGTCCAGTGGTTTTCACTAGAATATGGCTATGAACATACATGCTTAGAAGGAATGGAATTCCTTCATTTGAGGACTATCAGATGCACAAAAAAATTCTCATACATTTGCATCTTATTATAGAAACAAATGTAAAGTTGTTGAAGCATCAAGGAAGATCAAAAGTAAAAGAAATTTTTACTATTACTAATGTTGATAATGAAGCCCTATTAGAGACCCTAAAATAGAGAGAGGACCATACTAGACCACTCGACTAGGTATATTTACTTCTTATGTTATTTTGTTCATAATGATTCGATGAACTAATGATTATCTTGTTTAATACAATAAATTACTAATATTTTTATGATATTAGAATGTAGGTACATCATGAAGAGTAGCCATGCATGAAGATAAAAAACTAAATAAGGAGCAAAATAAAGAAAAATCAATTCTTTTTTTGACACTATGATTTTTGACAATGCTTTTATTAACACTACGATTTTTGACACCACTATTTTTGACAGTATGATTTTTGGTAGTTGTGTATTGATGTAATAATGATGAAACACTTGAGATATTGTAAATGTAAACTTTTTTATTTAATTTAAGAAATAAAGATGATTTTACTTAATGTAATTTATGTGGAGGGACCTAAAAAATGATGATTTTAATACATACTAGCATCAAACTTGCACTATTCCCAATGCCAAAAACTTGAGAGAGGTAAAAAATAATGTTTTTTCTTAATACTAACCCTAGTGATATCATTTTTCTAATCATGGAGAGCCTCCATCGTTTGCAGCCACCCTGTACCAAAAAGTCTCCAAGGTGCTCTAAGTATGTGTTGAGGTCGACCTTCTGATTGTCTTAACTTAGAGCTCATGGGGGCCATCAATAAAATGTTGAATGCTACAAGATAGTCATGGTGAGGCCTAAAATAACCTATCTCATTATTAAGAGATCAGATTTTGTTTGGATTTGAAAAAGTGATCTCGCTCAATGCCAAAACCCACAGTGTGCCTTAGTTCATAGGTGCATCATAGTGTAACTTTGAAACCACTTATCTTGGCATCAAATAGTTAGTGCCATTAGCTCCATATGGGTGGGTAAACCCTAGTGAGACCCTTGTTTTGGCTATAGAGAGCCTCCATCATCT